>LR750935.1:0-131234 GCA_902729485.2 Mus minutoides | reverse complement strand
TTTTTTTTTTTTTTTTTTTTTGAGAAAGGGTGTCTTTTTAGTAACGTTTGGTTGGCTGTTACTGAAAGAGTAGTACTTAACCAAAGACAAAATGGAGTCCCTTGTGTCAGGAGGGAAAGTGAACCTTTAAATTAACCGATGGCCCTAGGTACAGGGCAAGCCTTTCCTGGAACAATCACAGAATAGCCCAACACCCTCTGAATGTCACAGCCACCTCTGTGGAATGTCTCAACGCCCCAGGAGGTTGCCTAAGGTAGTACAAGACTTAACTGTTAGGTAGATTACCTCCCCCCCCCCCTTGTCTCTTAGAGTTAGCTATTACCTCAAGCTGCTCTTGCTGATGTTTGAACTAGCCAATCATGTGAAACAGCGCCAATTTCCCCAACCCCCCTAACCCATTGCTATAAAAGCTTCTAATTTTCGAGCCTCGTGGTCGACCCCCTTGTCCCCTGCGTGGGATACGGGTTGTCCCAGAGCTCTGATTAAAATTCCTCTTGCAGTTTGCATCAAGACAGGTCTCTCGTGGTTCTTGGGATGCGTGAACAGCCCATGTTTGGAACAGGGGTATTTCTGGTTTGGTCTTACATTACATTATTGTGATATTTACTGATGTTGCAAACTAGAAATATTGAGTCAATTTTGTGGTGTTTACATATGCATTTGTTTAAAAACATAGCTAAAAAGGACTTTGGGATCCTAGTGTGCTGGCATAATATTTATAATTGAGAGGTACAGGCAGCAAGTTCTGGAGTTCAAACCAGCAAGAATTATACAGTGAGATCTTATCGAAACTTTACATTACTACAAACAATACTAAAATACCTTTGGTTCAATAGTATTAAGAGGATAGTAACATAAAACCCCAAACTATAATAAACACATAATGTTTAAATACATTTAGATGTTGATTTTAAAGTAATTTTTCCAGTCTGAGTATATAGATATATTCCAGAAATTCCCAAAAGGCCCATGAAAAATTATTCTCATTAAATATATTGGCCAAGGATACTTTATTTAGAAACATGTATATTCTGCTTTTAATATGTGTTTATAAAATTACAGTTTCAAACATGTGTCCATGCACTAAAATTCTTAATATTAATAGACATTAAACTATGAGTCAAAAATTAATGTACAAATATATATTTCAAACTATGATTTTATTTAAAAATCTATAAATTTGTTTATCTTAAGTTTACTAAAGGCTATCAACTATGTTAAAGTATATATATATGCAAGCTTTTTGGACCAAAGCTGACACAAGCATAAAATTTGGGTCATACTTATAGTGATTAGGAAGTTAAACTAACAATCCATATTCAAACAAATCTAGCAGGTTCCCACATATTCCCTGTCATCTCCAGCAAAAATGGCTTATAGCCAGCTTTATAATATCAAACATGAATGCACATTGTGAGATAGCCTCAATAATAAAGCAGTTGGTAACCAACCCCTGTCTCTCTCATACCACTATAGTACCAACAAACTCAACTTGATGTTCATCTTATAGTGTGTAGGATCTAGTGGGTGAAACAACTGATATCTTTCCTGCCCTATTATCCTGCATAGCTCCTTCCTGTACTATGAAAGCGAGTCAGCAAGAGAAGAGTTGGCTGGTCAGTCAGTGCCCTATAAACAAGCTAAATAGTATCTTCAGCTCTAGGAAAATGAAGAGCAAAAGTAAGAGCCTTTCTTGTTTTTGGTGGCTGTGGGATCCTTGTGAACAGTAACTCACATAGATTTTAGATTTTTCATTAAATAATCTTTTTTTTTTTTCTTTCTGATGGTATTATCTGTCCATGAAAGATATCTGTGATAAAGCTCCATTTCATGCATTACATCTATTTTAATTGGCTCACACATAGTGGATTCCTATAGCTTACTCATGCATCCTTACATTGGTTAGTCCATCTCATCCTTGCCTTTTTCTTTGCCTTCCCATATTCTTATTTAAGCTTAAACCCTGGAGTGTTGTCCTGCTCTATCTTGTCTTCTGTGTTCTATTCATTCCCTCCAACTATCTTTTTACTACATTTGCAAGATTGTGAGTATCTGTGTAACTTATTCATACACACCTAATTTGCATTAGCTTTTCCCTCATTACTCTTTGCTCATTCCCTACAACTATTCATGCTTGAAGCCTTTCTGGCACTATCATATCTTCTCTATATTTTATTAACCTACATTTTAGTATGCCCCTTCACTTAGTGGATCTGCTTCAAATTATCCATTTCCAATTGTATACCTTCTATATGTATTCTAAGTACATACAAAAAAGAGGATGCAAAACTAGGTTCCAGATATGAAAGGCAATGTTTAATGTTTGTCTTTCTGAGCATGGCTGAACCTCACCCAGTATAATTTTGTCATCTTTCCATCCATTTACCTGAAACTTTTTTCATGTCGTTTACTTTATTTACATTCTAAAACTTGCTGTCTTACCATCCCTTCTCCAAGAGTTCTTTACCCCCTCTACTTTGCCTCTGAGAGGGTGCTCCCCCATGCCCCAACCCATCCACTCACCTTACTCACTCACCTGCCAGGTCTGCCCCATTCTCCTTCCTTAGGGCATCAAGTCTCTGTATAATCAGGCACATCCTCTCCCACTATCAGCCTAGCTGGTTGGTAATTGAGTCTCTGAGCTCCCAGGAGTCCAGATTGGTTAATATATTGTTGGTTTTCCTATGGGGTTTCCATCCTCTCAGCTCTGAAAATCCTCCCCTAACTTGTTCATAGCAGTCTCCAACCTCAGTTGACTGTAAGTATCTGCATCTGTCTCAGTCAGCTGCTAGTATAGCCTCTCAGAAGACAGCCATGCTAGGGTCCTGTCTGTAAGCACAACAAGGCATCAGTAATAATGTCAGGATCTCAAGTTGGCCTGGTCACTAGGTGGCCTTTTCTTAATTCTCTGCTCCAATTTTTTTGGCCCTGAATTTCTTTTAGACAGGAATTTTGAAGATGGGTGGGTGTCCCATCCCTCTACTAGAGGCCCTGTCTATCTATTGTGGTTAGACTCTTTGAGTTCCATCTCCCGATTGTTGGGCATTTTAACTAAAGTCATCCCAACTGAATCCTGGGAGTCTCTCACATCCCAGGTCTCTGAGACTTTCTAGGGGTTCCTTCAACCCTGTCCCCACCACACACAGCTACATATCCCCATTCATTCTCCTGGCCCTCTGTGTTTCTCTCCTGTCTCCTCTAATACCTAATCCTGATCCCTTTCCCCCTTTCCCTCCCCTCTCTCACCCAGGACACTCCCTCCCTCTGCCTCCTGTGTTTATTATAATTTCATTTTTTTTGTTTCATCTGAGTGATTTGCCATTGTATATACTTATTACATCTCTTTATCCATTCATTAGATGACAGAAATATAGGTTAAATGCTCTTACACTTTTAAATAGAACAATGATGAATATGGCTGAACATGTTTCTTAACTGTAGGCCATGAAGTCCTTTAGCTAATATGGTAGGTCAATTATTTTGAGACACCTCCAGACTAACTTCCAAAGTCACAATGCCGTTCTACACTACCATCTGCTGTGCATGAGGAGCTACAAATGGTAGCATTCATCACTTGCATTCTTTTTTTAAAGATATTTCCTTTATTTACATATCAAATGTTATACTCTTTCCTGGTTTCCCATCCAAAAAAAACCTATCCCATCCTCCCGCCTCTTGCTCATCAACCCACCCACTCCTGCTTCCCTGTCCTGGATTCCTCCATATTAGGGCATTGAGCCTTCACAGGACCAAGGGCCTCTCCTCCCATTGGTCTCCAACAAGGCCATCCTCTGTTATATATGCAGCTAGAGCCATGGATCCCTCCATGTGTACTCATTGTTTGGTGGTTGAGTTCCTAGGAGCTCTAGGGGTACTGGTTGGTTCATATTGTTCCTTCTATGGAGCTGCAAACTCCTTCTGCTCCTTCTGTCCTTTCTCTAGCTCCTCCATTGGGGAACCTGTGCTTAATCCAATGGTTGCCTGTGAGCATCCACCTCTGTATATGTTAGGCACTGGCAGAGCCTCTCAGAAGACAGTTATATCAGGCTCCTGTCATCATATCAGCCAAAAGACCAGTATAAATCATTAAAATACTTCCTGATTTAGGAGGCTAACATAAACTTGCATCACTAGTACTTGAAAGAGTGAAAGAAATTGAAACCATATATTAAAATTATCGTTAAGCTTTTTCACTCATATTTAAGTTTGAAATTAAACTCGAAGTAGCAAATGTCTTCATGTTCTTTATGGTACATTTTATAACTGTAATTCATTGTAATAAAAGGATGCACCTGAAATTTGAACTCTTCAGGCAAAGGAGAGATCACTTTTAAAAGAGGTAGGGAAATCAAACACACTATATGGCCTAAGACATATAGCATATAGAGATGATGATAGCATTTATAGATGTGATTATCCTCAACATCATTTACATATCCTGGCAAGAGAGCACTTTCTTTGTGAAGACATTGACTCGATTTTGATCATAATTCTGGTCACTATGTGGTTATTCTTCTCCTCACATGGATTATATAAATTGCTGACAGCTGCCTCAGGATGCATCAGAAGAATGGAAATGTGGAAATGTTGATTATAGGCTACTTCGTTCTTTTGATAGCTTATTTAAATGACATCAATATGTTGTTTACTGGATGGCATCAAGAGAAGAGAGCTACCAAACAAGCATTGTAACATACCCTATATGATGTTAATAGGAATAAAAGTAACATTGACAAATTTCAAACACGTACTTGTTCAAAATCTTTTAAATTTAAAATCTTAAATGTTCTTTTTGGATACACAACAGTTTTTTTGAAAATATTTCTGTCATCAAATCAATTTCTTCATGTACTAAGAGTAATGAAACTTAACCCCAGTGTCATATGCTATCTCCCTCCCCTGGTGAAGCTTAGAATATGGTAGAGCTGTTATTACACACGTGTAAATTACATGGATCCTTGCTATATTTCTGGAGCAACATGTTTAGGTTAGCGTTGATATGCTTTAGAAATTTGTCTACCAATCCTTTGTCTAAGTGGCTACATGATATATGTACCTTGTAAAAATTTTTTTAGTTTAATGTAAGTCCTAGATCATTTGTCTATTAAATAAAGATCTATACTTTTCCAGTACCAGTAAGCCCAAAAACCTTACAATCAATTAATATTATATGGGCAGAACATATTTTATTTAGGAATAAATATTTTTATGCATGCAATAATAATTAGTGGGAAAGAGGGATCAGTAATTTAAAGGAGTTCAGAGACACCTATATATAAGTGTTTAGAGGGTGGGAATGTTGTAATTGAATTATTATCTCAAATATGGAAAATGTAACTGACAAAATTTTATAGTTGTCCCTTTATATTACACAAGGAGCTGAAGGGGTCTGCAACCCTATAGGTGGAACAACAATATGAACTAACCAGTATCCCCAGACCTCATGTCTCTAGCTGCAAGTGTAGCAGAAGAAGGCCTAGGCGGCCATCGTTGGGAAGAGAGGCCCCTTGGTCTTGCATATTTATATGCGTCAGTACAAGGGAATGTCAGGGCCAAGAAGTGGGAGTGGGTTGGTAGGGGAGCAGGGCGGGGGAGTGTATAGGGGACTTTCAGGATAGCATTTGAAAGGTAAATGAAGAAAATATCTAATAAAAAATTCAAAGAATAAAAAGTCTTTATTCCCAGGTACTTATGGAGATAACAAAATGTGAATCTTATAGATTTGCATTAATTTGAATCACATGAAATTGCTGTGTGTGTGTGCATGTGTGTGTGCATTTGTGTGTGTGTATGTGTTTGTGTACATGGTTTGAAGAAAATAAAACATACAGTTTCTTATGTTTCAAATAAATAGAGCTGCATGCTTGTATGTCATCATAGATTTTAAGATTTACAAAGTTTATATTCATACATGTGATTAGTATGTTAGGTACTTTGTTGAAGAATCAGTTATTGCATCTAGTCAAATATACCCAGCCAGAAACAGTATTTTCTCCTCACTTGACTGATGAACATGCTTGCTCATCCAAGGTATTGAAATTGAGTTGATGGATTTAGAATCTAAGGCAATATATCTGAGTCTCAAATCCAATTAACCCTGAGCAACAGTATACTGCAGCATACGGATGTATTGAATGGGCCTTCTGTACAGCATTTGTGAAAAGACTTTCCTAGAGATCTTAAATTCAATGTCCTAAAAACACAAAAAACCACTTCTACCAGGATTTAACCAAGAAGCCCAGAGACACTGTGTTTGTTGGATAGCAGATGGATATTTAGAATTTTGGCTTCTTCAATAACATGTAATTGTGTTTAATTAAAGGAGTTTACTTAGGTACTAGCATGAGTTATGAGCCAAAAAGACAAGGAGGAAGCTTGAATGAATATTACTCTGGGAAATAAAATGTCAGTTTGTACAATTCAAAGGATGTAGGCTTTAAATAAAGAAAACCTGGGTCAATGAAACAAGTAACAAATCAGAACTCTACAGATGGATTTTAGAAGGAAGGGATGAACAGACTGATCTCAGCTATGTTGAAAGCACAGAACAACTGTACCCACATATAGTGTGAGAGTTTTAGCCACATACTATCCACTAGAGTTTGTATAGACCCATAGGATGTCCACCAGCAAGAATGATGTAGACATGGCCATGAACTCTGGACAGGAAATAATGATATATCAAGTATGTTTACAAGTTGTAACAGATAGTAATAATCAAGAAAGCTATGAATATATGGATGTAGAAATATGTGGAAACATACCTGTATCTTCTAATGAGTTTTGTTGTGAATGTAAACCAAACATAAAATACTATTTACAGACAAATCCTTAAGCTTTGCCCAACAAATTCCATCTGAGAATAATGCAGAAAGAACATGCATTTAAGGAACTATATTTACAAACTGCCATTTAATGAGATTAACTGTTTGAAAAATGCTAACTCTCATTACCGAATATTTTTTACCACCAATTCTAACTCTTCATCTCATTCTTGTGCTTCAAGCAGGAAAGAACAAAATTATTATTGTCATAGGTACTCAGTGGGAAAATGTCAATTATCATGAGAATGCTGACAGCTTGGAAGGAAAAATTTTCACCTTGTAATTTCTATTTTAAAATGATAAAAGAAGTAACTACTGTTTTGCAGAGCAACACTCCTCCCTTATATTGCTTTGAGTGCATACATACATCCATAGAATTGCTCATGTACAGATAAATACACATGCACATTTCCTTCCAATCTCTCACATTCTATTCACCTCTTATAGGAAACCAATATTTCTGTTTCTGATTCATCCTTCTTATTTTGTATTTGCATAAAATAGTATTCATTTTTATATGTGCTCATATGTACCAGATAGTAAAGATACTATACTATATTAAGTCTTAATGCCTTCTTTTGTTTCTAATTCAGCAATGTAGAAAATAATCTACATTGATCATAAATATTGTTTCTCAGTTTTCAGCTCCATGTTACATCATTTGGTATAAATATATTTGTTTATTAATCATAACCCTAATCTGAGCTTTTGATTAATTTATTTTGTTGCAGTTATAGATTATTCTCCAAACCATATGGGATAAATCTTATCTGTTCTTTCAACACATGGAATATTGAGGCAGGAGAATTGCCACAATTTCAAAGACTACTTGGGCTATCAGACAAATCTATGCTACAGGATTTGACTTAGATTTCCATACTCTAAAAGAAGAAAAAAACTGAACATATCCAAACAACATACTTAAGATACCTCAAGCAATAATTAAAAATGATCAGTAATATATAACTTCAGAATATGTACACTTGGAGACATATTTTGGGATAAGTTCCTAAAGAATTTCAGGATTATTGTTTATTTTAAGCTAGATTGCAGAAAATTGTTGACAGCAAAAGATGTTGTTCGCACTTTCAATACTTGAAAGTCATATAGACTCATATGCTATATTTGGAATATAACTTAAAACACATTTTCTTATTTATTTCTTAGTTAAATATTTATTTTTAATATATGTGTATGGGTCATTTACTTAAAAGCGCGTTTGTTTATCATGTACAAGCAGATACCTGAAGAGTCTAGAAGTTATCAGATGCCCCAGACTGAAGTTACAGATTGTTGGATGCCTCCATCTTCTAGATATCAAAACTCAGCAAAAGCAACAGTGCTCTTAATCACTGATTCTCTCTGTCTCCTTAGTGTTTATTGCAAAATGTATTCTAGAGTGACATACTGGCATTATTAAGGTGATTAATTCAGAGTATATAATTTCATAAAGTAATTAACTGGGAGAAAAATGAGTGAGTTTTTTTTCCATTGTCTATTTACCCCATTTGATTACATCTCCAAACTTCATGTTCCATAATTATTCTTTCATAAATAAATATAAAATACTATAGCATCCCAAATTACCAGTATCTTGACAATACTGAGTCAGAACCACCAAATAGCTAAGACTGTCTCAGTTTTTATAGTGGGGAATTTTAATCATAGTGTTTTGTAGTACTTGCTTAAGCTTCTATAAGTGTTAGACAGAAATAAAAGCAGCAAGCACAGCCAATTATGTCTAAATCAATTCTGTTTATGATACTCTTCTTAAGACACAAAAAGAGATACAGAATGACAATATACTTTGTAATTGAAATGTAAAATAGTAAGATATTTTATATTGTATGCGATATAGCAATACAGCCATTCATTATGCTGGGCCAAACTGAAAAAAAAATTAGATATGTTAGCAGATAGGGATCTTAGAGTTAAGTGCTTGCCCACCATGAACTAGATCCTACATTCAATTCCCATGAAAGAAAGAAGGAAGAGAAAAGGAGAGAAGGAGGGAGCAAGCAAGGGAGAAAAGAAAGTTAACATGTGTCTTACATGCTTTTGCTCTAATAAAATAATAAATTACAGAATTAAAATTGTATTGACTCATGCTTCAAAAGCATTAAGTTCATCATACTTGGGGAGCTGGAAATTAGTGTCAAGTATGACATCAGGAGGAGGAATCTAAGGGTTCCCTCTTCAAAGTCAAACCAAAAGCACAGAGTCTGAATGGAAGTACAATGGTATATAATCTCAAAACCTGCCCTCCATGGTTTCTGTCCACCACTAAGGATCCACTACCTGAATCTTCTGACACAGGACTATCAGATGGAAAGAAAGTGCTCAATACCCAAGGCTATCAGGGGCATTTTTCATTTCCACAACCACAGCATGTTATAAATAAACACAACTGCAGATATTTCATAGAACCTAATATGTCTCGAGAGCTAGACTATTTAACGAGACCTTAGTGACCATACAAACACGCTGAGTGCTTGTAACCATTTTTTTTCTTTTTTTATTAGATATTTTCTTCATTTACATTTCAAATGCTATCTCCAAAGCTCCCATAACCTTCCCTGGCCCTGCTCCCCAACCTAACCACTCCCACTTACTGTCCCTGGCATTCCCCTGTACTCGGGCATATAATCTTCCCATTGGTGGCTGACTAGGCCATCCTCTGCTACATATGCAACTAGAGACACAATTCTGGGGGGTACTGGTTAGTTCATATTGTTGTTCCTCCTATATGTTGGTGAGATTGCAAGCTGGTAAAACCACTGTGGAAATCAGTCTGACAGTTCCTCAGAAAATTGGGCATAGTACTACTAGATGATCCAGCAATTCCTCTCCTGGGCATACACCCAGGACATGTTCCAAATGGTAATAAGGACACATGTTCCACTATATTCATAGCAGCCTTATTTATAATAGCTAGAAGCTGGAAAGAATCCAGATGTCCCTCAACAGAAGAATGGATACAGATAATGTGGTACATTTACACAATGAAGTACTATCAGGAATTAAAAACAATGAATTCATGAAATTATCCTTCCATTAGGCAAATGGATGGATCTGAAGGATATCCTCTTGAGTGAGGTAACCCAATCACAAAGGAACACACATGATATGCACTCACTGATAAATGGATATTAGACCAGAAGCTCAGAATACTCAAGATACAATTTGCAAAACACATAAAACTCAAGGAGAAGGAAGACCAAAGTGTGGATACTTTGCTCCTTCTTAGAAAGGGGAACAAAATAGCCATGGAAGAAGTTACAGAAACAAAGTTCAGAGCTCAGACAGAAGGAAGGACCATCCAGAGACTGCTTATAACCATCTTAACCGTGTAGTTTACTCAAGGATCTCATTATTCTCTGACTTCAGGAAATGAAGAGGTTACTTACACTACTTTTCCAACCCGGTCAGAGGATAATTCACTTGAGAGATGATCTAGTTCTCTGCATTCTTTTGTTGGCACCCTTTCTACAGATTTGATTAAAATTTCAGCCAATTCATTGCTTTCCTTCTTTAGGCTTGTCATACAGAAATGAAAAATAACTGATATGGATAATGATGGTTCCCCTAGACTTCCTACTTATATTCATCTTGGTTGAATTGTTTTTGGCTTCGTTTTCTATTAAGCTTTTACATTTGAGATCAGTTGATAAGATCCCATTAAAAACTAAACACAGGAATACCTATGTGTCATCTAACCAATGTTAACATCTTAGAAAATTGTAGTGAAACATAACCCCTGTGAATTGGAACAGATGCAGTCATGATACAGGCTGTTTGTGTTGCCCTGTAGCTGTATTCACCATTTTTCCTTGTGTAGCCATCTGATAGCCATTCCTGACTAACATATTCTCTCTAGTTCTGAAATTTTGCCATCACTGTGTCATATGGTAATTTCATATTTATTCTTATCAGCTGTTTCCAAAGTGTCTGTAATATCTAGGTTTTCATTAACATTGTGTGAGCCATCCAGTTTCTTTATATTTTTGCATTTGATGATACAAATTTTTAGTTATAATGACAGATGCATCGTGATAGTCCATTTTACTTTTGATATTCATCTTTCTAATGCTTAATGGTGTTGTGTATATCAAGCGATAAAAGGATGTATCACTTGTAGTTTCCCAAATAAACATCTCAATAATTTCTGTGTCAATGCTTCAGAAAGTATATAAAAATCATGTGTGACATTTTAAACAAAGAAGCATATACTGAATTTTCCAATTGCCACTCTTCAAAGAGACCATAAGGTGTCGTGTCATTGGGAAAAGTCATTTGGTATTTATATATAACAAGAAAATACTATTAGACTGTAAATATAGTTTTTTGGCATTTATCCAGTTCTACGCAGGAGATGGCTATTGTAAAGCTATGAAATTTTCTTTGATTAGCTGTAGTTATTACATATCACATGACAAGATGATTATAGTTAATAATTTGGTGAATTACCTATAATAAAAATTCCAAATTTATGCTTCACCTTTATACTACAAAATACCATGGTAATTTTAAAATTCTGAAACTATTTGTCTGACTAAGAAACCTCAGTATTCAATGAAATTCAGCTCCATAATAATATAAAAAAGGAGCAAAAAGTTATATAAAAGCAGAAGATGCAAACAAAAGAGAGAAGATCATATGAACAGAGTTAGGGAATCAATCATGTATCTTTTTTAATTAGCATTTTACCTGGACACAAATTGAAGAAATGATTTTGTAGAAATACTTCTTCCACTTAAATCCTTAAAGTAAACCTCAGATATTTTCTGTTTTTGAATTGAAATAACAGGAGGGAGAAAAAAGAAAAGAAAAATAAAGAAAAACAGCAGCTAAGCTATCAGGTATTATTCAGGTTCATAAAATAATTAGACATCACTTGTTTTTGGTAGGTTTCCACTCGTACAGAGCTGGGACATTTCAAGCCACTGTACTCTCCTGCGAGTCCTTTATTGGTGCACTTGCAGGCACAGTACTCAAATAAAACAAGCCTATTGCTTGTGTGCTATTTTCTTTGCCTTTCTGTGATTAAACTGGCAGAGGCACATCCTGGGATGCAAGGTTTCTTTTGATTTAAGGCTTGAAAAGTTTTAGCCCTTCACAGTGGGAAAGGTCTATTTGAGAAGGGCTGTAGGCCAACATTCAGAACTAGAACCAGGGGTAAGTACAACTATTATAGGCCCTCTCCTAATGACCCGATTTCTGAAGCTAGGCACCACATCTTCAATTCTCCAAGACACTCAAAATATTGCCACCATTTGGGGAACAAGCCTGTGAAACTCAAGCCCGTGGAATACATTGCAGAGTGCCACCCAAGAAGTTGACTAAACATAACTAGGTTTTCTTGTCTTTTTCTTTCTTTTTCTTTCCTTTTCTTTCTTTTTCTTTCTCTTTCTCTTTCTCTCTCTCTCTCTCTCTCTCTCTCTCTCTTCCTCTCTCTCTTTCTTTCTTTTCTTTTTTTTTGCCTGAAATTGAGTTGGCCTTGGAAAGCAAACCTAAAAGACCTGAAATGGAGTTAAGTGTAGAATAACAGGACAAACTATAGTTATAAAGAAATGAACCTATACAAATTCAGAGGAAAGTGAAATAGAAAGATTGGGTCGATCTGTTCAAGAAGAGGTCATCTTAGAAGGAGGGAAATGATGCCTGAGAACACTTCCTCATAAACTGAATTCCACAAGTTCCACTGAGGAGGACTTGCTGTAACTCTTCCTTATACCAGGGACTCATCACAAATATGTGCACACTCCAGTTCATTCAAGGGAACAATACAAACATTTTCGTTGATTACATATTTTCTCTCATGAGCACTTCTCTATTATCCAAAGGAAATTTATGTAAGTTTACAAACAGTGTATTTTTACATTTTCTTTTATTAAAGAGCCAAAGCAAACTGGAATCTGTTTAAATCCGCACTAAATGTAGGTACTCATGGTGCATTTTCAATAATGCTGGTGTAGGATGTGTGCTCTGATTCTCCTTCCTAAGGTTTGCTGTATGTGACAGACAACTCTATCCTAATGTTTCAAACTCTCAGAACCCTGCTTAATGAAGCAAGACAAACTTGCAGCCAGTTGCACAGCTGGTGGCCTGCTCATTTAAATGCACCTATAAAGATGGCCCATAATACAGTCTGTTAGCAGTAATTAATGCTTTTTTAAGTAGTCAGTGACGGATACCTGACTAATGTGTGACCATTCAATGCCTAATGAACAATGGCAAGAGGCAATGGCTATCCTGATGTTGCCAGTTAACATTTATACTCACAGTTGAGAAATATCTAAATTAAGACATCTTAATGCTGTTAGTTTCCTCATCTGTTAATATGATAATCATTAACCCTATTCTATTTTCTTTGAGTGATGTTTTCAGATTATAAACTAAATAAACATTGCAAAGGAAGATCTTCATGAAATGATGTTGCCCATTCCCAAGAGTAAATGTAAGCTGTAGCTGTTATTCTGTTTCCTCTGATTATTGAAATAATTCATCTGAGCAGTTGATTTAACAACTGTAATAAACCTAGGTCCCCGTTCCCGCTGCCCCCTGTGATGGCTTTCTTCTCCCTCCCAAGTGTGAGTGAGGCTTTCTCACTTCCTCCCTCCAGCTTGTTAACCTTCTTGAGTTATGTGGATTGTATCCTAGCTATTCTGTTCCTTTTTGGCTAATATCCACTTATTTGTTAATGCACACCGTGCATGTCCACCTGGGTCTGAGTTACCATACTCAGGATGATATTTTCTAGTTCCATCTATTTCCCTGCAAAACTCACAATGTTCCTGTTCTTAATAGTTGAGTAGTATTTCATTGTGTAAATGAACCACATTTTCTGTATCCATTCTTCCATTTGGAGACATATGGGACATTTATGACTTTTGACTACCACAAAAAAGGCTGTTATGGACATAGTGGTGCATGTGCCCTGTGGCATAGTGTGGCATCTTTTGAGTATATGTGCAAGAGTTGTATAGCTGGGTTTTCAGGTAGATCTATTTTTAATTTTCAGAGGAAACTCCAGATTGATTTCCAGCTATGAATATAGTGGAGAGGGAACAGGAAGGGGAAAAGGGAGCATAATCAGATATTGGGAAGATCAAGCGTGAAGCCTGAAGACCAGCAGAACGAATGAAAACAGGAAGCCTTGGGAGGTAGGAGGTGAGGGACCCTCTGGAATGTGCCAGAGTCCTGGGAAGTGAGAGAGACTCAGAACTTAAAGGGAGAAAACTTAGATGAAATGTCCAACAGTCAGTAGAGGGAACTTGTAGAGACTGCCTTCAGTTAAAAAAAAAAAAACAGAGCATCAAGTGGAGGGATGTGGTTACCATCTCAGTCAAAAACACTGACCCAGAATTGTTCCTGTCTAAAAGAACGGCAGGGACAAAAATGGAGAAGAGACTAAGGGAAAGGAGGTCCAGTGATAGGACCAAATTGGGTTCCATCTCAAGGGGAGACTCCAAGGCCTGACAATAATGCTATGGTGTACTTACAGACAGGAGCTTAGCATGGCAACCCACCAAAAGGCCCAACAAGCAGCTGAAGGAGTTAGATGCAGAATGTACACCCAACGAATGGACAGAAGCCAGAGACGCCTATTGAATTAGGGAAATGATGGAAGAAGCTGAGGAAGAGGCCAACCCCATAGGAACACCAGCAGTCTCAACTAACCTGAACCCCTGAGATCTCTCAGACACTGAGCCACCAACCAGGCAACATAAACTAGCTGATATACAGCAGAGGACTCAGTAAGTGAAGATACACCTAACCCCCCTCCGAGAATCTTGAGGCTCTAGGGAGTGGAAAAGTGGGGGTGGGGACATCCTCTTGGAGGCAGGGGAGGAGGAATGTGATGGGGATCTGTCAGAGGGTGGGCCAGAAGGGGGATAAGGACTGGATTATAAATAACAAAGATTAAAGAAAATAATAAGCAAATTTAATGAAGACCATCTTTAGTATTCTGTTGAAATCTAATCAGTTCCCAGATTTTATTTTAAACTGAATATATAGGCTGTATCAAAATAAAGAATTCAGGGGGCAGGAAATCCATAATTTGCTGCACAGAACAGAGAGAACAAGTTCCCTCTACTGACACCTAGGAGCATGCAAAGATGGGGATTAAAGACACTGTAGGAAGAATCTTCCCCATTCCTACAGAGATGTTGTGATGTAACCTTAGGAACAGTTGGAATACGATGAACCTTGTAAAGATGAGGTGAGACACATGCTCACTGTACATAGTCATCTTATTATAATAGCTGCTAAACTGTTTGACATTCTGCCATGTTTTAACACTTTCAGGTGAACTCTCCAGGATGCCAAATTTGCAACAAAGACAGAAAGATTTATAAGAAGTCTTATCCAGCTTCTCCTCTTCCATATCTTTGTAAATTCCAAAATGTCAGTGAGAAACATGCTCTAGATAGAGTTTAAACAACCACACTGACTTCTATCTAAAGTTACTTTTCTTCTAGGAAGTCTTATCATATTAACTTTATAATGCTTATGCATATAGACTGACATATGTAATGCATGTGTAATTTTCTCCTTTATTAAATTATAATTTAACAATTGATGTAATTATATTTTATTATTTATTAAATTTAATTATAATTAATTAAAGGATGAGTGATTGAACATTAATTTCAAAGGAACATTTATTTCTATTCAAAATGTATTTATTCTTTATTTCTTACAGTATAGGAATGATTAGAAGATTTTTGGTTAGCAAAGAACTTTCACTTAAGTCACACCATAAACTCATCTTAATATTGTAATGTTGGGCATACTCTATTTTTTTAATCATAATTTCATCAGTAATATAGAATTACAATAATGATACAAGCTAGTGTCCATAATCTGAAACTCAATTATGCCTCTGAATCAGAATGTGTTTTAGTGTTGACTGGAGAATTCTACCTTTGGCCTCCTTTGATGGGTGTTAATAAAAATGTTCTACCACATTACCTTTGTACTCTGTGTATCAGACGTATGTGTGTGCAAAACAAAAATAAACTTTGTTTTTAATTTTGAATTTCTCTCTTGACTCAGGTAGTAGAGCTAAGTATTATATAAAAATATTTCAAAATCTGAAAATGTCTAAATTCTAAACAAGCATTTCATATTTTGCTTCCATATTCTTTCAATCAACATTGGTTCTGAAAGGTGAAGTTTGTTTCCTTGCTTGCAGATTCGATTAGAGAAATGCAGCAGAGACAAAAGGGGAAGTGGCAAGGAATGCTTTGACTGCCCATGTTGGTGGTATAGCTTTCACACTCACAGCCGGGGGATGCTACATGTGCTATGTTTATCGTGAAAAACATAAAATCTAAACTGTAGGAGAATAAGCAAGACATTTAATAACTTCCTGTGAGCATTGATGGTGAAGGCACTTTAATCCAAATCTCTAAGTAAAGAAAACTAGAACTACTGGATGAACAAAGCTATCATTTCTGAGGTGTCAGCAAACTAATAGAACAGTTAAAATCCAAGGTCTGAGAAACAAAAAAAGAAAAAGAGATCTTCAATATGAGACAGGAGAGACTGATCAGTGGCTAAGAGCACTGGGTGTTCCACAGTTAGATTCATTATTACCCATATGATGGCTCATAACAACCTGTTGCTCAGGGAATCTGATGTTCTAGTACACCCTTCATAGGTTTCAAGCAGAAAGTGGTGCATAGACATATATGCAGATGAAACACCCACATAAGCATAAAATAAAATAGCTGAAATAATTCAAGAGAAAGGATCTAAAAGAATCTCAAAGTCAGGAGAGCAGGTGGTATATTACTAAGCCAAAATTTAAAGTTATACTGACTTACAGAGGCACATATTTGCATCTGAAGTATGATAAAAATTAGTGAGCTTGATACTCATCCACTATTTGGTTTGAGACATAATGGATTAGTGGTATATAACAGCATAGACCAGATCATTCTGCTATAATGAAATTGAATTATGATTGTATTTTTAAATGAGTATATTTGTTGAAAATGAATGTATTTTATACATTAATGTTGAGTGTAAGAATATTGAGGCAAAATATGTCATGAAAATTTCTATTACATAAGGGGATGTTGAGCAAATATGTATACTGAATCATTATGTAGTGTGAGGACAAGTTGTACTTGTTGTCTTCCTGCCTTAACACATGTTGTTCAGTTGGGGAACATGTGTTTGTTGTAATTTCTGAGTTAAGATGTTAATAATAACTATATGGAAATTATATGTGGATAATGGAGGTATTTTTCTAAGTCTCAAATCTTGCACAATTTTTGCTAATCCATTAGACTGCAAGCAAGCAAACGAAAGCATAAAGTGTATTGGCCAGAGTCAGCAAAAATCCCTAAACAGAATAACTGATGTTCCAAATCCTGGGAATTTCAAATACAGATAATAAAATGGTGAGACTATGTTATTGAGACACACTAAAATACTGATAATTTCAGAGGCAATTCTGAATTAAAAAGTGAACTTAATTTTAAAAGTCTGCAGTAGAAAATTTAGAATTGAGAAGTTAATTACTAATTTCTGAGAATTCTCAGCAGGTAATAGGTTGATGGAGACTATTTCAGTGAGCCCGAAGAGCATTTGGGGACAATCTTGCAGGACAGAGCATAGGAAACTGAGAAGAAAGTGCAAAGCAATAATAGAAATTTGGAGAAGATATAGAGAGACCTGACGTGAAATTGGAATCTTAGTAGAAGATGCTAGGCAGGAAGGTGAGGATTCTTTTATAATGATTAATACTGTCATTGCTTTTATTAGCAAGAAGTGCACATTCCTATGAGTGATGAAGCCCAGAAATTTTAATTTTCAGTGACGAACTCCTCTAGACTAATATTTGGAGAATGGCAATGCAGACAGTC
The DNA here is from genome assembly GCA_902729485.2 of Mus minutoides. NCBI lineage: Eukaryota > Metazoa > Chordata > Mammalia > Rodentia > Muridae > Mus > Mus minutoides. The sequence goes on along the minus strand of LR750935.1, from coordinate 113,530 downwards.
AAAAGTGGAAATGAAGAAGCTTTTTCAGTGAGTTGTGCAAATTGGGTGGTCCCTTTCAAACCATGCTTAGTACTACCAATTAAAAATTAACAAATATAGCCTTATCATATTAATTAAAAGAGGACTGGATTTTTATTGGCCTAGCAAACATATTGATTCAGGTTTGATCAGCATCAAAGGTTTGACCCCCTCCAAGGAAATAATTCAACAATATGCCCAATACAGTCCATTTACCCTCAAAGAAGGGATTGTTATTCATTACAACTCAAGCTATAAAAAAATAACCAATCAACAATAAAATTTTTATATATCTCACATGAAATTCCCATCCATACATATCATATTAAAATGAATTAATTGGATCCATGAATATGTACATGGGAGAATATCAATAATCATAACAAGTAAATTGAAATGTATAAACAGTATATAATGAGTTATTGTTATATAGGGTTTAAGATGAGTTGTAAAAGTGTTGTTGCTGCAAATCAAAATAATATATGATTATAAGGAAGAGGATCATGGTTAGGAGAAATATGAAGTCATACTCTTGGGTACTGGAATAGTACATTTTTAGATCTGTGTATTGGATAAATCAGAATATTTTTTTTGTAGCTGATTGAATGTCTAGTCTAAACTTTACATAGTGTGTAATGTTAATATGTGGTTCCACATTAATCCAAAGTCAAATAATTTAATGTGACAGCACATACTTAATTTTTTTTCAATTTTTATCATTTAATTTATTTACATTCCAGTTACTGTTCTCTCCTCAGTCCCCCTCCCACAGTTCCTCATCTCATCTCTTCTCCCCCCTCTTGCCTCTGAAATGTTGATCCTCCCAGTAGACCTCCCCCTTCCCTGGGGCCTCAAGTCTCTAGAGGATCAAGTACATCTCCCACTAAGGCCTGACCAGGCACACCTCGGCTATATTTGTGCCAGTTGCCTCTGACTGGCCCATTTATTCTTCTGGTTGGTGGCTCAATCTCTGGAATCTCTCAGGGTTCTCTGTAAATTGAGACTGCTGTCCTTCCCATACTCTCCCCTTCAGCTTCTTAAATTCTTTCCCTGATTCAACTATAGGGGTCCCAACATCAGTTCAATGTTGAGGTGTAAGTATCTGCTTCTGTCTCAGCCAGCTGCTATTAGGGACTCTCAGAGTACTTCCATGCCAGGCTCTCATCTGTAAGCACATTAGTGTCAGTAATAGTGTTAGGCTTTGGTGACCTCTCATGAGATGGATCCCAAGTTGGATTGGTCACTGGACCACCTTTCCTTCAGTCTCTTTTCCATTTTTTGTCCCTGTAGTTCTTTTAGACACGAACAGTTCTGGGTCAGAAACTTTGACTGTGGGTTAGTAACCCCATACCTCTGCTTGAAGCCCTGTCATCTATCTACTGGAGGCAGGCTCTTCGAGTTCCCTCTCCCCAGTGTTTGAGAATCTGGCAAAGGTCACCCTCATTGTGTCCTTAGAGTCCCTCACCTCCTGGTCTTGGTACTTTTAAGAGCCCCCCCCCCTCCCCCGGCACATTCCATTATGGGTTATCTCCATTCATCCTCTTGGCCCTCTGGACTTTTCTCCCAGCCCCCATATCTGATCTTGTTCCCGTTTCATCTTCCCCTTCCCTTCCCCACCTAGATCCCTTCTTCCCTCTGCATCCCATCCTTAGCTCCTTCCCTCTTCTAAGTGGAATTGAAACACCTCCACTTGGGCCTTTTTATTTGTTACACATCTTATGTTCTGTGGGTTGTACCCTAGGTATTCTGTACATCTGGGTTGTTGCCCGCTTCTGGCAATAAGGCTGCTATGAACATAGTAGAGCATGAGTCCTTGGGGTATGGTAGGGTATCACTGGGTATATGCCCAAGAATGGTCAAGCTGGTTCTTCAGGTAGAACTATTTCTAATTTTTTTTTTTTGAAGAACTGCCAGCTTTATTCCCAGAGTTGTTGTACTACCTGCAATCCCACCAACAATGGGAGTGTTCCTTTTTGTCTGCATCCTCCCCAGCATGTGCTGTCACTTGCGTTTTTGATCTTAGCCATTTTGATTGGTGTGAGGTGGATTCTCAGGGTCGTTTTGATTTTCATTTCTCTGCTCTACCATGTTCATAGAAGCCTTATATGTAATAGCAGGAAGCTGGAAACAACCTGGATGTCCCTCAACCAAAGAATGGATACAGAAAATGTAGTTCCTTTAACAATGGGATACTATTCAGCTATTAAAAATAAGGGCATTATGAATTTTGGAGGCAAATGGATAGAGCTATAAAATATCATCCTGAGTGAGGTGACTCCTACTCAAATGCACATTCATGGTATATACTCACTGATTAGTGGATATTAGCCAAGAAGACAGCATATACCTATAATCAGCACTTGAGAAGTTGAGTAGAATATCACAAAGTAGACAACCTTGGCCACATACTTGTCTCATTACAGGAATGTTTTCATATAGGCAGATGACAAGAATAAGTTTCTAAAGTTGCCAACAAGGGTATAAAGAATGATTCATCTCATATATAATCAGGGAAATCCATGTAAAGCAATATAGGCTATTATTAATGACTCTTGGAGTGTGTAAAGTTGAAATCAAATGATAGCGTCATCTTGAATTCTCATGTGCTCAACTGTCAAAAAGATCCATACAACTACTTGGGGGAATAGTTGGGTGTGATCTACTTGGTGCTAAGTGAAACATAAACTGCCAATTTTCTCTTTGTCAGATTCCCAAGAGAAATACCTGTGTATTGAAGAGCAAGAGATACACATAAGATTTAGAAATATTATTAGTAATATCAAAAGTGTGGAAGTCCACAAGGTGCCACTAAAACTAAGCAGTTACTTCATGTTATATTCATACAAAAGTATAGATTATACCACATCACCCAGTAAGGTGACTTAGATACTAACATTTTTTGTCACCAAGCTTGACAACTTAGAACAATCCCCAGGACCAATGTCTACTGATCATTCTCTGACCTTCACTCCAGTGTCTAGGCAGGCAAACACACACTTACATGCACACACACACACACACACACACACACACACACACACACACACACCACAAATACATATGTTGACTGGATGTATGGTGGAGGCAGTTTACAAAGCCTTAACTCTACTCAAAGAACTACAGGCAACTCTAGTATGATGAGAGCAAGAGAAGAGGATAGTATTTGGTTAACCAATACCAAAGTTCCAACCCTGAGAACACAGATACATGTAACATCATATAGACTGAGCAGTTTGTACATATGATGTCTTTGTGTGTATGTGTAACAACAATTAATGAAACAGAAGCCATAAATTTGAAAAAGCACAAGGAGATTATATGGACACGTTTAGAGGAACAAAAGGAAAGGGGATGATGTACATCTAATCTCAACAACAACAACAAAAAAAGAATTAAATACACACATATCATTAAAATAAAACAAAATCTTTTAAGATGCTTCATCATGTTAAGCTGCATGGTTAAGTCTTCTCTATTGAGAAATCACACACTATATGATTTTTTTGTACTATGTGCTCATCTGTATATTTTGTGCATTTCATAATTTTATTATCAAAAAGTACTTAAATATCTATTTTACATGTAGGAATATTTGTTGATAGTTTACTCTGGCCCAGATAAACCAAGAAGGTAGCCTTAGCAGCACATACCTGCAGTCTTGTACAAAGATAACATCACCTGAACTGCTCTCCCCTCAAAATGGAAACCAGCCTTAGCAAAAAAAAAAAAAAAAAAAAAAAAAAAAAAAAAAAAAAAAAAAAAAAAAAAAAAAAAAAAAAAAAAAAAAAAAAAAAAAAAAAAAAAAAAAAAAAAAAAAAAGATATACCACTTCCAATTTATAAATAAATAAATAAATAAATAGCAAATACACAAGTCTATGTATATATGGTATGCTTCCATCATCAGTTTAGATTATATAAATCAGCTTAATTTTAGTAGAAATGAGCATGCTATTTTATTTTCCTAACTAACCTTGTAAATAAATTTATTAGTTTTAAAGCATTCATGATCTTCTTTTACCCATCTTCAGTTTCCTAACACTTTCCATGATCCTCTTCATTTTCTAGTAAAATAAATTAAAAGTAAAATGGCAAAGAATAAATCAAAATTGAGATCCAATGGCTCTTTGATAATGAGTTTTTATAGTGTTTAGATCTCAAAGGGATTGTCCTCTTCAGTAGCATTTAATGCTTCTGTTCTTTCCCATTCCCCATTTCCCAAACACCATACTCTATTTTTCCAGTGCAAGCTGCTTGGTTTTGATGGCAAGCTTTTCTGTATATTGACTCCTTTACACTCAATTCTTGCCTCTCTATCCTCCACCTTTATCAATATTCAGGTCATAACTTGTAGTAAGAGCCCTTTTTGTTAAGGGGAGACTATATCCTCCAAATATTCATATACAAACTATTTCCTAACAAAATGAAAACAGGCTATTTGTCCAGAGATTAGTCATTAATACATTATCCTACACTCTGCCTTATGATCACTGGTCACATTTAGTGTGACCTTCATCATCTGCTCACACCTTATCTTAAGAGCACAGCCTTCATCTGCTTACTGTGAGGATATATCCAGTTTTTGATATCCAGTCTGGTAATTAGAAAGATGAACCATGTACTTAAATTTTACATTTTTATTTGTACTTAACACTCACCATAGCATGACATGATTTTTATTATTTTAACTTCTAATGAGTTTTACTAATACAGTGAAATTGAGTTATTTTGTAGAATTAAAATGAAAATAGTAAAAATATTGACTATCATTGAGAATGATAGTTACAGATCATTATCTGTGCCATTACAGGTTATTTATGGTTCATTTTTTCTAAGCTAGGGACAAAAGACAATTACATGCACTTTAATTTTTGTAAACGATACACCAGGAAAATTCCTAAAGTTATGTCTGTTTGTGTCAGAAGCAGCAGACATGAAGGATTCAGGTCTTACCCATCAGCACAGCTATAAACAAACTAGATTAAAGAAGAACTTTCTTCTAAATTTGCTCATCTCAGTACTGCTTGATAACACTCTGTTTTAATGATTAATGTTGAAGTGGCTGCCTTAAAACAGCTGGTGATAAAAGCACTTGAGTTTAGAGAGAAGTATTGATCAGAGGAAAGGTGGGAGTCATACTCATGAGGCTTTTATTTTGTAATGGAACAAGGAAAGCCTCTCTGTATAAAGGAATAGGGGCATTGCAGAAAAGGTGACAAGAGTGATTTTTATAGCTGCTATCTTTAAATTGTGTTTTTTCCAAATCCAGTATTTGCAGTGGTTGTGTATTTTCCCTGTCAAGGTTAATCAATAGATACATCCTAGGCTATTCGAAAAGGAACTCACTTTTTCATTTGCTTATAGATAGATACAAATGGTTCAACCCATGGATATGTAAAAAATCATGTTAAAACAGATCTTAATATTTGTTTTAGATAATATATTGAATATCAAGTTATATACAGTCATTACTCTTCAAATAAGTTCCATTTATCTAGATTCATATATGACTTATAAATGTGTTTTATGTTCTATATATTGTGTATACCTTTAAAGATATTTCATTTAATATTTTACAATTTAGTAGATAGAGTCTTTGTCAATCAATTTTTATATACACTGGTTTATTTAACAAATATAGGGTAATCACAATATCTCATAAAGTGTAGAAAGTATTGATTATGTAGTTCACACAATGATCTTATAAAACACGTACATTAAGGTAATGACATTTATTTTGTTATTGTAATTTCAGCCAGTATATCTGACTAGTGACCCTTTATGCTCATGACCCCACTGAAATCAGTGCAGGGAAAATCATCTTCTCTTTCATATGATGAAACAATTATAGGTTGCATTTGGCATCTTAGTCCAGCTTTCACGTGAGTCAGTACCCAAACCATGAATTAAACCCTTTGACTCAAATTTTAGTGAATCATTTGCTGCGAATTGGTGTGATAATGATAGTGTTTCCAGTTATTAAAACATTTCAACCTCATCTATATGCCAAAGAGCAGTCATCATAAATAAAAAGCCCTATAAATAGCTGGCTAAAGCAGTTTTTAATAGAAGACAAAATATTCAAAATCACAACTCAAGTCGGAAACTTCTTTTCAATGATTGGGTTTCTTTTGTTTTCCAAAATAAGAGTAGCAATAAGTAAAGCGGCTATGGCCTCGTGGAAGATAATCTTCCTTTCAGGATCAACCCAGAAGAAGGTTGAATATTCAGGATGGTTGGATAAAATACGAATCTGTGGAGAATTCAGGTATGAATACAATGGAAAACACCGCTTTCCCAGTGGGGTGTCATGTAAAGCACCTAGGTAGGGTGAGAACAGAAGAATAGGGTTTTATGTTTTCATTATGATGTAAATTTAAAGGGTTTTCCTTTATGATGTTGTTTTTATGGGTTCCAATCTACTACTCTGGCCTTTGGCTCACTATTGTCATTTGCCATCCTGATTTCACAATGCTCTTCTGTGCTTTTCATTGGCTAGAGTTTTTTCCTGTCCAAATATTTTAACACAGATTAGTCAATCTGCCAGTCGAGAATCAGCCTCTGCTACTAGAGGAGAAATGAGTGTGGATTAGGTGGTTCTAAAATTTGTAGCAACATCTTCCCCCAACAAAGAAATTACAAATGACCCATAGAACTTCTCCCTAGAATTCTATGGATACAATAAAATACCACTATGCCAATAATTTTGGATCACTTCCTATTCAGTGTTTCTCCCAATAATTGAAATTTAGGGCCATTTAAAAAGATGATTTCATTCTATGTGTATTCTAAACATTATGAGGAAGGAATGTATGAATGAATGTGGTCACTCTGTTCACTGTGGGTTACCACAAAACCTGACTTACTCAGTGGAGTGATCTGCGAAGCTTTAAAATTTATGTGTCATTTAAGACATTTCTAAGCTTTACCAAAGAAAGTTCAAGTTTGAAATTTTAAAACACATATTTCTACATACATTCAAAAATCAAAAATTACTCTCCCTTATGTTCATTACTTCCATTATTGCTGGCCAGGGTCTACTTCTTCACTCAAGGATAAAGACACTGTTGCACTCCAGCCTGGACTGGAAGAAATGAAGCTTCACCTGGAGGGTGGGTCTGACAGGATTGTAAAATGCCTGAGTGCAGGAGAAACAGCCTTCTCTGGAGGTTTCCAGTGAAACCACTACCTTTATTGGGGGAAACAAGGACTATATATAACTTGGTGAGTGTGTAGGGGTTGTCAGAGTGAGTGGACATTATTGCCTGAAGCCAAGGTGCTGGGAATGACTCATTTTCGTGAAGAGGATTTCCAGATGCTTGTTGAAAGCTATTCACATAAGGAGAGAGAAAGTTTAACCTGTTACCAGGCTACCTGATTACCTCAAAGGTGGCAGTCTGGAAACATCTTCATCTTACTCTTGCTCCTGACCAGCTCCCCCAGTTGCCCAAGACTTCGGGCTTCGCATGCAATATCAGATAAGTGTATTGATTCTGTCTTCTTGACAGGTATTTCCAGCACCATGAAGGTTTTGTTATCAGCACCTTCCTTATCAGATAGTATACAATGAGATTTCATATGACAATCTGTATTTCTGATTCTTTATCTTGTTTATAAACAAAATCATGTATAACTCAATGTGTGTAAGGGTGGGTCTTGTTCATTTATGTCACTGGAAATGAGAAACAAGAATGAGGGCACATCAGTAATAACAAGTGCACTGTGACCCGTGACTGCACAGGACGTTAGCAACACTGAAGGATCATAAGTTCTAGACATGTGCAGAGTGTGGTTAGGTTAAAGTGATTAGAAAGGTTCATTAAAAGTTTTCAGACACTTATAGTGCACGCGTATTGGTAGTATTGCTATTCATAAAATATCTTCCTAAATGTATGACTTAAAGGTGGAAATCACTGCAGATGCTACCATAACCATTCTTATTATGCTAACATCACCATTTGCATCATTAACAAGACCCAGGAACACTTCAAATTTAGACACACACACACACACACACACACACACACACACACACACAGAAAGAGAGAGAGAGAAATTATGGTGAAATGTAAGAAAGATATTATTAAATCAAATGCATTACATAAAAGTTACTTTTCAAAAGTGTCAAGACTCTGAAAGACAAAATATGACTGAGAAATAATAGATAAACCTGAGGAAAAACAAATGCATGTAATATTTGATCCTGAATAGAATAAATTAGAAAGTGGGTCTCAGTAAGACAGAAATAAGACAACTCAACACTGGAGTAATTTGAAATACAGGAAGCTAGTTAGGGAGTTATAGAAATGTGGCTTTTACATTTCTCTTTAATTGCAAAATTAGCTGTAAATTTTAAATATAAATTATAAACCCTGTGAACTTCATCACTTCAGACTAGTTTTCTTTTTAAAGTTTTGTGCTTATTTTAATGTAGATATATTTTGGATTACTGATATATTTTTACCTTGAAAAAATGACAAGATATATTTATAAATGTGCTGTATATTAAACTAAAAGTTTCTGTGTCAACCCTAAAAAAAGTCTTAGTCAATATCAGTCAGTGCCTAGAAACTGATATGGACAAGTGGCAGATAGAAGGGAGCAAGTCAGTTGGGTCAAAGACAACACAAAAAGACTTACAGAGTCAACTAACCTGGGACCATGGGGCCTCACAGAGTTTGGGCACCTACTAGGATGGATGTAGGAGCTGTATTACATATTTGCAGCAAATGTATAGCCTGGTCTTCATGTGGGTCCTCTAAGAAGTGAATGGTGCTATCACTTATCATTGAATCCCCTTTCCCCTACCTGGGCTGTCTGGTTGGGCCTCATACAGAGAGGATGTGTCTAATCCTGCTGGGACTAGATGCTCCAGGGTAGAGTGGAATGGAAGGGGAATCCCCTTCTCTGAGAAGGGGAGGGAAGAATAGGAAGGGGGATTATAAGGGTGTTCCTGGGAATAGAGGAGAGAGGGTATGTGATCAGGATGTAAAGTGAATAAAAACTAAATGAAAGTGCACAATCATTCTATAGAACATTCACCATTATCTTATATTTTTCATAAAGACAGCACATTTAGAACTTCCCTCTTCCACCAAAACTAGTTAGCACATGATTTTACCTTTGGAAAGTTCCTCCATCACAGCAGTGAGTGGCTGTTTTTCTGATCCTGTCTAATGGCTGTTCAGTTCAGAGGTTTAGGAAATGCATGGAAATCGTTTTATTTTTCATAACATCTGGAAGCTTGCTTTCCCTGGGTGCTTCAGAGTACATCCTTGCCTCGGGGGTTCAAAGTACCCAGTCTTGGGCAATAATTGATAAAATTATAAATGGAGAATGCTTCCACCCATCCCCACCTAGTGTGTACACGAAAGAGTGATTTGAAGCACCCAACTGGCCCTCTACTTTTGCTCCCAGAATACTGTGTTTCCTGATGTTTAAAGAGCTAAAGTAAATGATTTCAAAGATGTCATGTTGCAGTATTCATGTAAATGCATGTGTCTTTACTTTATCCTCAATTTAGTACCAGGCTAAAGATAGATGTTAAGAATGACAAGGTTTCTTTTTTGTATTATTATTTGATATTTTCTTTATTTACATTTCAAATGTTATCCATTTTCCTAGTTTCCCCTCTGAAAACCCTCTATCCCCTTTCCCCCTGCCCCCGCACCTCCTGCTCACTATCCTATGCACTCCCAATTCCTGGTCCTGGCATTCCCTGATACTGGGGCATATAAACTTCACAGAACCAAGGGCTTTTCCTCCCATTGATGACTGACTAGACCATATTCTGCTACATATGCAGTTAGAGCCATGAGTTCTACCATGTGCTTTCTTCGGTTGGTGGTTTAGTCCCAGGGAGCTCTGGAGGTACTGGTTAGTTCATATTGATGTTCCTCCTCTGGCGCTGCAAACCCTTTCAGCTGCTTGGGTCCTTTCTCTAGCTCCTTCACTGGGAACCTGTGCTCTGTCCAATGGATGGCTGTGAGCATCCACTTCTGTATTTGTCAGGCACTGGCAGAACCTCTCAGGAGACAGCTATATCAGACTCCTGTCAGCAAGCTATTGTTGGCAACCACAATAGTATCTGGGTTTGGTGATTGTATATGGGATGGATCCCAGGTTGGGCAGTCTCTGGATAGTCATTCCTTCAGCCCCTCCTTTACACTTTGTCTCTGCAACTCCTTCCATGGATATTTTGTTCCCCCTTCTAAGAATAGAAGTAGCCACACTTTGGTCTTTCTTCTTCTTGAGTTTCACGTATTTTATGAATTGTATCTTGGGAATTCTGAATTTTTGGAATAATATTCACTTATCAGTGAGTGCATATGATGTGTGTTCTTTTCTAAAATGGAGTACAGAGCTAAACAAAGAATTCTAAATTGAGGAATACTGAATGAAGGAGAAGCACCTAAAAAAAAAAATGTTCAACAGCCTTAGTCATCAGGGAAATGCAAATCAAAACGACCCTGATATTCCACCTCAGACTAGTCATAATGGCTAAGATCAAAAACTCAGGTGACAGCAGATGCTGGTGAGGATGTGGAGAAAGAAAAACACTCTTCCATTGCTGGTGGGATTCCAAGCTGGTACAACCACTCTGGAAATTAGTTTGGTGGTTCCTCAGAAAATTGGATATAGTACTACCTGAGGACCCAGCAATACCTCTCCTGGGCATATACCCAGAAGATGTTCCAACTGGTAATAAGGACACATGCTCCACTGTCATCATAGCAGCCTTATTTATAATAGTCAGAAGCTGGAAAGAACCCAGATGTCCCTCAACAGAGGAATGGATACAAAAAATGTGGTGCATTTACACAATGGATTACTATGCAGCTATTAAAAACAATGAATTTATGAAATTCTTAGACAAATGGAAGGGTTTAGAGGATAACATCCTGAGTGATGACAAGGTTTCTAAATACTAGATAATTATTTTTATAATGTAGGAGCTGGATGGGCAATGACCACAAGGCTATTTTTTTGCTTGTTTTAAAGGTTGATTTATATAGTATGTTTTGGAGTATATAATAATTAACAAATCATTCTTACTGTGTACTGATATCAACAGTCATGTCTAATTTAAACTATACTATAGAAAATGTTATCTCCCCATAGTAAATACTGAAGTTTACCTAGAGCCATCCCAAATTTTTCTTCCAAAGTGTCATTCCATATCTGCAACACACCCTTCTTCCTCACTGTTATCTGCCCTTATATATACTAGATGTCTTTTTTGATAATTTGATGATACTCACCCAACCTTTTGAAACAGATGGTCAAATAGTTTTTAGCTGATACTAGATATTATATCTTATAGATTAATGGGTTTCTACAATAGTCTCAAATGCTCTTTTGTATAGCAAATTTGGATGAGAGCAAAAATATTCCAAGAAATTACAAACTTTAGGAAGCATCTGACTTCCATTGGATAAATCACTTTTTAAAGTGGGAGGGAGAATATTCCTATATATGTCAAGTATTGGTTATTTAACATATAGCTTCTTCAAATCCTCTTAGAATTAGCATTTATTCAATATTATCCACATTTGAAGACAGATGAATGATTGTCAATGAGGAAAGAAGCAATATTTCAACTCATTGTAATATGGCATACAATGTTATGTGCTACATATGAATTTCACTTGTACTAGTCAGAAAATGTAGGAAAGAAATAATCTGTTTATCTCAATATTTGCCTGACCACCTCTGTCTTACATATTCAGTCCTTCCTTAATAGAAAACCATGGTTCTGAGAAAATATAATGGTCAGTTCTTTAATCTGTGTACTTTTTCTCTATATTTCCTATGCTCTTTACTATGCTATATTTCTTGGTATTGTATTTTTTACTCCTTCATTATTGTGAATTTTCTTAATAAAACAACCACCAATTTAGCATCAGTTAAATTATGATATAACATGTTTATATTAAGAAACACTCATATCTTGAATATTTGTATTCTTACAATACTCTTTGCTTTGTGGGTGTTGTGTCATCTACATATTTTTCTGATGAATAGTATTCTATATTCTAGTAATATTATTCAAGTATATTAATAATAATGCTTTATTTAGCTGAGGGATTTTTGATTTTCTGGCAGTCTAAGACCTGGTGATTAGTAGAACAGCACATGCTTATCACAGATACTTGGATGAAACTTCCATTTTCATGATGATCTTTATAAGAGATTTTCTATAATTACAAAAGTCTTACAGATTTATTAGAAAAAATAAATGTTAAAAACAAGAGAAGATAAAGATAAAGTCCATCAAACCAATGCCCCAGATAATCCTTTCTGGAGAAATGTTTCTTTTAATAATTCTTGCATGACTTTTCATATTCCATGTACTCTGTATAAAAGCTTATCTTTTTATATACAATAAAGCAGAAGTGTTTAAATGCAAATTATTACATAGTACAAATATCATGCAGTGAAAGAAATGAGAACCACATGTTTAACACATCATTAAAATGAAAATTATGACTTTGATTGAGTAACTCTTTTATCAAAGGGCTATACAAAGCCTATGTTTTATGTATTGTTTCAAATATGGAAACACATTTTCTTCTCCTAAGAGAATCAAGCTGGTAAACTTGTTCTTCCATGTCAGAGAAGCTTAAAGTGAAGTATCTGTTCAGTGAAACACCATTCATCCATAAGAAAAAATGAAATCATGTAATTCCAAATATCATGGATTATTCCAGAATGACTTTTTGTGTGGGATAAGCCAGATGTAGCATGGCAAGCATGGTACCACTTGTATAAACAAAAATATCAACCAAAGAAAAGTGTCTGTGGCATTCTTAGGTAAGGCAGATTTAGCAATATTGCTTGGAGAGTATATAATATTGTATGATATATTTGTATAGACTCATCAAATGTGAAATTTCACTTGTATTTTGATGAGTAAACTTAAATACTTCTAAAGTGTTAATTCTTAATTTCATATGTTAAAAAAAAATCCAAGTGTCTCATGAAAGATGCAGAGGTTGTGATATTCTGGTATCTGCACTAGAAAGCTATAACTGGCAGTGACCTAGAAATGACTCCTTGCTGTATGTTTGCACAAATTTTCTTCTGTCCTTAATAATCAGAGGTTTCCAATTTATGATTTCTGCACGTTCTCACTATTTTATTGTGTGTATTTTTACAAATGCTTGAAAACAGATGCATTGTGTGATGAGAATATTTTCTCATCCTTTGGTGGAGAGAGTGGGAATGGACCTCAGGGAACAGCTGCCAGTGTGCAGCTCTCTTTCTCTGGATAAACAAAATGTCTCATTTTGTGGCTTCATAAAGGAGGAAGTCATCGATTTTTTTCAGTAGACAGTTTTAATACAACTAAAGGCAACAAAAATGTTGTAGCTATAAGATTTACAGCAAAGTTGAACCAAAGCTTTTAGATTGAAATGTACTTTGGTCAAAGAAGATTTATTATTAAGCATTCATCTCTGTAACTTTACCCAAGAGGAGGAGGAAAATTATCACCTTACTCTCTCAATGGGCTAGCAGTCATGATATTATGTAGGAGACAAGTTTTAATGTCATGTTTCCCTCTGTGTCTCTCTCCTCCACCCCAGCTATAACACTAGGACTTTGAAATGACACTTTATGAAGCTCATGTTTTCTCTATGGATAATCTGCTTATAATTATGGGTTGTGTATTATGTATTAAAGAGAAGTATGTGAAGGTGCACAGGGAACACTGTTGGCACAGCTGTAGAGTAATTAACACTGAGTTAAGTGACAAACACCATTAGATTTAAACTTTGTCTTGAACAACCTTCATGTCTACAGGGTTAAACTGATAAATATGAGCTTTATCATGAACTCCTTCCTAGAAATGAAATAATGAATAAGTCATCATATTTCTGTTTAACTAATGTGTTATAGAAAAACAGTTACTACTACTCTTTTTGAAACATATTAATTTATACTGAGTATGTATGCTTTATATATGTTTTAAGCCATGATTTTATAAGAATGAAATGACTTGGACTACTCTGAAATATTTTGTTTTTTTCAAGCTTTTAATTTTTTTAATTAATTATTTTTATACTACATATTCCATTCCTTGCCCCCTCATTCACCCTCTTACTGTTCCACATACTATATCTCCTCCCCCACTCCCCGTCTCCATGGGGATGACCCTACCTCCCACCTCACTGGACCTCTAAACTCCCTGGGGCCTCCAGTCTCTTGAGGTTTAGTTGTATCATCTCTGAATGAACTCAGACCAGGGAGTCCTCTACTGTATATGTGTTGGGGGACTCATATCAGCTGGTGTATGCTTTCTGTTTGACAGTCTAGTGTTTGAGAGATTTCTGGGGTCCATATTGATAGAGACTGCTGCTCGTCCTACAGGATCATTCTTCTCCTCAATGTCTTTCTGTTTTCTCTAATTCAGCAACAGGGGTCAGCTGCTTCTATCCATTGGTTGGGTGCAAGTATCTTTATCTGACTCTTTCAGCTGCTTGTTAAATCTTTCAGAGGGCAGTAATAATAAGTCCCTTTTTGTGAGCACTCCATACCTCAGTAATAGTGTCAGGCCTTGGGACCTTCTACTTTGAGTTGGATCCCACTTTGGGCATGTCACTGGACCTTCTTTTCCTCAGGCTCTTCTCCATTTCCATCCCTGTAATTCTTTCAGACAGGAACAATTATGGGTCAGAGATATGACTGTGGAATGGCAACCCCACCCCTCACGTGAAGCCCTGAAGGCTGTGATTTTTGTTACTCTTGTGTGTTGTTTATCTTTAGATTAAGCATCCATATAACATTATATAATTTTTTCTTAACTGTTGGGTGCTGTTTCCTAGTTGGGGTATGTGTATCACATCTCTTGTGTTGAATAGTTTGTCAACTTCATACAAGCAAGGGTCATTAAAGAGAGGAGGGATCCTCATTAAGAAATGCCTCAATGTCCTCACAAAAAGGGACCTAGCCTGACAGCACTCTGGAATTGTTTAATTGAAGAAAACTGAAAGAAGCTGAGGAGAAGGGCAACCCTGTAGGAAGACCAGCAGTCTCAACTAATCTGAACCTCTGAGATCTCTCAAACACTGGACCACCAGAGAGACAACATACACCAGCTGACATGAGGCCCCCAACACACATACAGTAAAGGACTACCAAGTCTATATTCATTCAGAGATGATGCACTTAACCCTCAAGAGACTGGAAGCCCGGGGTAGTTTAGAGGTCAGGTGGGGTAGGGGACAGGGACATCCATGTGGAGGCAGGGGGATAGGGAGGAGCTATGGGATGTGGAACAATTGGAGGGTGGATGACAGGTGAGGGATGAATAAAGTATGGATTGTAAAAAATGAATTAATTAAAAAATTTTCAAGAAAAAGAAAAAGGCACGCCTCCATAGGATCATACTGTAAGCAAGCCTGTAGGTATTTTCTCTTTTTTTCCAACTTTTATTAGATATTTTCTTCATTTATATTTCAAGTGTTATCCAGAAAGTTCCCTATACCCCCTCCCCTCCCGGCCCTGCTCCCCTACCCACCCGCTCCCACATCTTGGCCCTGGCGTTCCCCTGTATTGGGGCATATAAAGTCTGCATGACCAAGGGGCCTCTCTTCCCAATGATGGCCAATTAGGCCATCCTCTTCTATATATGCAGATAGAGACATGAGCTCAGGGCGTACTAGTTAGTTCATGGTTATTCTTCCACCTATAGTGTTGAAGACCCCTTCAGCTCCTTGGGTACTTTCTCTAGCTCCTTCCTTGGGAACCCTGTGTTACATCTAATAGCTGACTGTGAGCTTCCACCTCCATGTTTGCCAGGCATTGGTATAGTCTCCCATGAGACAGCTATATCCGGGACCTTTCAGCACTATCTTGCTGGCATATGCTATAGTGTCTATGTTTGGTGGCTGATTGTGGGATGGATCCCTGGCATCTGCAGTCATTGGGTCCATCCTTTGGATTCAGCTTCACACATAATCTCTGTAACTCTTTCAATGTGTGCTTAATTAGTCATTGTTATGCAAGGTACCAGTTCATTGTGGTGGGCCCCCATGGGCTATTAGTCAAACTTTCTGTAAGAAAGCAGGCTTAGCAAACCATGAGCAAGCTAGTAAACAGATCCCATCCATGGTCTCTGCATTACCTCATGCATCTAGCTTTCCTGGCCTGCTTGAACTCCTGTCCTGATATCCTCCAAGGATGAACAGTGATCGAAGTATAAGCCAAAGAAATCCTTTCCTCCTCAGGTTACCTTTGTTCATGGTTTTCATCACAAAAAAGTAGTAACCCTAAAGCACTCCCTCCTCCAGAGTCTTAGTGATCATCACAGTAAAGGGGCAAAGTGACTGTGAGGGCAAACTGTGGTTTGTGACTACAAGGAAAGTTGTCTTCTGGACATTGCAGAGCGTCTTCTACTCTGAAAGGAAGCTTGAGGGCTGTGCAAGAGAAAACCAGACAAAGTAATACCTTGGAGCTTGGTGATTAATACATTTCAACCCCCTCTGAGGATCAATTAGCAATCTGAAGCTTCTAATAGAAGAAAAATCCATTTCAGTCAAGGGTACTGCCTCTCAGGATCCAGTATATGCTCCTACATCATCGCACATACCGCAGGCAATAAAGAGATTCAATGGGTTTAAGTAAGGAAAAAAATTAAAAACAAACAAAAATGAAACCAGAATAGTATAGTTCTACTGAGGTTAGAGAGCTAGACGCAGAATAGAAGAGGAGGAATGGGCAGTGGATTTTACGCAAACTTGCCATGTATATACTCTCAAACAATAGAGATATGAATTCAAAATAGAATTTTATTGACTCAAGTTTCCAGATTAAGATCATTTTTAGCATTAAAAATTTACCTAGAATGCTTGTTTTCTATTTCCTTATATGACAGTATTAATTGAAACTACTATATCCATATGTTAGATGCACTAAAGATCAAGAGAGGAAAAAGCATAGACAAGAGAGTATAGAAAGAAAACAAATGAAGCTATAAACACAGAAACATAAAATAGTACTAAGAATATAAATGGCAAATAAAAAAAAAGTCCAGCAGTCAAAAATACAACCTTCAATAATGAGTTTAAATGTCCTCAATTCCCTGGTAAGAAAACATAGGGTAGTTGAATGGATTAAGAAATGAAAAGATCATCATGATTTTAATAAAAGCAATAAAATAAAATCATTAAAATGTCCGTTTACTTATACTATTTGTAAATTAGCATATAATTTTGGTGAGAAACTCAGTGTTAGAATATGCTGGAAAATTGAATTCACAAAGCAAACTACTAGCTGACATTTTAAAAAATAATATTATAAATGTTTCTGTGTTTTAACATAAATTGCACTCATTGGAAAATAATTGGTCTTTAACATGGGGGATAGATACATTTATTTGAATGTTTGCTGTGTATCCCTGAAAGATTAGACCACGAGATTAACATCTATTTCTTTCAGCCTTGACTTCAGGGTTGAGTGTGAATATCCCTCATCACATAAACAATCTATTATTGAATAATTAGGGAGCCAATTAGGATTTATTTTGAATGCTGTGTAAACAGCTTAGAAGAAATAAGTATTTAAAAAAAATAAACATTTTCTTATACATCTCTTTCCTTTGTTCTCCCTGCCTCTCTTCACATAGGACACTGTGGCCTTGTGTGATTCATTTATTGTCTTGGGTACAATTATTTCGAGGTGTGTATTGTATGACTCAAAGTACAAGGCAGGATGCTGGCTGCTGAAGATATAAATAAGGAGATGAATAAGAGCTGTTTTTCTCTGGGTTCTCTCAGTTACGGGGGAACATGTACAGAGAATAGCAAAGCCCTTTGATAACTGCTATTATGTCACAGTGGAGAGTACCATTTGACCCATAGAAAATCGTGATTAACTTTGCTGTGGAGAACATGTCTGGTTGTGTGATTACTTTAATATAGGAAAAGTACACTTGGACACAAAGGCCAGTGTCCAAGGAGGAAAGGTCCAGTTAGGAGCATTGTATTAGGAAATGAAATGTGAATACAGAAGACCAGACTTTAAAAACTGCTTGTTGTTTACAGGTGTTATTCAATGTTCAGACCAGTGTAAGATCCACTTAGAGGTGTTCATTGACTGAATTAATTGAGTGTTATCATCATCTTGAAAGAAAATTACCTTTGAAAAGAAATTTAATAAAACTCAAGCCTTCCTTTTATAAACAATTTGAAGATGAAAATCTAGAGCAATGTAATAGACATAATGGCTAGCTCAGGGCACAATTCAGTTTGAATTTGTAAGTAAACAACCAGGAATCCTGTGTGGGCAGAGAGAAAACACCAGGGATTAGCAGATTTAATTACCATGGAGTAGATTTGCAATCACTTATATCTTGGCATCCTTCCTCAATGTAGATCCAATGTTCCAGGATCTTACTTCTATTCTCAATAACTTACAACTCTCATAATGAGAAGTGGCAAATTCTACATGCTGTCAGAATCTTTGTGATGATAAATTGAGAACTAAACTCAAACAGCAACTCAACTACCAATAACTTAAAGCTATATCATAAACTTGAAAAAAGTTGAACATTCATTTTCCAGTATTTTTCCCCAACTTTTATTAGATAATTTCTTCATTTACATTTCAAGTGTTATCCAGAAAGTTCCCTATACCCTCCCCCCTCCCGGCCCTGCTCCCCTACCCACCCACTCCCACATCTTGGCCCTGGCGTTCCCCTGTATTGGGGCATATAAAGTCTGCATGACCAAGGGGCCTCTCTTCCCAATGATGGCCAACTAGGCCATCCTCTTCTATATATGCAGCTAGAGACATGAGCTCAGGGGGTACTACTTAGTTCATGTTATTCTTCCACCTATAGGGTTGAAGACCCCTTCAGCACCTTGGGTACTTTCTCTAGCTCCTTCTTCCTTGGGAACCCTGTGTTCCATCTAATAGCTGACTGTGAGCTTCCACCTCCATGTTTGCCAGGCATTGGTATAGTCTCCCATGAGACAGCTATATCCGGGCCCTTTCAGCACTATCTTGCTGGCATATGCTATAGTGTCTATGTTTGGTGGCTGATTGTGGGATGGATCCCTGGCAGCAGCAGTCATTGGGTCCATCCTTTGGATTCAGCTTCACACATGATCTCTGTAACTCTTTCAATGTGTGCCTTGTTCTTAATTCTAGGAAGGGGTGACATGTCCACATTTTGATCTTCCTTCTTCTTGAGTTTCATGTGTTTAGTCAATTGTATCTTGGGTAGTCTAGGTTTCTGGGCTAATATCCACATATCAGTGAGTACATGTTATGTGAGTTCTTTTGTGATTGGGTTACCTCACTCAGAATGATGGCCTCCAGATCCATCCATTTGCCTAGGAATTTCATATATTTATTGTTTTTAATAGCTGAGTAGTACTCCATTGTGTAAATATACCAAAATTTTGTATCCATTCCTATGTTGAGGGACATCTGGGTTCTTTCCAGTTTCTGGCTATTATGATGTCAGAGTAGACATTGATTTAACCAAAATAATATTCCTGTTCCCTTATAAATACACACCACTCTCTGGAATTTTTTTTTCTGTTATACACTTGAAAACATTTTATTTAAAGTGTACCATATTTTGAGACTGAAAATATAGGTATTTTAAACATCATCTTTTTAAGATGTTTCAGTGGTTAAGAGCACTGACTGCTCTTCAGAAGGAGCCAGACTCAAATCCTAGCACCCATATGGCAGCTCAAAACTAACTATAACCCCAAGTTCTGAAACCCTCACACAGTCATACAGGCAGGCAAAGCATCAACGCACATACACTGGGCATGGTAGCACATGCCTTTGATAACATAATTCAGGAGGCAGACACTAGCAAATCTCTGAATTCTAGGACAGTCTGGTCTTACAAAGAAAAAACAAACAAACAAACAAACAGTGCAGGAGAGCCTGTCTCAAAACAAACAAACAAACAAACAAACAAACACGAACTAAAGCAACAAGATCAATTAAAATATAGGATTTATTTTGTCTATATAGTAAGAATTATTACTAGTCAATTCTCCTTAGTCAATATAATGCTCTCTTTCCCATTTGAAATATGACTACACTGAGGACTGAGACACTCAGATAATTTGAAGGAAATAATTCCTGAACAATCTTTGGAATTTGCTATGGTTTTCTATTATACAGATTTCTAGATATAGTAGCTCAATCTAACTTGTATGTGAGTCAGAATAGGTCATGTTTTAGACCTTTCAGTTTATTCTAGAATTTATATAGCATAAACATTGCATATACAGGTTTGTCTATTATGTATTATTGAAAACATGAAATAAACTAAAATTTCATTCAATCCCTTGAAGTTCCATTCCCACCACCTCTATATATTTGCTAAATTCGAAACCCCACTTACATTATAATCTTAAACCTTGGGTATTTTTTCATTTTTTTCCCTTTTTAGCGCATCATTGAAAATTTCATCTAAACAAAGAAAGGCATATCAATTTGTATTTGAAAGTTGTTACAAATAGTGTGGTTTTGTCCAGTATAGCATCTTGTAGAGGGCATGCTAATAATTACACAGGAGCAAGCATTTAAGTAAATGCCTCAAAGATAACATACTTTAGCTGAATGGCTTCCCCTCAACATATAGCCAGAACAATCTTTTTTTCTTTATAAAGATCATTAGTATTACATCAGTTTTCTGCCTCAAATCCTCCTGTTTCTGTCTTAGTTTCTTTCCCTGTTTCAGTGATAAAATAAAATGACAAGAAGCAACTCAAGGGATAAAGGACTTTTCAGCTCACAATGCCACATTACTGTCCATCATTGTAAGGCAGTCACAGTGGCAGAAATGTGACCAAGCTGGTCACATTCTATCCACAATCAGGAACAAATTGGTAGGACATGCATGTCAGCTTGCCAACCTCATTTATAGTATAAGATCTTCTATCCACAGTTAAGATGAGTCTTTCTATAAAATTTAAGATAATCAAGATAATCCTTAATGGGCATTCTCAGTGGCTAATCTGGACAATCACTCATAGCTGTGCCCAGAGGTTTGCCTTCAAGGTTGTCTATTTGACAATAGTAGCTATCACAGCTGCTTTTCTATTTGTCAAACTAAGCAGTGGTTCTGTGGGTCATACTTTAAGATTTATATATCCCCCACCCACACAATTTATGGTAAGGTTAGCCCAGGATTCTCTCTTCTTATCAGCTCTCCCCACTCCCATCCCCATACTCATTTCTTGCCCATTACTGCATTCTTTGATTTTTCCCTTAGTGAAAGAGAAATCACTTCTAGTTTTCCTGGCTCTATCATTAACCTTCCCTGGAAAATGAGCTTCCTGCAGCCAAGTATAGATGTATGAGGGACCATCTGATGGGAATGCTATTTCTACATGGAGCTTGGGACTATAGTCTGCTTCTCATTCACCTTGACAAGTGTTCCTGATGGCTTCTTACAGCCAAGCACTAGATGTAACAGGGCATTCTGATGGCAATTGCTGTTGCTATTTGGAGACTACGATTGTAGTATTATTTCACCCCAAGACATTTAGAGACTTAAAATAAGGTTGACCAATTAGTAAAACTACTCTAGAGACATTTCACTTTTTTTTTTTTTTTTAACAGTCAATCTCATAGTTAACGTAAATCTACAGAAATGGACTCTGATACTTGGATGATACAGTAATTATTTCTGAGAATGGGATACACATTAAGGTTGAAGGTGATTGTTTGGTTTTAAAAGAGTCCTACTTTTACTTTTAGGGGAAATTGGGCTGTGTGGGATTTTATGTTTGGCTTTGCTTCTGTTGTCTGTTATTTCCGGCACTCTGTAGTCATTTTTTGCATTTATTTGCCAAGGAAATATACATGTCCAAGAAGATGAGCATCTAAATCATTTTGAGCCCCCGTTAGCAGTTTCGGAGTTTTACCTTAAGCACTCAGGTGTATGTGGGATTTTATATTGAAGCTCCCATTACACAGCAAGCAGGAACACTCAGCAAAACATATGGCTCCTAAGCGTATTGCCTGCAGCCATCCGTCTGATGGTGTTCTTACATTTCTTCCTCCTTGTATGTAGATTGCTGAACTCGCAACTCTGTCCTGGGAATTGCTATCATCCCAGAAAATAGACAAGAGAAATTCTTACACTGAGCACCATTGCTTAGTTTCATGGGTTCCTTGATGTAGAGGAATTCTTACACTGAGCACCATTGCTTGGTTTCATGGGTTCCTGGATTTAGTATGACTTGACCAGTTTTGTGGAGACCGGACTCTTCTGATTTAGGAGGCATGGTGGGGGGGAGGTGGTTTCTGATCATAAAAGCACAGAAACTGTGCCTGGTATACAGGATATCCCACAGTAATTATCACTATCAATGTCAATCATAGGACATGCCATTGAATCCATTGCTAGGCAGTGTTTTTTTACTGTGGTTCTGTATTATATCTCCTCTAAAACTCCAAAAACATGAACATCAAATTCTGTGACAATTTGAGTTACTTACATTTGATAACAGTGTTGCATATTTGTGGCTTACATATATTTTTATTTCAATTTTTATTACTCATATTCTCTCTAGCTCTGTTTGTCTTCACTTTGTATTCTTAGAATTTCCTACATGATAAATCACTTCACATACTTTCTTACATTAGCTATTATGATATACAAAATAAGCTATTCAGGTAAACTAAACAAAATCAATCACATTATTTAATATAATTTTCACTGATTTAAAAAACAATATATTTGAATGTGAAAATCAAATATACATGTGTTGAATGTATAAACATGTGATGGGTTCTTATCATTTTGTTACAAAATAAATGAGAGTAATTGTGGGAAATAAGGAGAGATGGAGGGTTGTGCCAATATGTCTGATTCTGTGCATTTCTAAAAACATTGGGTCACAAATGACATATAAGCAAGGCATAAAAGAAAGTACACGGACTGTAATAAACCTTTAACATAACCATAGACAGAAGGCTAGAAGGCTGAAGAACTGGATATTCGTAGACATAGTTCTGCTGGTCAGTAGCCACATCCTAGTTGGCAAAAAAATGTTTCATTAACATTGTGTCTCATTATGAATTGGAATCATTATAAAACACCATGTCACTTAAAAAATTTGTGACTATTTGCCAAGTAATATTAGATGCTTTTTAGTGCTGGCATACAGTGCAGATGTTAGTATTTGCGATTAAGTTCTGAATTACTTTTAGCAGTTGGGTATAATTGTGATATTTGTTTATTATCCTATTCTGATTATCTTTTTTGAGTACAATACATAATGTTTTATTGGGTTTTGTATTTACATGGCTAATTTCACTGGAAGAGGCTATTGGGAAAGTGCTTTTAGTGCTGCAGCATTCCACATGCATTTTGTACCTCTTTACCCATGGTGAAGAATGAAACCCAGGATTTTTGTTTGTTTGTTTCTGTTTGTTTGTTTATTTTATTTGAAAGTGTCAATGAAGGCATATTTTGTTCAGCTAAACACTTTTGAGCTGAGCACCCAAAGTGTACTTGACTTGTTTACTTCCCTTCTGGGTTCTCTGAGAATCCAACAATAGCAGGTGTGATAGCAGCACCCTTGGGGCTGGGGGGTGAAAATATGAACTAAACAGAACCCCCAGAACTCGTGTCTCTAGCATCATATGTAACAGAAATGGCCTAGTCAGCCATCATTGGGAGGAGAGGCCCCTTGGTACTGCAATCTTCATATGCCCCAATACAGGGGAACGCCAGGGCCAAGAAGTGGGAGTGGGTGGGCAGGGGAGCAGGGAGGGGGAGGGGGAGGGAACTTTCAGAATAGCATTTGAAATGTAAATTAAGAAAATATCTAATAAAAAATCTGCATTTGATTCTTTCCGTTGCTTGTTGGGTCTTCAGGAGGGCAGTCATGATAGGTCCTTTTTTGTGAGCACTCCATAGCCTCAGTAATAGTGTCAGGCCTTGGGGCCTTCGCTTGAGCTGCATCCCATTCTGGGCCTGTGACTGGACCTTCTTTTCCTCAGACTCCTCTCCATTTCCATCCCTGTAATTATTTCAGACAGGAACAATTATGGGTCAGAGTTGTGACTGTGGGATCGCAACCCTGTCCCTCACTTGATGTCCTGTCTTCCTGCAGGAGGTGGACTCTCTAAGTTCCCGCTCCTTACTGTCTGGCATTTCATCTAAGGTCCCTCCCTTTGAGTCCTGAGTGTCTCTTATCTCCCAGGTCTCTGGTGCATTCTGGAGCATCCCCCAAACCTCCTATCTCCATAGGTTGTCTGTTTCCATTCTTTCTGCTGGCTCTTAGGGCTTCAGTCATTTGCCCTCACCTAGTTCTAGATCAGATTCTCTTCTCTCTCCCATTCCTCTCCCGCCCCCCTCCAGAATGATTAAATCCAGTGGATTCTATATTTCCCTGCTGATTCATGAAGAAGAAACAACACCATCAAGAAAATGTTGGCACTGATCTGTAGGAATTGCCAACAAACATTAGAAACATAGTAAGTGTAAGGGAAAGGTCTAGCATAAAAGATCTGTAGAAGGGTCTTCTTTTTTAATGTAAATCAGATCATATATAAAGACAGTCTAGTTTCACCATTAACTGCATGGGTTTTAAAGGTATGGGACTTAAAGGTATAAGAAAAAGAAGTATTCGTAGTATGTTAGTGAAAGGACGAAGGCTTTACCTTTGCTCTTTTTCATGATGTAGACATTGCTCTTGCCTTATGACTGAGGTCTTCTTCTTCTCTCAACGGCTCCCCTAAAAGTTGAGAGCTTGGTAATTACTGTTCTCCTGTACCATACTATGAGTATACAAACCAGGCCTACAGCATTTTATCAGTAAAATTCAATTAGCGTCTGGTTCACACAACTAAGCTATGATGATAATTGGGCTTTAATAAATCACTTGTTCTTTCTTATTCTCATGGGCCTTTTATTCCCAGGGGCATTCATTCTATTTCATTGTGCTGTGAACTTAAAAGAAAGTGAATTGTGTAAAATGTTATGAAGAAGATAAAGGTCATTTAACATGTAAGTTGACCTTATAGTATTTATTACTAACCTTTCATCATTCGTACCTGGGACTAGAGTCATCATGGGTAAGCACCCTGACACTATGTCACCACAATTATGTCACTGGCCCTTATCTAACCAATGAGTGTGAGTCAAAAATCTCTGTTATATAAAATACTTATCAGAATTCATTGTGGAAATACTCTCTTTCTTAGATTGAACACACAACATTTTACAGTCTATTTTTTAAAGACATAGGAACAAAAAGAAACATAAATTTGTATAATGTATATGATTATCACAGATGACAAATTTTATCAGGAAAAACATTGAAAAAAAAGGCATCTTGATGAATTTGCCCTTCCATGGGATTAAAGAGAAAGAAATTAAGAGGCAGGGATGTAAAACATGGAAGAATGAAGGAAACAATATTGAAGTCCTGAAAGTGAGAAAACCAATAATATATAGGAAGGCCTGTGAAGAGCAATTGGTGGGGGAACGCAGCATGTCAAAGTATGAAAATTCACATGTTGGCTCTGTGATAACTATCAGATATTACATATAAAGTTTGTCATTACAATATTTCTCTGCTAGTAGAAGTGGACCCTAGGCATCCTAGTATGATGATAAGTCTGTGTTTGCTCATTAGAAGTATGACAAAATCTACTTCATTGAACTATAATAAATCTATGAATTGAATCTACAGTGGAGGACCTTTTAATTTGCCAGTCACAAGATAGCAGTTATTAATTTCAACTTTGTCATTTTCTTACAACCCAGGCTATGTTCTCATACCATTATACATGAAAGGCTTTGAGCAATGAGGAGGGGATGCCTTCACAGTTTAAGGAACTGTATTATTGTTGAAAACACTTTAGGATTCTTTATATTACTGTTCTGTTATAATCTAAATCTGTTTATGGCCAATGCAACTAAGAAAATGTGAAGTCAGCTATCGATAGGAATTCATTATAAGATATTAACTCACAACCCCTCCCAAAAGAACCTCTTTCTGAAAAGTCAGTTGGGTACTTTGTTAGGTGCATGGTTTCCAGAGCTCACAGGAGTGCCTTTTGGCATGCTGAGATAGTTCTCACAAACTACCCAGAGATCTGAATAAGGGAATTAGTTTCTAAAAATTACTCCCTTTTACTCTTGGGAACACTTGGAGTTGGAGAAATCTGCCTGAACAAATGCGTTCTCCTTCCCTGTGTAATAACAAAGTGATTGCCCATTTCCCTAGCTGGGATGGGGAGAAGTAATCTAAATCTTGAACCTAAAGCCTATCTTGCCAAAAACTCCTTTTTTCTGTAGCTATCTTGGGGTGCCTGAAACTAAAACTTTCAGAAAGTAAAAAGTGATTTTAAAAGAGTAGTGGTTTTTATTCAGAACCTAGTTCAGAACAGTTTTCAATATCCTAAAATTACAAATGCTTACGAGAGGACCATTTATGTAGTGATGAGTAGTGTTATATATTTGTTCAAATCAAATAAACAGAAAGCTTCAGAATACTAAATTATAAACTGGTTATTTTATTATGTGTATTTGAGGAAAAATCATTCTCTAAAATACATGTGAAATTGCTTATTTATGGCCACATTTTTTTAACCTAAAACATAATTTATTGGAAGTTTTGCCAAATCTACAAGGTAGCAGATAAGATTTCAGAAAGAAAAACAACTTTTCATGAAATAAAATTTCCTCCTAAATGCATTTTCTCAATGGCCATTCACCCCGGGAGCAGGGCATGGGGAGGGGATAGGGGACTCTCGAGATAGCATTTGAAGGTATAGGGGACTTATGAGATAGCACTTGAAATGTAAATGAAGAAAATATCTAATAAAAAATGTGGAAAAAAAGAAATGTAAATGAAGAAAATATCTAATAAAACAAATAAAGGACATTTATATTGTTATTTTTATATTACCCTATAAAGTCACAGGTTTTCTCCTCTCCACACTATCTCCCAACCTTTTTTCACCCTTGCTGTTTTCCCTCCCATTTTTTCAACTTGTTTTTTAAGACTGATATAGAAAATGTCCTCTTTTAAAAATCAGAAACTGTTGTATGTATGTATGTATGTATGTATGTATCTATCTATCTATCTATCTATCTATCTATCTATCTATCTATCTCTCTATCTATCTATCTATCTATCATGAACGTATGCATGTGCATTAATACCATCCACCATTATTTATTGTCTCATTTTTTGTGAAATTCTTATATTGTTTATATATTGTAACATTGGCATTGATGCTGAATGGATGAAATAAAAATAATTTTCTATTTCTTAGCTAATAAGAATATATCAATCAAGACTTTTATATAAGAAACAATTTAAAAAGTACAGTTTCTTCAAGAAAAGGAGAAGAGAAAAAGAAGAAACAAACATAACTCAGTTTGATGTATGAGAAAGATATTGACATGTGAGAGGAATAAGTAATATAACTGCAATTGGAAAATAAGCAAAATATAATTGAGTATGGAGCAGTGATTATATTCTATATTTTAGCTATTTGGTTGTGATCTTAGGCTATAGTGGCTGAGACATCTCTTCATCCTATTTTGTTTCTTCTTAAATAGTAACAACCAAAAAGATATATTTGCTCATTGACACATGTGTTCCTGCTATTAATAATTGATTATTGTTAGGTCTGACCAGTAGTTACTTGCCATCAGATCATGACCAACTATTTTTGTGAAATTGATAATCCCATTGATAATACCTTTCTTATATTTCTGAAGTCACATTAGCTAAAATATGGAAGGCACATATCTATCTGTTTTATCTCTGTTAATAGAAAAGCTCAGAGATTTTTCTAATAATTATTTTAACATATACACAGTAAATTATATTTTGTGTGTCTTTAGTGTTTTGTTTTAAAAAATCGAATTATTTTACATTTTATAATCACATTATATTTAGGTTAAGAAACCAGCATCCTAAAACTCTTCTCAACAATAAAAGAACCTCTGGTGGAATCACCATGTCTGACCTCAAGCTGTACTACATATCAATCGTAACAAAAACTGCATGGTACTGGTACAGCAACAGACAGGTAGATCAATGGAATAGGATCGAAGACCCAGAAATGAATCCACACACCTATGCTCACCTGATCTTTGACAAGGGAGCTAAAACTATCCAGTGGAAAAAAGATAGCCTTTTCAACAAATGATGCTGGCACAACTGGCAGCTATCATGTAGAAGACTGGGAATTGATCCATTCTTATCTCCTTGTACTAAGGTCAAGTCTAAGTGATTGAAGGACCTCCACATAAAACCAGAGACACTGAAACTTATAGAGGAGAAAGTGGGGAAATGCCTCGATGATATGGGCACTGGGGAAAAATTCCTGAACAAAACAGCAAAGGCTTNATGATACTCAAGAAGAAGGAAGATCAAAATGTGGACACGTCACCCCTTCCTAGAATTAAGAACAAAGCACACATTGAAAGAGTTAAAGGGAGCATTTGTGCAGCTCAATCTAAAGGATGGACCCAACGACTGCAGCTGCCAGGGATCCATCCCACAATCAGTCACCAAACATAGACACTATAGCATATGCCAGCAAGATAGTGCTGAAAGGGCCCGGATATAGCGGTCTCAGGGGAAAATATACCAATGCCTGGCAAACATGGAGGTGGAAGCTCATGGTCAGCTATTAGATGGAACACAGGGTTCCCAAGGAAGAAGGAGCTAGAGAAAGTACCCAAGGAGCTGAAGGGGTCTTCAACCCTATAGGTGGAAGAATAGCCATGAACTAACTAGTACCCCCTGGGCTCGTGTCTCTAGCTGCATATATAGAAGTGGATGGCCTAGTTGGCCATCAGTGGGAAGAGAGGCCCCTTGGTTATGCAGACTTTATATGCCCCAATACAGGGGAACGCAGTGGCCAAGGGGTGGGAGCGGGTGGGTAGGGGAGCAGGGCCGGGAGGGGGGAGGATATAGGGAACTTTCTGGATAACACTTGAAATGTAAATGAAGAAAATATCTTATAAAAGTTGAAAAAAAAAAAAAAGAAGAAAAAAAGAAACCAGCATCCTTGTGACACTTGAATCTGCATGAGCAATGTGAGGCTAGGTGATTCCTCTCTACTCTGAAAAAACTGGAGCTGTTCACAAGTCAGCTGGCTTGTTCATAGCCATGGATTGCTTAGGGTTTGAGATTAGACATGAAATAGCCTTCTTCCTTTTCTCTGAAATGTTATGTCTCAGTAACTTATTTTTTTATCATATAGATCATGCCGACATTATTTTAAACCATTTAGTTTATTTTAGAAAACAATGTATCCAAGAGTGGAGGTTAGAGCCCAGTGCTGTAACTGTAACTTAGTGTGTACAAAGCCTCAGCGAAAGTCACCAGCATACACTTACACATATGCACACACTTATGAAAACACACAAATATACAAACATGTTGACACACAGACATATGCACACATGTGAATATAAAAGAATAACATGTCCTTTTAATGTCTAACTATATATTTGGACTCTGCTACTTATATTCAAATAAAAAAAATCATCAAATAATGGTGAGAAAATGTGTAACTTAATAATTGCAAATTTTCCTGAGTTTATTTATATCTGTAAAATGAAGGGAGTAAGAATTCCATGCAGTGTTGAAAGGAATAAAAGACAGACACACACCAGCATGTCCTACATAGTTTATTATTCTCTTCTACTAAGGACAATTTTTATTCATTGTTTTAAAGTAAAATATTAATGTTTACATATAGGAAATGAATCTTAACTTTCAAACTATTGTTGATAATTTAGGTATAGCTACCTGCACAAATCTTAAACAACGTCTTGCCAGGTAACACTCCAGCATGAGTGGGAGAGGGACCAACAAGCCACTTTTCTTTGGAGCTGTGGTCATTGGTAGGTTGATCATGCTGCAGCCCATAGCCCCTCACCCTTCCAACACTAGTTGGAAACAGTGGGTCATAATAAATATAGCATGAAAGGACACAAATTTGAGAGTGATGTGTGTTTGTGGTACCTTGAGTGAATTTAAGGGAAGACTGTGGTGGAAATGCTTGTGATATATTATATATTGAATACATGAATAAAATTATCAAATAGTAAAAAAAAAAAAAATGTTATTTATCATCAAGAGACTTTTCTTTCCTAAATTACTTAGAGGAAAATGAATAAGTTTTCCAAAATGAAACATTTGGGAAAAATGTATTACTGAGCAAAATAGAACAGAAAGGCAATAGAGTGTGTAATTAAAATTTTAATTTTTCAAAAAAAAAAAGTTGTCTAAAGCTTTAATAGTAGCCATTAACAGGAACAGTGGTGTTTTAGTATGCTTTATTAACCAAAGTACCAGCATGATTTTCATTGGCTACACACACTTTGAATTTTGTTGTCTGTTGTTCTGTTTAACACATTAATTCAGTGACTTAATTATTTTACCCAAATAGCAGTAAGTATATCATGAATTTGTTGTTAACAGTATCTTCTCCCCCCCCCCTTTTTTTTGATTGGATATTTTCTTTATTTACATTTAAAATGTTATCCTTTCCTGGTGTCCTCTCCAAAAACACCCTCCCACTCTTCCCTCCCCCATCTCCACCCACTCCAGCTTCCTGGCCCTGGCACTGGGGCATAGAGCCTTCATAGGACAAAGGGCCTCTCCTCCTATTGATGTCTGACTAGGCCATCCTCTGCTGCATATGCAGCTGGAGCCATGAGTGCCATAATATGTGCTCTTTGGTTGGTGGTTTAGTCCCTGTGAGCTCTGGAGGTACTGGTTAGTTCATATTACTGTTCCTCCAATGGGGCTGCAAACCCCTTCAGCTCCTTAGGTCCTTTCTTTAGGTCCTTCATTTGGAACCCTATGCTCAGTCCAATGGATGGCTGTGAGCATCTACTTATTTATATATTTGTCAGACACTGGCAGAACCTCTCAGGAGAGAGCTATATTAGGCTCCTATCAGCAAGCACAAATTCACAAACCACATGAAACTCAAGAAGAAAGACCATAGTATGAATACTTAGATCCATCTTAGAAGGACGGAACAAAACACCATTACAACTGAGATATTTTTAGAAACTTTAATTTTTAACATAAAATAGATTTTTATAATATATATAATGATTTTATAAAAATTGAAATTAGTATGTATGAGAGAAAACATATTTCTTTTCTTTGACTAATAAATATTTGAATTCATTAATAATTTAATTATTAAATAATTAATGGTTATAAGCAGTAATTTATTTAATATAATTACCTCCTTTTGCATCCATTTTCCTGGAAAATAACAAATATTGCTGAGGATAATTTTATATTTTTGCATATTTTCTTTATCCTTTAATTACTCTGTTTTTTAGACACTTAAGTGTTTCTGTGGCTTAACCATTATGGATTATGTTAAAGTAGTCACTAATGTATAAAAACCATTATGAATTGGAGTCCTTTGTACAATTACCTTGGAGTGATAGACTTACATCACATGGTAGATCAAGTAATAAATATGGGTTATTTTATTTGCATCTTCAATAGCATTTTGAATTTTTTTTTACAATGGCTATAGCTGTAAATAAGTGAGAAAGAACCTTGATGTGGCTTTAATTTTAATTTTCTTGACTGATGGGTGTGTGTGCTTTATCTTTTGAGTAGTATTAAGTTCATATATAGGTTAGGTTGTTAGATTCTTTATTAATTTTTTTAACCTCTTGTATAATTAGATATTAACTTTCTATCAGATATATAGATGATACACATTGATTTCCAATCACTAGGCTGTTTTTAATGTCTATATATTTTTACCGTGAAGAAACTTTATAGCTTCGAGACTCTCATTTAACATTGTGATCTATAATCCCTAAGCCACAAGAGTCCTATCCACAAAGTTGTTTGTCATCCTTGCCTGTGCCATGCTAATCTTCTCTGTGTCATTCCAATTTTGGTATATGTATGTTGACATGAGCACTAGAGTCACATTCAAAACAAACCTTTCCCTACACTCATGTCTTGATGTGCTTCTCCAGCTTTTTCTCCTCTGATTCCAAATCATACTTTATGCTTTTTTATCCATTTGAGTCCATTTCCTTTTTCTTACAGTGAAATGAGCCTAGTTACAACTTCTAACTGTTCTTTTTTTTTTTTTTTTACAGTTATTACACTATTTTCTTAAGTCTGTCTTTGCTGCAGTTTATTACTTTGTCACCTTTCTCAGAAACTCCTATGACTGTATCTATGTAAGTTTTCTGTGTCCTTCTGTTCCATTGATCTAGGTATACATCTTTATACCAGTTTAAATATGTAAGTGTTATTTGCTATGTGGAGTGACTCCTATGCCTCTTCACAAAGTCAGAGCCACAGCTTGCAGTACATCAACAATAGGACATGGTCCTCTGTTGGCATTCCCATGCACAAACAAGGTTTCTTTTTTTTTTTTTTTTTACATAAGTACATAAGAGCAACTCTGTACCCCAGTGGGACATTTGTTCTACTGCCTATCTAAGTGTAAAGTATAACATTCCAGGACTTTGTGAAGTAATGATCACTGGAACCTCTGAAGAATTACTTTGAAATTCCACATCCATCTTTGAATCTGTGATATTGCTTAGTACATTTAAAAGACTCTTATAAACATCATTATATAAAAATCGTGAAAACTAGCAGAATATTTAGTTTCCACAAACTATCCTGTATCATTTAATAGTTATAATGTATTTATCTTTAATCAATTTATTTCTATATACACAAAGCAATGCAGTATATGGTAAAGCATAAATCATGATGCACTGAATTTAACCAAAGTATTTCTCTTAGTCAGGGTTTCTATTTCTGCACAAACATCACGACCAAGAAGCAAGTTGGGGAGGAAAGGGTTTATTCAGCTTACATTTCTACATTGCTGTTCATCAGGTTAACAGGACAAAACATGATATAATAAAACAAGGCAAAATCTGCCCTATTGATGCTGGACAAGGAAACCCAGTAAGAGGAATGAAATGTTAAGAGCAGGCAAAAGAGTAGGAAACACATCAACTTCCATTGTTAGGAGTCTCACAAAACACCAAGCTAACAGCCAGATAACATATAGGTAGAGGACCTGGTAGAGGCCTATGCAGGTTCCATGATGGCTGCTTCAGTCTCTGTGAACCCTGTGCATCTTGCTCAATTGATTTGGTGGGCCATGTTGTTCTGGTTTTCTCCACTCCCTCAATCTTCTATAGTCTTTCCTCCCTTTTCCCATGGGATTACCTGATCTCCAAAGGGAAGGAAGGACTGGAAAGAATTCACAATAGGAGGTTTATTTGTTCTATAAATGGTGTTGGGGCACAAAGATTCCTTCCATTCACGCATAATCATGACATGGAACTTCACCTTACACCATGTTAACACCAATGAGAAGTTGTAAAGGAACTGAATGCAAGAACAGAAGTAGAAAATTCCTGGAATATAAAAAAGGAAACATTGACCCAGACAATTGTTTTTTGTTTGTTTGTTTGTTTGTTTGTTTGTTTTAATTTGTCCCTAAGACCACAGGCAATAATAACAAAAGTAGACAAATAAAATTGTATCAGAATAAACTGCTACATAATGTAGAAGCTAAAAATTCCATTGAAAAATTAACTGAACAGCAAGAAGACAAACACCCTCATTAAAAAAAAAAAAAAACTGAAAAACAAATAAACAAAAAAACCCACAACTAGTCCAAGAAAGGATACAGATTGACATTTATCCAAAGAATTCATGAGGATAGCAAACAAACATGTAAAAAATGCTAAACAACCTTCATTGGAAGGAAATGAAAAATACAACCATAGCAATGCATCTTGTCAGTATATGTTAGCAAAATATGGGAGAAAAGATGTGTAGGTGAAGATATGAAGAAAGAGAATCCTGAGCCCACTGTTAGTGATAATGCAAGAAATTAGAGCCAATATAAACACTGTACAGATTCCTCAAATGCAAAATTAAATCACTATATAACACATTCCTCATTATTTAGTCCAAAGACTTAAGTAAGTTGGTCAAAGAATCTCTAAGCCAAAGTTTTCATTTTGATACTATTCACAATCATCACATTTTGAAGTCAATTTAGGTGTCCATCAACATGAAACATGGAGAAAAATTTTATGTTTATGTGAAACAAAGGGAAAATTGGCCTTTAAAAGAAAGAGCTATCATTTGTGACAATCTACATAAACTAAAGAATATTATGTTCAGTAAGGAAGGCAAAGAAGTATATATCATCAATTGTATGTTGAATATGAATGAATCAAATATTTAGTCATGGAAAGAAAAATTTCTATAAGGGAGAGAAGTTAGGTGTAAGGTAAAAGTGGGGTGAAGACTTTATATCCTCAGTAATAATGCAACTTTCAATATCTATTGCAAAATGATGAATATATTACATGATTATGTATTGTTCATTCAAAATTGCTATAAAAGTACACTTTAAATATTCTTACAAGAATGATATCAGGGTAATGAATAGACTATTTGGCTCATTTTAACATAAATTATTCATATATATATATATGTATATATATATATATATATCCATTCATATCTCATAAATATGTAATTACAAATTTTCAATTACTAGGAGAAAATAATTTCATTGGACAGACTCTTGTGGCTAGTACGTTTCCATTTTCATTTTCATTTTTGTTTTATATGTGCTTTTGAAATTTTAGTTCACTTTTTCTATTTAAAGGTTCAAAAGTTATCATTCCTTTCTTTTTCCCAACCTAGAAAGATCCAAATGACACAATAGTAAACTATTAATAGTAGTCTTTTAAACTCTCTATGGTCCAATTAAATGTCTGTGCTTACTGATTCTAGTCATTGTTATTTGTATTATAACTGAAAGCTTTTCATGTATTATAAAAGACAGATGTGAATGGAAGGCTACAAAATTAAATATTGAAAATATTACTAGAAGAGACACTTCAGAATTAGTCTCTTAAAGAACATAGAACCCTCAGATATTTGAAAAGAAGTTATTGTCACTGGGGGAAGTCTTTCTCAGTCTTTGCTTAAGCACCCTAAAATTTTAAGAAAATTTCAGAAGTCCTCAACGATCATGCAGCTTGCTACTCAACCTTGTAGCAGAGCCAGAGTGTAGAGAAGGATTGAATATGTGTTAGAACACTTGAATTTAAGCAGTATAAGATTGCTGAAGCCACTGTAGAAATTTTGTGGGAGTAGGAAATGATAGTAATTACAATGTATGTTCCTTTCTTGAAAGTTTTGCTAAGGAAAATTTATTTTTGCTAAAGAAGTCTCTGAACTGTACAAAGAGAGAGAGAACATTCCTAATGCAGAAAATTGAATGCTTTATATATCCTCAGCTAGAAGGAATAATTGATCTAAAGAATGGTGCATTAATATTGGATATCTCTTTGTTTCTAAAAATTGTTGAGGAATCAGTGCTTTAGTGATAGAGAAATTCACTTATCAGAAAGGGTAAAAAGAAAGCCCCGGTGCACTAAACATATGTAGATCACAACCTCCCAATTAAATGGGGTTCCTTAGGAAACCGTTCTCAGAATTCTGTTCTTTCATTATTATAATGCATTTAATACAGATTTAAAACATATGTTAATATAATCAGGTTATTAAATTTTGGAACAGCTATTTATGTAATAAATATTCTTTACCTTTCTAGTTCCAATTCTTTAACACTTGATTTTTATTTCTATAGTACTGCACAGTCCTTCTTATGTGACACTCACTTGGTGCTAGATTTATTACACAATAACACTTGTTCAACCTACAAAATTAACGTTTTAGTTTTCCATATATAAGACAAAGTAACTTGTTTAATTATTAAATTTTCATATGATTTTATATAATACTGAAGCTATGAATAATTTCATGTCAAGCATAAAGTCATAGGCATCTTAGACTTTTTACTCTCTTTAAGTTCTGTTAAATATTCTTCCTAACTTTTATGACTATTTAAAACTTATTAGTTCATATATTGAAAGTACATTTGTTTTCATATCATATATTCTGATTTCAGTTTTCCCTCCTGAAAGTACTCTCAGCTATGTCCCATGTTTCCTCCTATCCATAAGAACACTCTTAGAAATCAAACATGCATTTAAAGAATACCAATAAAATGAGCTAAAAACAAACAAATTGGTATAGAAAAATGAACAAAGAAACAGAAACAAAATCAGCCAATGAAAAAGCACACACAAAAAAACTCCCCACATATCAACTCAGAGACATACATTAAAATGTGCAAGAATCCCCAAATCTAGCATAGAATATAAGCTATAATGTATTCATAAAGTAGCTATAAGGTATAAATAAGACAGACAGACAGACAGACGGACGGACGGACGGACGGACGGACGGACGGACGGGCGGGCGGGCGGGCGGACGGACGGACGGACGGACGGACGGACGGACGGACGGATAGATGGATGGATGGATGGATGCTGACAAAAAGAAACAAAACAAAGACCTACAAAGATGCTATTGAGTTCAATTTTGTGCTGGCCCTCAACTGCTGGGCATGGAGTCTTATTAAATGTGATTTATAGATCTAGTGATACTTCACTGGAAAATAATTCCTTTGAATGTGGTTATCAATTGGAGATAACTTCTGGTTTGTAAGTAGGAGCATGCACTCTCTTCTCTCAGCACTGGCACCTCACCTGGTGACAAACTCATGCAGACCCTTTGCGTGCTGCCAGTCTCTGAGTTCTTATGTGTACTAGTCCTGAACTGTTTGGAGCTTGTTTCCTTGATATCTTCTATCTTCTCTGGCTCTGAGAAAAGGGTTTCCTCCTTCGAAAGTTGGAGGAAGCTTCTCTGATTATGGCTAAGGAAGATACTGCTATATAAATATAACAGAATGTTGAGATGGCATTTTGTCTCTGTTCCTTTAGCACTGTAGTAGGGATAGGTTTTTCTTTGTATCCATGGCCTATGTACACTCAAGTACTTGGCCTCCCCAGAGTTGTAAGACGTAAGTTCTATCTCATAGAATGGGCCTCATATCCATTCAGATGGTTGGTTGCTCTTGTAAGCTTTGCGCCACTCTTGTACCAGTGCATTCTGCAGGAGGGTCCTCATTGTCGAGCAAAGAGAATAGACCTCAATTGGTAGGTACCTTTCTCTTGAGGTAGTGTGCAGAGTAACTTCCCATACAATGGGTACTAATCTGTAGTGGAAATGTCTCTAAGTAGGCATCAGCTCAAATTCATCATTTTCAATATGTTGTGTAGATGTTATTTTGAGCAGAGAGACCTTATTGTGAGTTGTCGAGAACAACCAGGAACCTTGACAATAATGGCTTGGGTAGTTTGCCAAGAATTTGGACCTATTTATTCAAGAATTCAATTAGATGTAATCCATTCCCGGTATTGGAAGCTTCAATTGATTTTAATAGATCTCCATTTCAGTCTTCATCTCCATGTTTTTTGGTAATTTCATAAACCTTCAGTTGTGTTAGGTTTCCCTATGACACCTCAAATGACCCGTAGTTTTAGCTCTCCCTCCTCTTACTCCTCTTTGACCCTAATCTTCTTGATTCTTTGGATTTTCCATTTCTACCCTCTATCAGAAAATATCTATTCCATATTTTTTCCTAGGTAGATCCACCCCTCTCCTCTAGTCCATCTATGAAATATGGATTGCTTAACAAAGAGTAAATGACTAATATCTAACTATTAGCATATATGTATGCATATTTTTTTTCTTTTAACCCCATCTATTTACCTAGAAGTTGCAGTCTTTTGAAGGCTGAGTAATATATTGATGAGTAAATATACCAAATTTTCTTTATCTATTCATCTGTTAATGACACACAGGTTGTTTTGAATTTCTGGTTATTATGAATAAAGAATCAATGAAAATGGTTAAACACGTGTCCTTGTGGTAGCATGTATTTCATCTAAGGTCTTTCCCTTTGAGTTCTGAGGGTCTTTTACCTCTCAGGTCTCTGGTACAGTCTATAGGGTTCCCCCCCCACCTCAAAACTTCTGAGGTTGCCTGCTTCGATTCTTTCTGATGGCCCTGAGACCTTCAGTCCCATTCCCTTCTCCAAAATCAGATTTCCGCCCAGGTCACTTCCTCCCTTTCCCCTCCTGTAATTGCTTTCTACTTCTTCCTAAGTGGGACTGAGGCATCCTCACTTGGGCCCGTCATCTTGTTGAGTTCTGTGGATTATTTCCTGTGAATTATGTATTATTTTGGCTAATATCAACTTATTAGTGAGTACATACCATGCATGTCCTTCTGGGACTGAGTTACCTCACTCGGGATGATATTTTCTTTTTCAATCCATTTGCTTGTAAAACTCATGATATCCTCATTCTTAATAGCTGAGTAGTATTCCATTGTGTAAATGAAATACATTTTTTTGTGTCCATTCTTCTGTTGTGGGACCTCTGTGTTGTTTCCAGCTTCTGGCTATCACAAATAAGGCTGTTATGAACATAGTGGAACACGTGCCCCTGTGGCGTAGTGGGGCATCTTTGGGGTATATTCCCAAGAATGGTATAGCTGGGTCTTCAGGTAGATCTAGTGCCATTTTTTTTTTGAAACAGGGTTTCTCTGTATAACTCTGGCTATCCTGGAACTCACTCTGTAGACCAGGCTGGCTTCGAACTCAGAAATCTGCCTGCCTCTGCCTCTGCCTCTGCCTCCAAAGTGCTGGTCTTAAAGGCATGCACCACCACTGCCCGGTTAGTTCCAATTTTCTGAGGAACCTCCTGATTGATTTCCAGAGTGGTTTTATCTGTTTTCAATCCCACCAATAATGGAGGAGAATTCCACTTTCTCCACATCCTCGCCAATATGCACCGTCACCTGAGTTCCTGATTTTAGCAATTCTAATTAGTGTAAGGTGGAATCTCAGGGTCATCTTGATTTGGATTAACCTGACTTTAAGCCCCTTTTACTCCTTAAATGATCAAACTTCCTTTCGACCAAACTGAGTATATCTTAGGCTTGTCAGATATTGCAAATGTGAAGGTGACTTGTATAATGCTGATGGTATCTTTCAATTAAAGTATTTCATTTTTAGAATTATATTATTTCTGTATATTGCATTGTTTACAATTCTATAGTATTAAAAAAGTCACACTTACTTTTTTTACTTTTTACATTCAGGCATTTTCTATTCCCCACACTTTTAAATTATTCATGACAAATATATTCAGTTATTGTTAGGACAATAGAAAGTTGATTTCTAAGAAGGGATAACTGTTTATTTGATTACAGACATGTATACCATCACAAGCATAAATACACAACCTTATTTTGAAAATCAAACCTGAGTTTGGCTGAGACTTTTACCTTTGAAAATGAATTAAATCGCTTGTAGGCCACTGGTTTTACTAACCAAGGAAAATCTCTACACACTCAATGATACATTTAGCTGGGACCTTGTAGCCCTGACCTGCATTGGTAAAAGCTGACAAAGGACATAAAATACAAAGCTTTTAGAAGGTAAAAGTCCAGATCACCTGAGCATCTCTCTCTATTTTCTAATTTCAAAAAAAAAGTTTCAATCATTATTAGAAGATTTAAATTATGTTTTAAACATATTTCATTAATTCCATTTTCTCTAGCTCAGCACTTGTATAATTTATAAGCACTATAAGACATCTGGAATATATACAGTATATTGTTGCATGCATATAATGCATGTGTCTGACATGTGCTTTTCCACATGCAATTATTCAGTACTTGTGGGGCCATGCTTAGTATTTGAAATCTAACGTATTTTTGCCTGTTTTTATAAAAATAATTGACACACCACCATCTGACTAATTCTCTCATAAGCTGTTCAAGGCCTAAGCTTCTGGTTATTGACATAATCTTAAGTGCCAGTTATTCCAGACCTTTATTTCTCTGCAGTAACACTCAAGCCAGTAGTTGAATAGCATATCTGGGTCTCTGAGTTCTATCTCAGTGTTCTCTCCAAATGCACTAGACTGCATTTCCTAATGCATCTCACCCTCAGGCATTTTTTAAACCAAGTCCAAATTATATTTTTATTGGTTATTTATTGGTCTTGTGTTGGGATTCTGCCACTGGGTAAGGAGAGCAGTTAAATTTAGAGACTGTAGGTTCCTCAGCTATCCATAGTTTGTCAGCCCTGTTTTGCTCTAGGTTCTTCGGAGAGTAAATGTATAGTATATATGAAACCATTACATATTTGTGTTTCTTAGTGGTGGGGAATTACTTCACCCTGGTATTGTATGAACCCCAGGCAGTATGATCTTTTCCTTAATGAGAAGCATGTTTTTAATTATTTTCAGAAAGATAAATTAGATTTATAATATCACTGACTCCCCTGATAAAAATAGATTTCCATCATCACTTGCTGTCTATTTCAGCTATGAATTCTCCAGACTCCTTTCCGAATAAGCACTGTACTCAACACAGTTGCTAAGCATCTATTATGGACCAAAGACTACTGTGGGATATTGTTGTTTAACCTGAGCAAAACCTTAAGATATAGCCATATCCAATATATCTAATTTCTCCTAGAAAGAAGCCTTCTCATTGTCTTATCATCCAAGTGATTTCTTTGGACTCCATCATACAGTAAAGTAGAGAGGGAATCAGGATGGAGTAGGCCACTCAAAATGAAATCATCATAATTGTTGAAATGAAGAAATAATAGAGATCCTTAGAAAATGTGTTTGTAAGTTAAATATATCATGCTAAGAACACCATTATTTTTGCCATGTACCATAAAATAAATGGAAAATCAGACACTAATATGAACAAGAAGAAAGATCAATTAAAAGGCAGATCAGGAAGAAAACCAAATGCAGGGTAAATGAGAAAAATAAGGGAGAATCCTGCTAATACTTAAGTTTTTACATTCTACTTTCTTGGAATTATAGACACAATTTTATGCTTATTATAAATGAATCATTTTGATTAAGTAGGTTTATTGGTGCTTGAAATCAAAAGGATACAATCAGTATGTGGCTTACTGTTGTGCAGACTAAGATGAGAAGTATATTATTTTAATGCCTAAAGGAAAAATGTAACTTATTCCAAAACTTTACCATGTCTGTATAGGGAAGCACAGGTTTTTTTGTTTTTTGTTTGTTTGTTTGTTTGTTTGTTTTGAGGATAAAATGGAAAAATGACTAGTTTGTTATCTTGTTTGAATTCTTGTGTGTTCTATGGTGTGATTGAAATCCTTGGCAGTGATTAAATAAGGAAAGCTTTGTGGAAAGGAAAGTTGGAAAGTTGGCAGTAGTTAATTCTCCTGTAGTCAATATTACAATTAGTTCCTACCAGGTTTATAGGATGGAAACCGCCTTCAGTGTTGACTGAGCACTTTGCATTTGTGAGGCACTGAACAAATTGCTTCTTGTACTTTATTTCATTTTCCTGTTCACAGTCTCTAGGGTATTATTTTTATTTTATTAACTGAGGAAACTGGGACTTAATTAGGTTGTCTCCCAAAGGTCCCACAACTGTTGACTTGGAAGAAGACACAAGACTCTAATAAGGACTACAATATACCTTATATCAAACACAGATAAATCTAGGAAATGTTTAGAATAATGTGCAATTGGTTTTCAGTTAATATAGCCCCTGAAGTACTGTATTCTGTTGTGATTATTCCCATTCTACTCCAGGAAAAAGAAAATTAATGCAGGCTACCAAAACACTGTATTTCATATTCATCTAATCTCCATTCCAATATTTGGCAATCCAACACAGCCAACATTTAATGACTTAGGGATTCAGGGAATATGAGACATTCTTAATTTCAAAAATTGTTTTTACTCTATAATGTATCTGATATAAATACTGAGAATTAGCCTGACATTGTCTAATTAGCATTACATATCACATCAAAGGGACAAAAGAAACCCAGGCCTAATGCCATTACTGAGTGGATGTAGTAAGTCTGCTGGTGTGCTTTCTTAGCACTCTGCTCACGGTAAGGGGGCTGTCAACTTCAGAAGCCAGACATTTTCAATTATAAGACAGTCATGTCATTTGTTCTTCTTAGCCAGAAATACCATTCCTGTAGACAGTGTCAGATTTTCTGCATTGGGCACGAGGTCAGCTCAACATGTCACTAGGGAAATTTTGATGCTGGAAATAAAATGCTCAGAGTTAAAATGTTATTGATCCAGTTGCATTCATACTAGATTAAACGTATGTATCCATTTACTAGAAAAACAGCACTCCAAGTTGTCATTCTATATATATGTAGAGAGATATATACATATAAATTTCACTGAACTTAAACTGTGATTTAGCAGAATCTAAATATTTAGAAATCACCATCCTATCTATACTAAAACACAATGCCTTATTATTGCAAAGAAAAATAAAATAACCAGACAAAAATCACTGCTTTTAACAGCACAGCTTAATTACCATGGACACATATATGTGTTACATGTCAGTTAATAAACTACTGTTTACTGAACTGAGCAATTTCCTAAAGATGGAGCAGATGTGATTTTTAATTTATTTTATTTTTGAAAACTTCACACATGAATACTGCTTCTACATTGTCTCTCCTCATGTCTCTCTCTCCAACTCCTCAGTGTCACCCCCTCCTTTCCAGTTTGTGACTGCTTCTATCTTAATGTTGATATAACTCCTCCTCTCCTAAAAGATAAAAATTAAAGCAAAGAGGGTTTTAAATGAGAAAGGGGTTGAAGCACAATACAAGCCATTCCCTAGACATATTATAAAATCAAAGCCTCCTTATCAGGTATCAATTTCAGGGTAATGTTTTGTAGCTAAATTATTGCTGGGCCACTTCCCCAAGAATTCCCTGTAAATTTGTTATTTTGTCCTGTTTTATTCTTCGTATATAAAGTTTGGAAGATTGTTCACATGATGTGATAAATATGGCAAATTTTCAGCATTAGCATATTTATGTTTTACACTTGGACTATGAAATGATGCAATACTATACTTCTCTGATAAATTTCTTCTAAAAAATTATGTTACTACCAGACTTTGGCCAGATTTTTTGTGACTAATTCAACCATCTGCCAGTGAGTCTCCCATATATTGTTGTATTCTGGGTTAATGAGAATTGATTGACTCTTCCATTTATTTCTTTTCTTTTCTTTTTCAATTTTTTTTCTTATTTTCATCAAATATCAGCTCAGTAAAGTACAGGCTGGCAA
Organism: Mus minutoides; assembly: GCA_902729485.2. Lineage (NCBI taxonomy): Eukaryota > Metazoa > Chordata > Mammalia > Rodentia > Muridae > Mus > Mus minutoides. Next base: position 70,405 of record LR750935.1, on the reverse strand, counting down.
AGAAACTCTTTTTGAGGGCTTTTTTGAAATGCAAGCAGCATTTGGTTTTGGTTTTTAGAGAGCTCAGCATTTTTATGACGGAACATCAATATCTTACATAACAGATGCGATCTTACCAATGTTGTGAAATGGTTTCTCTATAGATAACATAGTCGGCAATTTACCAAGATGCTGTCTTTTTATCGCAAAATGTACATTAGGTTTGGTAAGTGCTACTGGAAATGGAACCCATTTTCAAGATACAGCATCTTAGAATCTGCTGCTGTGTGATGCTGAGTGTGTTTACCTTCTCGGGTGATGCGCATACCTATTTATCGGCATCAATTGTCACAAACTTCCCAAAGTCCAAAGTTTCAAATCCAATATTCTCCAAATCACAATATGAAATTGAAAGAGCTAAACCTTGATTACCTCTGACATGGTATGGCAATAATGTTTATCTTCGCTGTAAAGAAAAACATATAACCGACACTTGATGTGTACAGTCTTAAATTGTGAGTTTTATATTATAAGGGGAAAGTAGTTCATGTACTCTCAAAGGTGTCACGTGAAACCATTGCTCATGGGATGTGAGAAAAGCATCTGTTTGGCCTTTCATACTGCCTCAATCCCGATAGTACTACAGGACCACATTAATATGTAATCCTCTATTCAGTGCATCTGGACATATTAAGAGAGACTTAAAAACCTATAAGGTGATAATGAAAAAAATAGGGCTTACATCTTTGTTTGAAATTTCTTATAAGACAGACAGAAAAAGAGCTGAATAGTTGATACAAAGTGAGTCCAATAACAATTACTTAGAGTTCCAAAGTTGCCATGGAGAACGCTGAAGACTTTCACTTACATGATATATGTATGCTTAGGAAAATAATAGTTATTTGAAATGTGATGGACTTGATTTTTTATTTAAATTTTATTTATTTTACTTACTTTACATCCTGCTGCTCACTGCCTCCATTATGGACACTCCTCCCACAATCCTTCCCTCATACCCTCTCCCCTTCTCCTTTGAACAGGTAGGAACTTCTGGGTATCCCCCCAACTTGGCACTTCTAGTGTCTGTAAGGCAAGGTGCTTCCTCTTCCATTGAGGCCAGATAAGGCAGCACAGCTAGTAGATCATTTCCCACTTATAGGCAACAGATTTTGGGATAGCCCCTGTTCCAGTGGTTTGGGACCCACATGAAAACCAAGCTGCATGTGTACTACATATGTTCAGGGAGGCCTAGGTCCAGCTCCTGTTTGTTCTTTGGTTGGTGGCTCATATGATAAGGATTAAAATATTCTTTGTAAATACTTTTGAGGTTTTAGGCTTCTCTCTGTCTCCAGATTATCAGTGTGCTTTGTTTTGCAGGAAAAAACAATGAGTACCCAGAAGAATAGTTTTATCCAGTCTAAACCCAGACATACTAATAGAGTGGATAAAACATCTTTTACAAGAGATCAGCAGCCTCATTATGCAGAAAGTATGAAATAAAAGGGTGAAAATGGTTTTTATAACCAATAACATGGAATACTGACCAGAAGTTTTCAAACTTGTAGTTCAGTTTTCTACTAAAATTCTAGGTAGTTCAAATGTAATCTTGGAAATTCATCCTTATTTCTGGATTTTTTTTTTTTTTTCCTTTTTGAAGTAATCATCTGAGTCACTTCCTGAGGTTCCAAGGTCAGTGGAAATTTTACCTTTAATGGAGTTGAATGTAATACTTTAAGGGCATTAACTTTCCATTAGCCCAGATGTAGAAGACTTCTTTTTCTTTACTACTCCTGGAGATACTTTTTCCTTTCTTTTGTGTGAATGACAGTGCTGGCTGAAAAATCAAGATCAACCATCAGTTTTCTGTCTTCTACATTGATGTGACTTTTTTTCTTCAGTCCTTCTATGAAAAGAAAAGAAGTCTTACTAATTGAGTCATGCAGCTTTCACAATCTCTACTCATAGTATGTTGATGACACCTGTATATTTACAGTTGGACAAACTAAAGACAGATCTCTTGTGACTAGGTGAAGTTACTAAGCCATCTACAACATACCAAGACATGCAATGCCCCCAAAAGTGATAGTGCCCAAATACATTGCAAAACAATTATAGCCCTCAATCTGTTGTCCTTTGTCTTCCTAGTGATAGAATATACCCCATTAATATCTCCATTATATTATGTTAAAATTTAAAATAATGACTGTGGCAGTTTGTGTAGTATCTAATGGTGCTATGAGAGCTAGTCCTCAGGGAATAGAGTTTCAGGTCCTTAGTCAAAGAGGATATTATTTTAGATATAGAGTCTTACCTTAAGTTCTTGGATGCTAACAAAGGCATTGGTGATAGCCTACATTGTTTTCGGAGTGCTTGGGCAGTGACCTGCCTGCAAGAGATCTCCAATGGTGCACTAGTGCCTCTTATATTTTAGGAGAAGCTAACAGCTCTTTAATTGGATTGAAGGCCTGCTCAGAGGGAAGTGATTGTAACAGATTCCACAAACTTCAAAAACTAACCATAGGTGATCAGGTCATAGACCCTAGAGAATAACATGCTATTATCATTTCTTAAATTAATATGGTTTCTCTGGGCATGGTGGAGCATACCTTTAATCCCAGCAATTGGGAGGCAGAGACAGGCAGAAATCTGAGTTCAAGGCCAGCCTGATCTATCTACAGAGTAAGTTCCAGGACAGCCATGACTATACAGAGAAACCCTGTCTCGAAAAAACAAACAAACAAATAAACAATATATATATATATATATATATATATATATATACCCAGAAGTTCCTACCTGTTCAAAGGAGAAGGGGAGAGGGTATGAGGGAAGGATTGTGGGAGGGGTTTCCATGATGGAGGCAGTGAGCAGCAGGATGTAAAGTAAGTAAAATAAATAAAATTTAAATAAAAAAATCAAGTCCATCACATTTCAAATAACTGTTATTTTTCTAAGCATATATATATATATATATATATTAAGCAAATATATATTATGTTAAGCAAATATATATATTATATTAAGCAAAATATTCCAGACTCAGAAAAGTCAAAGTCTCGTGTTTTCTATCCTGTGTAAACTTTAGATTTTATTTGTGTGTGTGTTTGGGTGAGTCACAGGTCATGAAACTACAAAATGGGCCACTGAAGGTGAAAGAGATCTTAAGCCAGTTGGTCACTTCACTGTCACAATCAGAAGCAGAGAATGTGGAATGTGTACTGGTCTTTAGAATTCATTTGCAAGAGTGTAGCATCTCAGCATGGGGATGCCACCTGCAGTGAGACAGTCTTCCACTTCAATTAATGCATCTCAAGATAAGACCTAACAGATATGCACAGAGCTCTGTTACATGTACCTCTAGATTCTCTTAAGTTTTCAATAGTTAGTTAGCTGTTAGTAGATAGTTAACAATAATTATCACAACTGACAATGCATATTTCTAGCACACACCCTTTCCTGGACTCAATTTGTAATTTTACCTTCTAGGTGCAAATTCATTACAAGCACAGATGTACGTTTAATTAGCTAGGAAATGAAAATGTATTGTATACCCCTTTGGTATAGATACTTCTCAGTTAGTGATATTTCCACAATTGATTGCTTCAGGTCAAAATGCTAAGTATCAACTTCAAATCCTCTATTTATTTATAGTCATGCTAATTCATTATCAAAGTGTTCGCTGAAAGCATCCAAAAGCAAAACAGTTCTCACTGTCTCTCATGACACACATCCCAGTTCTCACCTGGGTCAGGATGCTACCATGATATATATCCAAATTCTCATCTGGCTCATGCATTTTTTCCTCCTTGCTGATCTGATTGCTTCTAATCTTTTCTCTTTACAGCCTTTCTTCTACTCAATAAGCAGAGTCAACTCTTCTCATCTCCAACACCTCCCCCACCAATGTCCATTGATTATGCAAAACTCTCAAATCACAGTAAAATTCTTATTACATATTTCAACCTTCTAAATATTTTTTTTTGCCCCCATCTGTTCCGTTTTTCCTGCATTGGGATTCACAGGAGTCATTCCCTCCTATCTCCTACCCTCCTACAGTCCTATCCTTCTCCCAACCTCCTCCCTTTCTCCTCTGAAAAGATGGAGAGCCCCCGACCCTCATTATCACCCAACACTGGCATATCAAGTCTCTGTGGTGCTAGGAGCACTCTTTCCCACTGAGATCACACAAGATAGTCCAGCAAAAACAAATATCACATAGACAGGCAACAGCTTTTGGGACAGCTCCATAAAGACCAAAGGGCATATCTGCTACATACATGCTAGAAGCCTAGGTCCAGCCTGTGTATGATCTTTGTTTAGTGGTTCACTCTCTATTGTTTTTAAATTTAATTCCAGATGTGAAAGAACAATTTTTAAAATTAAATCTGCTTTGGTTTTCCATTTTCTTTAATCAATTAGAAACTAGTTCTGGGTAACACGATTGTATAGTTCAGGTTCTAGTCTCCAGCATTTATGTTGCCTTTCAGGAGTCCTTCAGTTAATATCTTTAGAATCTATTATATGTAATTTTCCTAAGCTAATAAAAATAATTATTTGGTTATCTGTGTTAGACATAAAAATTAGGCTAAGCCCTTAACTTTGTGAAATTGGAGCACCAAATTCTTAAAACAAACTCTAAGCAAGGTAGCTGGGAACTGAGTCTCACTTCAAGTGGGCAGAATACCCTGTACTAGGATATTTCCATTATAAAGTAATTAGTACTTAAGACAGTCTTGTCCCACAGACTATACACCATGAAACCTTGGATACAGACTCAGATTTTTTTCTTCTTTTCAAGGATGGATAGAAGCTTGAAGAATGATTCCAACAACAAGCATGAGGTATATGCAGAGCAATCTGTATGCCTTGGATCTCCCAGTTCTTAAGATCAGTGAAGTATATAATATAGAAAACCAATAAGTAGGTATCATCTAGGAAACTACAAAAGCCTTGCATTCTCTTTCTCTTGCTTTTGAAATAATCTAATTTATGGCTGGTTTTAAGATTTTCTTCTTTTTCTTTCTTTTTTTCCCTTTTTTTTTTTTGCTTCACATTGATATAAGTTATTGAGGAACGCAATATGAAATACTTGAAAATAAGCAAAAATGAACACATGCTCAAGATTTTTAAAAATTATATTTATCTGTGTATTCATATACATATTTGTGTATTTGTGCATAGCTAGGTATGCACAAGTTCTAGTGCACACATGTGGAAGCCAGAAGACAATTGGTGGCCATCAGTTTTCTCCTCCCACCATGTGGACTCCAGGGATTGAAATCAGGTACTTTTTCCTACTGAGCCATTTCATTAGCCTGGCTCTGAGATTTTAACCCCATCTGCCATTTATGTAATTTAAGTCACTAGGATACGTAATCATCCATGCATCCCATGTACCTTTCCTTGCCACAGAAACTGTGAAGGCTTATATATAATACATACATACATGGGAGCTCTCTCGAATGCTACGTTTGTCTCCAACCTTTATCTGTCTTAGAGAATAAAATTCTCCTGCGTAAGTTGTAAAATTAATCTGTAGGTCTTGAGAATATGAAAAATGCTGGTGACCCTCTAACTCTGAGTCGCAGTCTTGGGCAAGCCACAGAACCTATCTTCCTGAGCTGCTTCCTCTCTGTCCCTTCTAATTCTTGTTTTTCATGGTCTGCTAATTTTGTTTGACATCTTAACTTCACAAGCTAAGAGTAGTCCTTCTCGTAACTGTAGAGGGAACACCTTTTTATTTTCAACTTCTATGTCAACAGGCCTGCCTGGAGTACATTACTGAACAACTGACTCTGTCTAGGCTTTATTAAAAATACAGAAAGGAGATATCATTCTTCAATTGACAGATGACTTAAGCCAGCATTTCTTGGAGACTGAAGTGTAGACACACAGTGGATGAGACTTGTCATACAAATTTGCTTTGGGGCTTTTCCACTCTTGTATCAAATTAACACACTGTTTAAAAATTTCCCCCTGAAATCCAAAGAAGATGGGCCTCCAAATTATTCTGACAAATAATTGTGTTTGTTTCTATTTTTTCTAATATTTTCTGTAGTCACTATTTAATCAAAAGAATGTAATCATCACTTCCATTTTGCAAGAAACTGATAAAGTTTAAATATATTTAAGGTAAAATTTAATAAAATGTGTTCCAAAGTATTTAAGAAAATACTAACTGGATTTTGCTTCTTAATTAACCCAGTTAACTAAATTAAGAAGGATAGATTATGTATTTTTTCCTGAATTATCTCCCTTTCAGTGAAATTTATAAATTGGGAGGGGGAAGGAGATAAAAATGTAGTAGTAACAAGAAAACAATTTCATTTACAGAGCTTATGTTACCACTGAATCATGGTCAAAACATGAATTCTGATTGCCAGAATTTATAGTTGAGAGGAATGAGAATGCCTGTGTCCTTTCCTTGGACTGCCCTTTGAAGGTTTCTACTCTATGGATATTTTCTTATAGTAAAGTCCCACTAGCAGATCCCTTGAATGGCAACAAAAAAGCCAGGGTTCTCAATCTCATCCATTGTTTCTAGTGGTATTAAAAGCTAGTGTTCTCAATCTTATCCATTGTTTTTAGTGGTATTACTAGTTTTTGAGCAATATGTTCATACAACATTTTATATATAAATTTATTTTTCACTATCCATTTATCTAAGGCAAAGACCTTTATTTTTTAAACTTTTTTATCTTGAATATTGGCATTTTTAAATAAAATATGAGGACAATTTATGATTAGGATCATGAATATTTCTACTAGCCTTAACTATTTTTGTACACAAATGGCAATTTGGTTTTAATAAAGGTGATTTAATTGTTTTAATTTATTTATTTGTTTTATTTTTATTTATTTATTTATTTATTGTTTATTTATTTATTCATTTACTTATTCTGTTTTGTGAGACAGGGTTTCTCTGTGTAACCCTGGCTGTCCTGGAACTCACTCTAGAGATCAGGTTGCCCTTGAACTCATAAATCTGCCTGCCTCTGCCTCCAAACTGCTGGGATTAAAGGCATGTGCCACCACTGCCCGATTTTTCATCACATATTTTCTTCATTTACATTTCCTCTCCGAAAAATCCCTGATCCTGCCTACTTTCCCCCTGATCCCCAACCCACCCACTCCTGCTTCCTGGCCCTGGCATTCCCCTATACTGGGGCATATAATCTTCACGAGACCAAGGGCCTCTCATCCCTTTGATGGCCGACTAGCCCATTCTCTGCTACATATGCAGCTAGAGACATGAGCTCAGTGGGTACTGGTTAGTTCATATTGTTGTTCCTCCTATAGGGTTGCAGACACCTTTAACTCCTTGGGTACTTTCTCTAGCTCCTTCATTTGGGACCCTGTGTTCCATCCAATAGATGACTGTGAGCACCTAAGTCTATATTTGCCAGGCAATGGCATAGCCTCACAGGAATCAGCTATATCAGGGTCCTGTCAGCAAAATCTTAGCATATGCAATAATGTCTGGGTTTGGTGGTTGTTTATGGGATAGATCCCCAGGTGGGGCAGTCTCTGGATGGTCCTTCCTTCAGTCTCAGCTCTTAACTTTGTCTCTGTAACTCCTTCCATGAACATTTTGTTCCACATTCTAAGAAGGAACAAAGTATCCACACTTTGGTCTTCCTTCTTCTTGAGTTTCATGTGTTTTGCAAATTGTATCTTGGGTAGTCTAGGCTTCTGGGCTAGTATCCACATATCAGTGAGTACATGTTAGGTGAGTTCTTTTGTGATTGGGTTACCTCACTCAGGATGATATTTTCCAGATCCATCCATTTGCCTAAGAATTTCATAAATTCATTGTTTTTAATAGCTGAGTAGCATGCCATTGTGTAAATGTACCACATTTTCTCAACAGAAGAATGGGTACAAAATATTTATTTTTTAAACATTGTACATTCTTTATTATAAATGTTAGTGACAGCTGAACATCCTGCAATTGTACTGAAAATATTTTATTTTTCTCTAGATGCTATCTCTATACCTATAAAAAAGATCAAAGGGGGGGTCAAATTATTGTGCAGTTTATTAAAGGAAACATAGAAATATTTTTGAGCCACAAACTTCCATCTGAAAATATGAGATATACTTTTGTAGACCTGAGAGTATTGTAAACTTAATTACACAAGCCTTTTTCTCTTGGTCCAGTTAATTTCTCTGTTTTGTTTATATAGGAAAAAGTGACAGTGATCGTTCTTAATAAGGCATGGTGAAAATTGTGTGACATTCCACTTGTGAAGCAGGAAGTAGAGCTCCTGGCAGCTGGTGTCATGAACACACAATGTGCTATCATTTATAGTGGGGATTCTTCCTTTTCTTTCATCAGTGTCTTGATCCACACTGTCTGATACCCTAATCAACAGCCAGCTACATCTTGCTCTGTCAATGGCTTAAAACTAAACAAACAAACAAAAAAGTCAAATGTGTTGTATCTGTATACAAGCTAACATGTCACCAGTGCCTTAGAGAGTTATGTTAATCCATGCCATTTTCAACTAATGGTACATAGAATCTTTAATTGAGAAATATCTGTGTGTTGTAAATTTCTCTTGTGTAATAGAAAACTATTTATTTATTTATTTATTTATTTATTTATTTATTTATTTTTGGTTTTTTGAGACAGGGTTTCTCTGTATAACCCTGGCTGTCCTGGAGCTCACTTTGTAGACCAGGCTGGCCTCGAACTAAGAAATCCACCTGCCTCTGCCTCCCGAGTTCTGGGATTAAAGGTGTGTGCCCCCACACCCAGCTGAAAACAAAATTTTTTGTTCTCTTGTTTCCTATGAAAAGTTTCTTTAAAACCTTAGTTCTTGGAGCTCATTTTCCACTTTAGAGACCCCAATCAACAGCAGTGCTGACTTGATTATTTGGAGGCAAGACTATTTTTAATACAGACAAAGTTTAGGGAAAGGGGCCTACTGTCTAATAAATTTAACTTATGTCAGGAAACTGACATTAAATAAAAACAGTTTTAGACGGTTTCCACAATATTTTCAGCCTATGTTTAATAAGTTGTGCATCCATTTATCGCTTGAACTAAATTGATTTGGGGGGGGGGGGAATCTTTTCCTCATGAACTCTATTTTCCCCCTTAAACCATGTCACATATCCTAATGAGTTTGGAAAATAGACTCAAAAGTGGCATCAAACGTTATGGTAGGGAAAGCAGGCCCCTTAGAGAAAGTCAGAGGTAGTGTTAAGTCTTGCACAGAGCCAGCTTTGATCCTGCTGATTTACAGAACAAAACAGACTTCTATAGCTGTTAGCCTATTAGCACTCCCTGGGGAGAGAGATTGATCTGGAATAAGAGCACAGTATAGGAAAGCAATGCACAGAGAGAACAACTTACCTCGTGAGGTTTGAGGGATGATTTCCATGCTGCCATCGATTCTCCATCCAGGCTGATGGCTGGGGTCTGGATACATTCTGCAGAGAGCTTCCCATGTTGTTGTTTATAGCTCCAACTTCCAGACATTTCATTACAGAAAGCCAGTTTTCTTTCTCTTGCCTACATTTAGCACTGAGATGATAAATAGCCCCTTGGGTTTGGAGGAGATTCTAGGATTATAAATTGTGGTTTAAGCATGTATCTTATCTTTTCTTCAGCCCAAAGGAAATAATACAGATGGTTTCTTTGATCCACTTATTTCTTTTTAATAAACATGCAAAATATAATCAGGATTTCTGTTATGGATTTTGTTACAGGCATTCACTGGCTATACAATTATCAACCAAATATATCACAAACATATAAATTGCTAATCATAGCTGTGGTTGAGGTTGTCCTCAGGCTCATATTCATCTGCTGAGAGCAGGGACCTTAGGGCTGTGTGCCAGGAAGGGAATGAGATGAAGGGGAGTGTGTCACACAGGGACACCTGGAGATGCTTTAATTCATTCTTGCCACAGACTGCACTCAGTCTGGGGACAGTATATTTGTTAGCTTTCATTGCCTTCTAAAAAAATAATAATTATCGGATTATCTGAGACCTAAGCGTAGAGCTTTACAGTTGTACTGCTAGCAGTGTTTGAATGCCGCCAAGCCAAAGATCTTTTGGCCATATTTTCTGATCTTTCTGTTTGCTATTCCTTAAAGACAGAATGGTGCTCCATCTGTCTCAATGAGCCTGAAGACTGGCAATGATTGACACTTAGAGACACTAAAGAAAGGTGTTTTTACGTGGGAATTAGTGCATCAATTCATTACAATTATTCAACTTTTTCTAAACTTAGAAAATTGTCTTCATAATTCAACAACCATTAGTTTACATGAAAATATTTTCAGAATACTGGATACAGAAGTGATGATCTTGGAACCTATTTAGAAGGCGTAGCCACATAAATATTTTTGGTAACTCTTTTTCTATTTATAAATGAAACATATGCAAATAATACAAAAACGGAATACAATAAAACTATTGTAAGAGATTATTACGTATTTTTAAAATCTATACCACTCTTTAACTAGCACAACAAAGGATTGTGATGTTTCTGTTTGTCACTTTCTTCCCTTTCTTCTCACCCCAGCATTAGTCCTTTTTACACCCCCCTTTTCAAACACATATATACATACACACCCATCTGCATGTACAATCAATGTGATATAGACATCTAACTGATAAAGTTACCATAGTCTATCTTCACCTGTATTTACAGCACTTAAGACAGTCCTAAGTTTTCTCATTTGTAACTAAAAGTATATTTTCTTTGAATCAAGTTGGTACATAGCAATTTTAATTTGAAAATCATATATATGTACTGTGAGAAAATGCCTATTACTTTGAAGTCTGGGATCTACAAAAAAACTAATATCTTCATGCATAAAACCATAATATCATCATTAAAGTTTTAAAATGCAATTGTTACAAATAAGACTTAGCAGAAACACTATCCTTGGAGGAATATTTCTTTGCAGTCGTTGAGTGGTACACTATATTTACCCACACAGTTAATGCTCTCCGATAACTGCAGCTTTTACAGCTTGAGTATATTGAAGTCTGAGCTCTTAACATACAAAACACCCTTTATGTTTCACTATGTCCAGCTGGCACTTATTCTTTTTCCATGTCTTAAAAATTGCTGTAAGGCAAGAGCTCCTGGAATGGAGTCACAGTAATTTTGTCGCTATTTACAATTAGAAATAGATGGCTAGAGGAGACTAACCTTGAATCTGGAAGCTCACTGTAGGGTAGAGGTGCAGTTACGGGCAGGAGAGAAAAAGCAAGAGTGAGGGGCGGGAACATGAATTTGAAACATTGAGATGTTTAATTCCTTGAGTTTTCTGCCATTCTTGCCTTCCCTTCAGGCATATGTCTGTTTTATCTTTATTTTTCTCATTTTGCTAATTTATCTTACACTCTGGCATTACTCCCTCCTGTTCCCATCTCATCACAGTACTGTGCTTTTCTCATATGCCCATATCTTACCACATCTCGATTTTCAAGTCAGTTCATGTCTTTTCAGCTCCTTTATCTACTCTATTCTTCAGAAAAGACAAGAAACACCATAATATACTCAAAGGAAATTTATTTCTCAATTTTTTTTTCATGTGAGACTACATTGTTGTTGTTCTCCTTGATCTCTACCTCACTATCATTTAATGATTTTCATAGTTGTATAAGTTAAGCAAACGTGGATGACATGGTGAGAAGTCAAGGATTGATGAGTTGAGTGTATGAGCAGGTAAAGGAGTGGGCAGTGTGAAGAAGGATGGGCACTGTGAGGAAGGATGGGCACTGTGGGGAAGGATGCTCAGTGTGAGGAAGAATGGGGGATGGGCAGTGTGAGGAAGGGATAGTCAGTATGATGGGCAATTCCTCCAATATTGGACTATAAGTAGTGAGAGCCACCAACTCCACCAAGGTCCACCTCTAAGGCTGGGCTAAGCATTGGCTGCCATGAGTCTGTGATCCCTCCCATGAAGTTTTATTATAATTTTATGTCCCTGACTAAATGCTATGACCATTTAGCAACCTCTTCAGCCATGTTTTCTTGCTTAGACATTACTATTATGACCAACTATGCTTTCTCTTATTCACTTCAAGTCCCCTCCTCCCACCATCTGTCAGCCCCTCTTGTCCTTTCCATGTATCCTCTTGCACTTTATTTTCCCAAATATTAGAGCACAAACACTATGATAAGGCCTTTATTCTACTGAATAGGAGGTAAGATGTCAGTCTGTAGAGAGCCATCTATTCTGCTGTTTTAAAGTGGGTGTAAGTATTCTTCATTCAGAAGAATGCTGTTTTAAAGGATTTCAGGTTGTTTTGTTGTTTTGTTTTGTTTTGTTTTGTTTTGATTTACCTAGCACTTCATGAGGTATTCCTACTACTGCTGCCAGATAAGGCAATCCTCTGTAACATATGTAGCAGGAGCCAAGGGCTAGCCCATGTATACTCTTTGGTTGGTGGTTTAGTCCCTGGGAGCTCTGTGGAATCAGTTTTTGATACTGTTGTTCTTCCTATAGGATTTCAATCGCTTTCGGCTCCATCAGTCTTCCCCTAATTCTTCATTGGGGTTCCTGGCCTCACTCCAATGTTTGACTATGAATATCTGCATCTGTCTTAGTCAAGTACTCTCTGACAACAGCCATGCCAGGATCCTGTCTGCAAGCACATCTTGGTATAAGCAATATTGTTGAGATTTGGTGTCTGCACATGGGAAAGATCATAAGATAGAGTGATCTCTGGATGCCCTTTCCTGAAGATTCTACTCTATCTTCTGTCCCTGCATTTCCTTTTGACAGGAACAATTCTGGGTTAAAATTTTTGAGGCAGTTGGATGGCCCCATGCCTCAACTGAGAGACATGTCTATCTACTGGAGGTAGTTTCTTCAGGTTCTATTTTCCCACTGTTGGACATTTCTGCTAATGTCGTCCCCATTGGGTCCTGGAAACCTCTTGCATCCCTGGAATCTGGGACTTTCTAATAGTTCTACACCTATTGTTCTCCACACCACACTGCTGCATATTTCTATTCATTCTCTTGACACTCTTGGCTTCTCTCCTATTTTCACCCATCCCTGATCCTGTTCCCCCTTAAATTCTCTCCCCTTCCATTCTCCCACCCAGGTTCTTCCCTCCCTCTGCTTCCAGGAATTATTTTGTTCCCCCTTCTAAGTGGGATTGGTGCATTCATACTTTAGCTTTCCTTCTTGTTAAACTTCATTTTCTACTGTGACTTGGGGTACTTACTCCTCCAGGGATCATATATTGAAAACCTGATACTCAGAGAGAGTTGACTTTGAGTTGATGGGACCAGAAAAGATAGGGTCTATGAAGAGAAATTTGGTGAGTTAACTTGAGTAGGAAACAATGTAACTCTAGTGGAATTTTTGTTAGTTCACAGCTCTTCCCACCTACATGGATCAAGATGTGATCTCAAGCTCCTCTATATGTTCTCATCTTTGCTATTTAATCATCTAGGAGATCTCATCATAATAAGCCTGATGCTTGGGCTGTGCCCTAAAATCTCCAGAGCTAAATCAGCTAAATCATCCTTTCATATCCTACGTGTTACTTGAGCACAGAGTGTTTGTGGTGCTAAATGAACTAGACTAACCCAGCTATTCTGGTTACATGGCATGAGAACTAATTACTAAATGGATATATGTATATAGATTTAGAATTTGGAATTAGACAAATAGAAATAGGATCATATGACCTAGCATTTAGAAGCTATGTGATCTTGAGAAAACCTAAATCCTTTGAGTTCTGTATTAACTAAATGTACATGATAATAGTATCTTAGTCATTAAGGTATAAAAATTACCAAACATGTACATTATGTATACCACATGACTGCTAAGTATTGTTCATGTGTGTAGTTGGTAGTCCTAGAAATAATGCTCATAAAATTCATGTTCTACTAAGTATTAAAATATTTCTGGTACATTTATTTTCCTACAATATTTACCTATTTAATAATGATCTGAGTTTCTTCATGAAATCTGATGTTTAAAAAAAAAACAAACAAACATAAAAAGGGAATATTTCTAATCCTGAAAACTGAAACAACTGTTTTTCTATGAACTCAAATTTTGTATCTTCCAGATTGGGGATTGAGAAAGCCTTTTGTGCGGTCTTTATTACTGCCACCTGGACCTGCAATGCCTCACCTGAAAGGGACAGATGACAGGCAAACAAGAATCATAAAGTTTAGGAGAATCTAGGGGATAGTGAACTGAAACGATGAATGTATCCATAAAATCAACTTTTAATGCTTATTGCAAACACTCGATTTTTGTCCTGGTTCCCCTCCAAAGCAAAATTTCCTACTTCTGCCAAATTTTATCTGTGTAAGCTTGCACTTTGCAGTTTGGCTTTGGATTGCCCGGGGGGGGGGGGGGGCAGGTATCTAAACTCCTATCATTTCCCTTTGCTTTTTTTGGTCTGTGCAAGTGAAAATTTCCCTCAGGCTCATTGACCTAAAATGAAGTGGTCTTATGTAAATAGTTCAGGGACCATTCCGCATATATAGTGAAAACTATGCTTACTATGTTGAGACTAAGTTATGGCCCCTCTCTGTGCTCCTCAACCAACAAGCTCCTGAATACTCCGTCCAAACACCTGGATTATAGGGCACACAGAGCTATTTTCGGTACAGTTCCCTGTTCTTTCACTTTCTGGTGCTATATTCCATGGCTCTTTTCCTTGAAATCATATAACCCCAGAGTCAGTTTTAGACTGCAAGTCAGCAAATATGGCAGGTCACAAACTGTCCTCCTAAGAGAACACCTGAGAAAAAGTAGCCATGTTTCTGTTCTCAAACACATTTGTTAAAAAATGTTTAGGATTTGAGAATCTTTCCTATGTACACACACACACACACACACACACACACACACACACACAGAGAGAGAGAGAGAGAGAGAGAGAGAGAGAGAAAGAGAGAGAGAGAAAGAGAGAGAGAGAGAGAGAGAGAGAGAGAGAGAGAGAGAAGATTGGCGAGGCACACAGACAGAAGAAGAGAACACAAAAATATGGGAGTTCTTTATGGAATAAATAATACATCACAGGATTGAGTTTACAGCCTGTGCATGCCTTATTGTCTTCCGCTATACAGGCATTATCAAAGTTTCTTAGGAAGTAACCAGAGGCTACTTTTATATATCAGAACAGCAGCACTGTAACTACAACAAATAATCTATTGTTCTATTAAATAACCAGGTTTGAATTTAAATTTTGGAAAGTTACCCAAATTAGAAATCACCCAGTCATCATTTCTTCCTGCTCTGCATTGCAGAAGTCATTATTTAGATTCCCTTCCTGACAGCTCAGGGCCCCCTGGTTCTTCCTGAGCTGCACACAGCCTCCTGGATCCTATGCTATTTCCCAAAGTACTCAGAGCTAGGCTGGCTTTTGTTTCCATAACAGTCTGTAAATTCATATTTCTACATGATATATTCACATAAAATCATTGTATATTTGTCAATCACCACATTCACTTCATTCTACAGGAACAGAGGTAATGGTACCCTGGAGTTTATATGACATGGTAGGTTTATCATTCCTGCTTTTCAAATTATCTACTAATGGTGGATATAATATGAAATATCCTCTTGTATTTAATAATAAATGAGTGAATATTGAGAGATGAGTTTGTGATTTTTGTATTTAAATGCAAAATAGAGCTTTACTGTATCGTCATTTAAAAATATAGACTCTGGTGCTATAGAGAAAGCTCTGCATTCAAGAGTCCTTAATGTTCTTACAGTTGGAGAAGGGACTGAAGGAACCGAGGGGGTTTGCAGCCCCATGGAGGGAGCAACAATGTTAACAAGCCAGACTTTCAAGAGCTCCCAGGGACTGTACTACCAACTAAAGAATACACATGGAGGCACCCATGGCACTGACCTCATATGTGGCAGAAGATGGCCTCAATGGATATCAGTGAGAGGAGAGGTCCTTGTGCCTGAGATGTTCAATGCCCCAGTGTAGGGGAATGCGAGGGTGGGAAGACAGGAGTGAGTGTGTGGGTGGGGGAGCACCCTCATAGAGGCAGGGGCAGGGGGGGTGTGGGATAGAGAGTTTCCAAAGAGGAGACCTGTAAAGGGGAAACATTTGAAATGTAAATAAAAAAAAGTATTCAATTAAAAAAAAAAAAAACAAGCAAAACAAAACAAAACAAAAAACCAAAAAAGGAACTGGGTTTAAAATCCAACACTTATAAGGTTTGAGCTCATCTGATATTCTACTTCCAACGGTTGCAAACCATTTTCTTACATTCACAGACAGAAGGCCTACATGTAGTACATACAAAGACATGCAGGCAAACCCTCATTGGCATAAAACAAAATGAATTTAAAAACAGCCCAGACATACCAAAATATGGCAAGGAGAACCATTCCTCGTTCATATTGTGAAATGTTAATGCCTTACACATATCACTTAAAATACATTATATTCTGTTAGAGAGAACTGCATTAAAATTTCCATGAGACCAGTTTGAGTGTTAAGGATCAAAATAAAAGTTAAGACAATGATACTTACATTTTTGAAGGCAGACATAAAAACTGAGGTCAGCTTCCATTACAACATGTCAAGCCATCCTTCCAGCTGCAGTTCAACAAGCCTATTTTCTTCCCTTCCTTTGCCAGGCATTCCTTGCTCCCTTTAACAACAATCAGTGTTTTTAGGCCTTGGTAGCAAAGAAGAGCAAACATAAACACATGTATCCAAAATCCATCAAAAAGAGAGATAATAGTCATGGTAGATGTGATTACATGAAAACCATGTCAAAACAAAGATGGTCTCTTGTTCTCATTACCTGTCTGATGTTGCTTCTTTTGCCTCATCTGGTCCCCTCTGTCTTTGTGCTCCCCCAAACCACTTCCTCTTTCTGTCTCTCTGCCTTTGTCTGTCTCATTTGCTTCTCTGACTTATCATCTTCCTTTCCTTTTTCTTTCCTTCTCTCCATACTTTTGACTCTTTTCTCATAATCTCTATTTATTTCAGACTGTTACTTGTGCCTCTATGTGTTTCTTGGTCTCCATTTTTCTGTAAAATTTTCACTTCTTATCTATCCATGCCAAATCTCTAAGCTGTCTCCGTTCTTGACATGGTGACTCAGGAGTCCTCACAACCTAAAGGTAGGGATGCCATTATACAAATGAGAGGAAGTTGTAGGCCACTGACGAACATGACGTTTCCTTTAGCCTAGCTCTAGTTATTTTAACCTTAGTCTAAACCTATTGTAACTCACTATTGTGACATTGCAGAGGGTGTGAAAGAGTACCTGAAACTCCATCTTTCTGTTTTTAAACTCTTAGAAGCATGCTAAGCACTTTTTTGGTGCATTAGATCACCACTGGTGATTTGCTCTCAAATTTCTTGTCCTTGATCCATGAGGGCGCTCATAGTTCTGTAAAAGTCTGTTAGGTGAAAATATTTTCTAAATGAAATGGTACCATTTATGTTTGAGCTCTATTGACTAGTTCTCTCACAGCATAAGGGCCAAAGATAAATTTGTTGAAGCTGTAGCACAATTCAAGTTGGTAGTTACAAAGTAGCAAGTCACAGTATTATTGAACATTATTTATGTGAAGAGAATAAACAAAACATGCAGTTGCCTTAGCAATGTCCTCGATAAAGTAAAGATTGCTTTACATCTTGTCCTTGGTGGAAATCTTAATATTCTTTGTGATGAAATGTGAAGTGCTCATGAAGTACTCTGGCTATAAACTGAAGGAGAATGTTGTCATAGGCAAAGGGAACTTGTGTAATTGAGTTGCAAACTCACTTTTTCATTGTTAAGTTTTAGTATAAAAGTGAGAGTGATATTCATGTAAAAGTTATGGAAATTGTAATTTTGGAGATACAGAACCAAGGACAGTAACTATGATGTCATAATTGCTAGTGATCTGGGTTAACATTTATGTAAATATCAGAACCTTGAAAGGTTTTTGATTGTCTTATAACTTTGACATTAATTTTGAAAGGATACCCTCTTCTGATGATATTTAGTGATGATATCAGTATGGATGATTTTGATAGTCCCTATTTAATATTCTTTAGTATGCCCATTATATCATATGGCTGTGTTGTCACATGAACAGTGCTTTATGACTAAGTTTGTATTTGCATAGAATCCAATAACGTGATGGATTAATTTAACAAAACAGTCTAAGAAATTGTTCATTCCTGTTTACTATTTTACAACACAATTTAGCATTTATAAACCACTAATCCTGGAAGGTCACTATACAATCAATGAAAGATATAATAACTTAAAAACATACCCAGAGACTGCCCCACCTGGGCATCCATCCCATATAAAGAAACCAAACCCAGACACTACTGCAGAAGGCAAGAGCTTGTACAACAGGAGCCTGATATAGCTGTCTCCTGAGAGGCTCTTCCAGAGACTGACAAATACAGAGGCGGATGCTTGTAGTCAACCATTGGACTGAGCACGAGGTCCCCAATGGAGGAGTAGGAGAAAAAACTGAAGGAGTTGAAGGGGTTTGAAACCCCATAGAAAGAACAACAATATAAACCAACCAGACTCCCCAGCAATCCCAGAGACCAAACCACCAACCAAAGAGTTCACATGAAGAGACCCATGGCTTCAGCAGCATACTTAGCAAAGGATGACCTTGTCAGACATCAATGGGAGAAGAGGCTTTTGGTCCTGGAGGAGCTGGATGCCCCAGTGCAGGGGAATGCCCCGGTGGGGAGGCAGGATGGGTGAGTGGGTGGGTAGGTGAGTGGGTGAATCAGTAAGTGGGTGGGTGGGTGGAAGAAGGCACACCCTCATAGAAGCAGCAGGAGGGAGAATGGGATAGGGAGTTTCTGGATGGGAAACCCTAAGGGGATAACATTTGAATTGTAAATAAATAAAATATCTAATTATAAAATACGTGGGAAAGTTCCTGCCTTTGACATGACTCTATCAGCCTGCATGTTTTACATATGTTTCAACTAACATTTATCACACAGACTAAATACAAATGTAAGCTAGATGTTTCATGTTAAGGAGGCCTTTAGCACAATTCACCAAACAGTGTAGAACAGACCTAAACTCCTTGTCAATTATTTTGTTTTGAAAATCGTAACTATCATTCATAAAATATGCCAGTTATTGGTTTGCTGTATTGTGGATTTATGGCTATTTAATATTTTATATTAAAACATATTGAATTGTAACTATTAATCATTAAGAAATTTAACTTTATTATTAATATATAAAAATGTTATGTGATTTTGAGCCAGTTATCTGCAGTCTATTATGGCATGACAAACCAAGCAAAAGCTAAGTGACTTGGACCTCATTTATCCTCTTGATTCTCATTCTGTGGTGAGCACACTGGACTCAGCACTTCTGGTTTCTCCTTCAGGCTTATATAGCTGTGGTCACATGAAAACTCAGCTGGTTCTGCCTGGGAAAGATGGTCACATCCTAAGTTGGCAGTGGTATTTCTGCCAGAAAGGCAGAGTGTCATTAAAAATTAGTGCAACCTTTTCTTTAAAATCTGGCTCTTAAATTTTGTATAATTTTAATTTTTTTTACATCCAATAAAATAAATACCACCCACTAACATAAACTAGACCCACAGTGTATGTGCGTGTATCAAAATCTTCTGTAAAGGTAGAACATCCCTTCTGAATTTGCTTTGCCTTATATGGAAATTTTCCTTTCACTGTTGAACATGTTTTCATGCCTTGCTCCCCTTCAAAAGTTAAAACTCAATGGCAGCATTATAACTAGGCAAAATTTAGCTTCATGTCCTCTTTTCCTAATTCTCATAGTTACATTAATTCTCTCGATGATGAAATGAGTTCCAAGAGAGAAAGTACAGAAGATACAGCTTTCTGCACAGCAGAAACTGTATTATTATTTCATTCTACATCCACTAGCAAATAATCTACCAGATCTGTATTCACAAGATGGAGAAAGTTTTTGTGTGCATGTGCGTGTGTGTGTGTGTGTGTGTGTGTGTGTGTATGTCTGTGTGTGTGTGTGTGTGTGTGTGTGTGTGTGCATGGTTTTGTGTTTCTGACTTTAAAAATGTACTCATGCAGCACATTGATAACTTGTTCATTTAGAATGTTTCATTACCATAACAGCTTTCCCCAATATTTAAAAATTAAGAATTATCCTCCCTATATTTTATTTTTATTAATGATTATACTATTAGAAACTTTTTTTTTGAGACAGGGTTTCCCTGCATAGGCTTGGCTGACCTGGAACTCACTTTGTAGACCAGGTTGGCCTCCAACTCAGAAATCAGCCTGCCTCTGCTTTCTGAGTGCTGGTCTTAAAGGCATGCACTACCACACCCGGCTAATCTTAGAAACTATTATCTTCATTTTTTTTTTACATTGAAATAAAGTAACAAGTTTTCTTGTAGCATTTCCAGATCTTCTCCTAGTCCTCCATCTTTTCCATTTCCCTTTGCCCACTGGTTATGGTCTTTTATTCCTAGCATTCCCCCTTACACTTTCATATTCTGTGCATTCTTTAACCCTCATTCTTCCCAGTCCCTTAAAAGGCCATTTCTTCTCAATCTCAAGAGACATTAAAAGTTTTGGTCCTCTAAAGATACATTCCTTTGTGGTTTAAAGAGAAAACTCTGGCTGTATTGATATCTTGGATGAGTGTCAAGAATGACCACAGCCAGTTTGTAAATTGTGTATCATGACATCATTGGGTAGATTTCATATGTGAAGGAATTAAGAACAAAAACAGCTGAAAAGAGACATGGTTGAGATTAGAACACTAATACTTTTGCTGTTCAAGCACACATTCTCAGTCACTGAAATATTTAGATAGAAACCAATCCTGTTATTTAAATAAAAGGGTAAGCTCCAGTTAGGCTTGGGTTCTCCTGGTGCCTATTTTATGTTTTCCTTTCCACGTTGTGACTCTCCCTGTCCCCCACAGTGCTCACAC
This sequence comes from Mus minutoides, assembly GCA_902729485.2. Classification (NCBI taxonomy): domain Eukaryota; kingdom Metazoa; phylum Chordata; class Mammalia; order Rodentia; family Muridae; genus Mus; species Mus minutoides. The sequence goes on along the minus strand of LR750935.1, from coordinate 49,522 downwards.
AATTCTCTGGCAGTGTGTTTAAGAAGAGAGTGTCTGAGTGAAATGAATGCTCTACAGTCTTGAGAAACACATATTGATTATCAAAAACGGTAACAGGATCTTCCAGAGCATGAAGCAGCTTGATCCACAGGAGGAAGAGAGGGAAGAACCTCTCTCCACAGCAGTCAGTAAATAAGTAGCTCAGCTTGCAATTAAGAGGCTCTAGACTAACCATATGACAAATAATTTAACTTTAATTTCAGTCTTCTATCCACTAAATGGATTGGATGAAGTCCACATCCTCAAATTTTATTAATAGTAAAAATAATATGTAAAAAGTGAACACACATTGAAAGAATGCAATAATATTAATCACTTATTAATTAATGGAATTATTATAAACATTGATCTGTTTCATTGGGTGTTCTGTAGATTACACAGTAAAATCAATGACAAGTACATAAAAAGTATAAGTTTCTTCATTTTACCTCTATATATGGACAGGAACACCTAATACCTGGAATTCCTCTTCATTCAAACAAAGCATTCCCACCACTTTGGCCTCAGCCAATGATGTAAACTCACTCTTGCCCACTACAGTAGACCATATATGCACCCAGTAAAGAACAGTGTTTCACTGAAAAGCATTTCCAGTGAAGACTATTTCACAACTGAGATCTTGTCTAACCCACTGAGCTTCATTCTTCCAGTTCAGCCTGGTACACAGCAGTGTGGTACCTGGATACCCTAAGAGAAAAAAGCAGACATTACCTGGCACCTAACCTTTGTAGTTCTACAGATGTTTATTATTTAGTTGCAAATAATATTTACACACAATTGATATCTTATTTCTCTTTCTGGATCTGAGATGACTCACTCAGGATTATCTTTTTCTATATTCACCCATTTACCTGCAAATTTTATTTGCTCTTTATTACTAAGTAATACTCAATTGTAAAACAGACCACATTCATTAATTAACATCCAATTTCTGGCTTTTATGCACACAGCAACAATGAACATGGTTGAACAAGTGTCTCTGTGGTAGGAGGAAACGTCTTTGGGTATATGGTCATGAATGGTATGGATGTATCTTGAAGCAGAATGATTATTTTCCTGAATAAACATCACACTGACTTTCATAGTGTCTATACAAGTCTGCATTCCCACTAGCAATGGATAAGTGTTCATTTTACTCCAGATTCTCACCTTCATGAATCGCTTCTTAATTTACTGATCTTAGCCATACTAGTTGGAGTATGATAACATGTCAATGTATTTTTTATTTGTATATCATTCTGGCATTTTTACATTAAACATTAATTGTTTCTCAGCCATTTGAGTTTTCTCTTCTGACAATACTCTGTTTAGATCTGTTCCTAATTTTTATTTGGGATAATTGTTTTCTTGATATCTAATCTTGGTTTATTGTTAATTTTTTAGACACGCAAATAGATGCACCAGCTTGCTTCTTATGTCTACTTGCTTGGGACATATTTTTCTTCTCCTTTTTCCCTGTGGTAATAGCCAATCCTAAGCGTTAAGAAGTATTTCTTGATTGCAGCAGAGGGGGGATCCTGTTTTCCATTCTACTGTTAATCTCTATCTTCATATTGGGGAATTGAGACCATAGATGTTGAGATATGAATGAGTTTTCTCTCAATTCCTGAAGTTCTATTATTGTTGCACTGTCTCTCTGTGTGTCTCTCTGTCCCTGTCTCTGTCTCTTTGGCTCTCTGTCTTTCTGTCTCTCTCTCTCTCTCTCTCTCTCTCTCTCTCTCTCTCTCTCTGTGTGTGTCTCTGTCTATCTCTCTCTCTCTCTCTCTCTCTCTCTCTGTGTGTGTGTGTGTGTGTGTGTGTGTGTGTGTGTGTGTGTGTACGCTCTTCCCTTCGTTTGATTTTCTGGTCTGGGTTGTTATTACTTGTGTTCTCTTGGCTGTGATTAACTATTTTCCTTTGGAGTATTTCTTCTAATGCTATCTGTAGGCCTGGATCTATGGATAGATTTTGAATAAATTTGTTTTTTTCATAGAAAATCCTTTCTACTACTTCTATTATGATTGAAGGTTTTTCTGGGTATAACTTTCTGGGCTGTAGTCTATGGTCTTTTAGAGTCTGGAGAACATTGCGCATCCCCTCTAGCTTTTAGAGTCTCCAGTGAAAAGTCAAATGTTATTCTAATAGTTCTGCCTTCATATAATACTTGGTCTTTTTCCATCACAGCTCTTAATATTCTTTCTTTGTTCTGTTTGTATAATGTTTTGATTATTATTTACTGAGGGGAATTTGTTTTCTGGCCTAGTCTATTTGGTGTTCTATTTGCTTTTTATATCTTGATATATACCTCCTTCTTTAGGTTAGGATATTTTTCTTCTATTATTTTGTGTAAAATAGTTTCTATGACTTTGGCCTGCATGTCTTCTTCTTATATTCCTATTATTCTTAGGTTTGATCTTTAAATATGTCACATGTTTCTTGGATATTTGGTGTCAGCATTTTATTAGAGTTAATATTTTCTTTGACTGAGGTATTTATTGTTTGTGTATTATTTTTAATGCCTGAGAATCTTTCATCTCTTGTGTTTTGTTTGTGACTTTGAGGTTCCTATTTGAGTTTCTACATTTTTCATTTCTAGATTTCCCCTAATTTATGTTTTCTTTATTGATTCTATTTCTTTTGTTAAGACTTGGACTGTTTTATTTATTTTATTCTCCTTTTGGTTTAGACATTTTTTTCAAGGAGTCTAACAGCAATGACCACTCAGACAGTTTAAATCCCATTGAAATTATTTCTTTATCCCAGCAAGCTAGGACTATACCCAGGTATTTCAGACCCAAGTGTTGTGATAAATATTTAGAGGATGAATATTTAAAGACAAAACCACATCCTGGTATTGTATTCAGCAGCTTCAGCAAGAGGCTTTCCAGAAGCAAAACAGACGATGAAAAGTGCAGAGGTTTCATGACCTAAGGTTCATAAACAGAACTGCATAATTTTCCATAGAACTCTCTGTCAATGAAATCAAATTCTAATTCAACCTAAAATGGCCATAGCAGGAATACAAAATGGAGAAATCTCTGCTCTGTTTTTCCCTGTCTCAATATTGTCTTGTCTGTTATTGGTTATGTTTTTATAGTGGGGTCTAGGAATCTAGGTTTAGGCTGATTATACGTCTAGGCACTGATATCTGTTCTTGTCTTTGTTGGGTGGGTGCTTTGTTCCTTGATTTCTGTTTCCCGTCTTGTTCTTAGGAGAGGATAGTGGCTCTTTGTTGCCTGGTAGGACATTCTTATGGGATACTGCTATGTATGGTCACTGGGGCTTCCAGGTAATATATGTCTCTAGATACTGGCAGCTGACACTTAGGAATTGGAATGACTATGAGAGGAACATCAGAAGGGAGAAAACCTAGGCTTTGCACCAGCATCTGCTTAGTCTCCTGGGAACTGGCAAAGAGAGTGACAAAAGGCCACACAGGTGTTCTGCTACAGAGCTAGGGATAGGACTGGGAATATGAAGGAGAGGAAGGAGGGGGAAAATTTGAAGTTTGCCTTCCTGCTCTGTTAGCCTACTAACCTCTTTGTCAAGCTTGGCTGGGGAATTCTGGAAGAAAATCTTTGGACAGGAAGATTTGTGTGATCTGCTAGAGATGAGGGCAGAGGTGAAGGGAGATTGCCAAATGTGTTCTATTGCTGAGAACAATATCTGCTTAAAACTTGAATATTGGATTTGGAGAAATGGAGGTAGAGGTGAAATCAGCAGCTTCTGAATCTGCTTCCCAGATTGAAGTTCTATATGTTTTCAATTCATCTCTTAGACTGATATATATAGATATCTTAAAATAATATATGATAGGACCTGGGAAAGTTACTTATTGGTAGACCTTACCTGGCATACTTAAAACCCTGTGTGAACTCTCTAACATGGGGTAGGGGAGAGGAAAATGATGAAATATTTAAATTATATATTTCTCCAGGAATAACCATAAAATATAATTTGATCTAATATTTATTTTATCAGTTTTATGATTTTACTGGTATTTAGAACATTTTTTTCAAACTAAATTTAATGAAAATGATTTGATTTGAAAATTATTTTATATTCTAATTATATTTACAAATGCTTACTAAAGAATACACATTGATTCATGAAAACACATATGATGAAATTATTTATGAGAAATTGCAAGCAATAATGTCACTGAGGATCAATACGTTATTTGACTCATGAAATACAGTCTGGAAATATATACGTAATTTTTATTCAGAATTTAAACAAAAGCAGCCAAATGGAAATTATTGGTCAATGTGATTTTTTTCCATGTTCCCAAAATTTTTGTTTCATTTTATTTAGGAAACCTGATGCTGATGGTTTCAAGATGTAGAATCCTTTTACGTGAAGTATCCCAAATGAAGTTGAGGAATCTGGATTGAAAGTGCTTCATATTGTGGTAAGAAGAAAGAGTCCTAAAGTATTTACCCTCAAAAATATCATGTCAAGCAAACACTTTGTGTGTGTTTTTGTTTGTAATATGTGTGGTTGCTTTACCATTATGAGTTGATACTCAAGTAAAATGATGACTGTAACTAAATCTATAAGTTCAAGATTTCTAAATCCTGTTTATTATTTTGCAAGTTTCCTCAGGTGGACTGCAGCATATTGGAGAACTCACAAAATGATACATTTCAGTTCTGTGTCTTATTTATGTTAGTTACTGTTATCACAAGATAGGTTTTATCCTAGCCATAGCACAGATGTGAAAACAAGAATTTGAGAAAACTGAAATCTTGTTTACAATCTTGCTGACTATTGGTGGCAGGACTGAATTTACTTCCTATTGATGTGTTTTCTTTATTGATGCGTTGCCCTGTGATAATGAAGAAAAAAAATTTAGACAATACCCCAATGTTTTAATCAATGACTTAGAAAAGAACCATATTTGGTGCCTCTCAGTAAAAACATAATATATAATATAATGATATTCATTTATGTATCATTACTCTTGAAGACATTTTTCTGCAAGTCATCAGTTGCATAGATACACACATCAGAACATTTAGATGAAATGAGAATTGGAATATATATGAGATATTTGCCTTAGTCATCTTTGCTATTAATGTGAATATATATGAATATGAATAAATTAGTAGGCTTTCTATAAACAAATAATAATTCATGACCAGTGATAAGGTTTAATGGAAATACTTATAGCCTAACCTTTATGAGTAACTGGCATATAACCTTGAGAACTAAAAATGTTGGAATTTCCCTTACTAATATACATGTAATGAGTTATTGAAAGGACACCACTGAACGAAGAGATAGTCTATGCACAGCATCTGCCTTTCTGCCACATACACCACAAATACTCAATATATTGAAATCACGTCAATGGCATCATGATGTAAACTTTAAAATACAGCTGGTGTTTTCTTATAGTGGGAAGGAAGTTAGGACCTCACTAAAGCTGATTTCATTGTATCCATTCTGAGATAACTCATAAAACTGTTTATGCACTATTGGTACTGTATTACATTTCAATTCAAGAGGATTGAATTTGCATAGAAGTTCCTAAATAAAGATTACCAGATTCTGATATTATGGTTAGTTTTTGCTTTAAATTAAATAATAGTTGTTCTATTACAACAGAATTTGCTATGTGAAGAGCCGCATGTAATAAACTGTGTTTGTTTCCTGTCCTTTTAACTCTAGATAGTGATAAAGTTGCTCACCTTATTTGAGCAACAGGGCCATACTCTTAATTCAATGAGGGCCATGAGACTCACATTGCCTATAATGCAAGGTATCCTGGACTGTAAAATGCACCTGCTTCTTGAATCACTGCTAATGATCTAAAAGGGCAGCTGTCCTTCAAGATCTTCTAATACAATAGATAACAGATAACTCAGCTAAATATCTGATAAAGTACTTATTGGAATGTTTTCACAATAATGATGAATGTTTGACATGACTTAGTAAGTTGTAGGAGGGAAGTTAAGGGGAGCCTCATCCTTATAGAAAAACAATGAGCTAAGGAAATAATCATTTCAAAAATGTATTACCAGACTAAGCATAATATATATTTACTTTACATTTGCTTGTAGCATTTGTGTGTTGTATATGTATCTGTAGGCCAACAATTCTCAGGTTTGAAAGAGTTTAGCTTCTTCTGGGAAGCTTGCATCCTATTCTCAGGATTGGATGCCACTCCTGGGGATCTGCTTCAGCAGAATATTCCTAGTTAAAGCAGTCTACATTTCAACACGGCCATTCAGACTCAAACACACATGGGGTACTCTTCTAAATGGGACTGGGGAGTTTTCTGCCTTCAAGATTTAAGTTTTTATAATCTAGATTAGGAGTTTTACTGTTAGAGATCAAACTGAAAACACTTGTTTGAGTAAGCAGTAGGGCACATATCTAAGGAATAAATCCATTTTATTAATAATTCTCTGTACCTATTTCATAGTTGAGTAACTGCATTTTATCTATGTGCATATAAAACTTTGACAAAGCATATTTAAAACTGCAGACCAAATTAATAGTAGTAGCAGTTGTGAGGTTGTGATTTAACTAATGTTAATTGAAGTTCTTCTAGTGAGCAGTTGCTTTCACACATGTACGAATGTGCCAAATCTTCCACCAGCTACCTCCATTCCATAGGTTAATAAAGTTTATCAGTAGAAGTTATTGGCTCCAGTTTTGAAGTTAAAACATGATGGGGTTAGGCCTGAATCTTGGCACCAGGAGACTGTGCATCTGCTATAGCTGCTTGTTAATCCTAGGATAATTCAGTTTTATAGCCATGAAGAGTTTTGCTTCATAGAAGCCAGCATAATGACATATGGGAATAATTTGCCAATATTTGTTTTGTTTAAGCTCCTGAACACTGAATTCATGATCACCTGCTAAGTTAGCCTTTGAAAGGCAAAGGCTTGAGTGGAGAGGGCCTATTCATTTCTGTGTAATATGCTCCAATAGTAATTTTATAAAACGTAAAAGGTCTAGGTATCTGCACATTTTTCTAACCATTGAGTTTGTTTATTTTAATCAACTTTTTGAGTTTTTAAACATCATTTATCAGAAAAATTAATTTTCAGAGATTAAACTAATCTGGTATTTATTTAAGTAACGACCTTCTAAAACCAAAATTGATTATTTCTCTGTGTCTGTCTACCCTGTCCTCTTTCTGTTTCTCCACAGATATACACACACCATAGACGACCTCATTTGACCAATCCATCTTTTTCCAGAGTGTGTGAATTTCTTCTTTCTATTCTCTCTCCACAAGTTTAACTTTCTAACTTTTTGTTTCACCATACTTCAGTAACTCTTCTTTCTCTTAGAAGAAAATACATGTTTTTCATCCTTGCCTACATTTCCCAGGCTTTGCCATCCTGGGACATACAAACTTTAATAGAACTAGAGAAAAGAATGAATCAATGGCAATGTATAAATCCCAAAGGCACAGTCTAAAGAGAAAAAACCACCAGGGATTAGGATAGGATGTAGGGAGGATTCCATACTTCTCTGAAGTGGCAAATTTATATTAATTCTACTATTTGTGTTTATATTAAAGCCACTTCATTTTTCTTCTCAAGTACTTACGATCCTATAAGATGGCAGATAAAAATATCTACATGACTCAGGTTTTAAGTGAAATATAAGTAAAACATATATGAGTTATATGTTATACCAATATGAATAATTCATTTTCCATGCCATGTTTAAAACTTATATATATGTAACACAGTTAAAATGATATAAAAAGGAAATGTATTAAATGGTATTCATAAAGGTATGATTCTCTCTCTAGATAGTGACTGAAAGAAATCACAGGAACACATAGAAATGTTGTTATAGTAAGGTTTCTCTTACTTCTCAGATCAGAAATTTTCAGTATGATTTGGACAGTGATTTTTTAAAATTATAATATAATTATAATATAATTTTTAAATTATAATATAATTATTAGTCCTAATGTTTTGAAGATGAGTATCATCTAAATTTTTAGTATGATTATTCTATTGCTGACTTTACTGGTAATCTTACTGAAAAAACTGATAAGTGATATATAAGATATTAACTTTGTCTTTATAAAAATCAACAAGGTAACTTTATTATCATATACATTAAATAAAGGGTTGGGGTGAGTTTTTGTTTTAAAATAGCAACAGAATAACATGACTAATAGATTTTTGTTGAGAACAAATGACTATTATTGGTTCCATCAATAAGCATTTTTCTAGTTATAAAGAGAACTAATTATGCAATGTAAAATAATATAATTGTATATAATCAATATTAAAACCCATATACACATGTGACTGCATACTGAGTCAACCTATGCTCCCCAGGGCTAAGGAATGCAGGAAATATAGCATGCTCGTCTCCATTTTTGAAAAATGACAATGAAATATTGATTACCATATAGTAAATATGGGTACCTAAATATCCTGCCATCCTAGAAATAAAAACCTAGTCATGTCTCTCAGCCTTTCTTGGACATGTGCCAGTTATCTTTTCTTTCAGATTTTCTGTAGCTATTGACTTCTCTGACTTTCCAAAATCATTTTGTCTGTGTATAATTCATATTGAACTCCATTAGTGTATCAGCTTATGTTTGTTCAGCTGGATTCTTTTTTTTCGGGGGTAAGGTGTGGAGTAAATGAGCCACAGTGATTTCTTCCTTTTAAGCTACATTAGTCAACATATTTTTCATTCTCGGGGATATTTAAAACAAAGAAATGAATAAATAAAATTATTATTATCACTTTCTAGACACCTGTCAAGATCTTGACATGTTCTGTCCCAGTAATTGGCATTATATATTCAAAGTGAATTTTCCAAACAGCAGGGATGCAGGTTGTGTGAGACCTGCCTTTTAAATAGGCAATCTGCAGTACTGGAGATATTGCCAGACACCCTTCAGTGTTGTAGAAAGCAATAGCCAGTGCCTTACAAACTACCCTTCCCTCTCCCCTTTCTTGCACAAATTTTCAGTGCCTGCTTCTTGGCTTGATTCATCACAACAGTCTTATTAAATATATCTTTATATCCCCCAAATAATAAAACTGTGGTAGGTAATACTACTGTGTGTCACACACTAACCTTAAGATATTTAGAGTACCTAGTGTGGTAGATGTCTAATTATTTGTTGATAGTGTTGAAAAAAATGAGGCACCCTGGTAACTACTCTCATTTTCAAGAGGATATTTTAGAAGCTAACCTTATAATTTTTCATGGCTTGCTACTTTAAAAATATGGTTTGAAAAACCAGGGAGGGATGGGAATATCAATTGTTAGAAAGTTACAGTTGCACAGAAAGAAGTTTTGGAGCTTTTGTACAAAGGGGAATATATGTGCAATAATTTCATATATGAAACTATTTCAATGCTTTCTATTAACAATGATAAACATCTGAGAAATTTATGCTTACTGTGATTAAACATTATACTCTATATGCATGTATTAAAAGATTACACATTTATATATAAAGTACAAATACATTTAAATTATGAAGATATATGATAAGAGTATGAATTATTAGATTGTCCTGTTTACTTTAGTTGAGCTGGTAGGTCAGAAAGAAGACAAGAAGAGAACAAGTCAGTGTTTCCATGGACCAGCCTCTGATGTGAATCTCCACACTATCACTCTGATGCCCTTGACTTTATTTTATTTATTTATTTGTTTGTTTGTTTGTTTGTTTGTTTGTTTTTGGTTTTTGAGACAGGGTTTCTCTGTATAGCTCTGGCTGTCCTGGAACTCACTTTGTAGACCAGGCTGGCCTCGAACTCAGAAATCCACCTGCTTCTGCCTCCCAAATGCTGGGATTAAAGGCGTGCGCCACCACACCCAGCTGCCCTTGACTTTAACTCACATGACAGAGACGTAGTAGAGTTGAGGAAAACTTGCTACCCATGTGCTTAGGAAAAGGAGAAGACATTGAATTCCTGAGCAGCTGGTGTCTCTCTTTCTGATCACATATAAGAAAAGGAGTTGCAATTATCAAAATCATCTAGAGCATCATTTCTAATCATGTGGTTCATGACTCCTGTGGGGAACAGAGGACCCTTTCACAGGGGTCACATAATATATCTCATGAATATCATATTTTACACTACAATTCATAAAAGCAGAAAAATTATAGTTATGAAGTAGCAGTAGGAATACTTTTATGATTTAGAGTCAGCACACAATTAAAACTTGTTTTAAAGGGTTATAGTTTAGGAAAGTTGAGGACCACTGGTATAGAGGCAAAGAAATGACTACATGTGGAGACGGATGTAAGGTAATAAAAAAGAATAACACCTAAGATACTACTTCATAGGCTAGACAGAGAAACCCTGTCTCAAAAACCCCCCCCAAAAATTATTTTTAATAATATACTCAGAGCTAAAGTGCTAATTAGTTTTGCAACTATTGATGATTTAACATAGATATAGGAACCTCTAAAACAAAGATCTTGATTATGATTGGAAGAATGTTCATTATTTTCTTCTCAATTTTGGTATAAATTGTGTTACAGGGGAAACCCTTTGGACCATAAAGAATTCAGGACTTTTGAATAGATGACCATTCATTCTTTAACTTATTGGCTAACCTTTTAATCTCAGATTCTGTTTTTTTCTCTGTGGAAATAGGGAAAGGGGTAAGATAGATATATATATATATATATATATATATATATATATATATATATATATATATATATATTTGAAGAGTTCTAGTGAACCTTGCCTTGCTGACTTCTAGACTTACTTGCTTGTAGTCGATTAACATTTCTTCTCCCCAGCCCTCAGTTTCTAAAGTTTGAAATAATAACATCACAACTGTACCTGTAATACCATTGTATTTGGGAAACAGATATCATGTATGACTTTAGAGTTCACAGGTAAACAGGAATGTTTGCCTCTAGGTGATGAATTACACCTCCTATATCTGCCATGCTTGATGTAAATGAAACTTTGGGCATATGACGTACACTGACATAGGCTGAGATGTAGGAATGTTTTGTGAGCTGGATATATTTTACATGACAGAGTACATAAGGTGAACAGAAAATAAGGAAGATAATAAACTCTCCCATACCTCTAAAAATCTATACATTGAAACCTAATTTCCAATACCACTGTAATGCAGTTTTGCAGTTCCAAACAACTCTATGGATTACCCCTCCAAGTTTTAGTTTTGTTGACCATTCAGGTGTATTGGAATGTGGTCTACCATTTTTAGAATTGCCTTCATGGCTTAAATCAGATCTTTTAGCAAAAGTGTGTGTTTCAGCATGAGTGTCTGTATCACTATTATCTATTATTCATTATTCTTATTTTAATCATTGTTTTACAAGTAAAAAAACATGCACTATCATTTAGAGATAATGAGACCACTCTCTTTATCACAATTATATATATATATATATATATATATATAATCAAGAGAGAGAGAGATAAACTAAAGATTTTTAAATTTAATTTTGATATTCATTTTTTACACTCCATATTCCATTACCCAACCCTCTCCTCCCACCCTCCACCTGCTGCACATCTCATACTTCCTCCCCACCACACCCATTCTCCATACACTCCACCCCACCTGACCTATAAACTCCCTGGAGCCTCCAGTCTCTTGAGGGTTAGGTGCTTCATCTCTGAGTGAACATAGACCTGAGAGTCCACTACTGAATGTGTGTTGTGGGCCTCATATCAGCTGGTATATGCTGTCTCTTTGGTGGTCCAGTATTTGAAAGATCTCAGAAAACTAATGATTTTATTATAAATTTTTGTTCGGTGATATTCATTAGTATTACATAATTGTAAAAAATTATTTGTGAATTGTACAAGGAACTGAACCAAAGCACAAATGTCTAAGGCTTAATATGTTAACACTGTTTTAATCTTGTATATGCATATTTGTGTGTATTACTGATTGAAACTTTATTTCAGCAGTATGATTTGTAATTTGGGCCAACTACGCAAGTGCTAGTAAAATGATTTATAGTGATTAGGAAAGTTGAATAAGTACTGTATTTTAAACTACTTGACACTTGGATATAGCTTTGCAATTTTAAAAAGGTGAATTATAGCTAATCCTTATGCAATTCCAGAATAAGTATTAGACAGCTCTGTTAATATACAATTGTGTTTTACATTTCTGTGTGCATATGGGTATACTCCACAATATTTATATCTTAATTCATAATGGCTCTATATGTGAAAATAACAAGAATTCTAAAATTCCCATTTTCATGAAACTGTTTAAGAGCAGTTTCCGGTGCTGCTGTGCACCAAAGTTTATCAACTTCTGTTTACCTGTATTGTTAATTTTTTACCTTCTCATTCTGGGTTTTTAACTAAGTTGTCACTAAAGACAGAGGGTAAAATAAAGCAAGTAAAAGTATGTCATGTAGTATGACACTACACGAAGAGCTCTTTTTAGCACAGGATAATTTAGCAGCTTATGATTAGTCAAGTCTTTAAAATCAGTGTTATGCTTTCAGGCTAGGTGAGTGCTATGGCCTTATTACCATAAAACTATAGGGACAATTGAGAAAATAAAACACATCATTACATAAAACATACTATTATTTGGTTTAACCCTATTTTTCTGAATGTTTCTCAAGGATTTTTATGTCACAAATATATAATTACTTTCATTTGTATTTTTGTATCTACTTTTGAATAAAAATAAAATCAATATAATGATTATTCTTCTTTTAGAGAAATTAGGTATAAACCAGCAGCTTAATTCTTTAGCAAAATCAAAACCAATATCAAGACTGAGATTGTAGAAAACAGAACATTCCACTTTAAATGGACAGCATTGTTATCATGATGGATTTATTCAGCAGACAATAGCTGTATTACCAAAGCAATCTGAATTAATCTGAAATTGAATCACCCAATGTACAAGCATAGGGGAAATTGAAGCAATTTTAGATTAAGATATACAAATATTATTCTGTTAACTTCAAAATGGATTCAAAATAAATTGAACTGTTATTGTCACACTTTGGTTGTCTTAATTTTTAGCAGTTTGTTACAAAGTGTAAAGTTTCAGAAGGCAAAAATGCATGTTCGAATGCCAACTACAAATGAGAAAAATCTAAATAGTTATTTAACTCTCCTTTTCTTGCCGGGCAGTGGTGGTGCATGCCTTTTGTGCCAGCACTTGGGAGGCAAAGGAAGGGGGATTTCTTAGTTCGAGGCCAGCTTGGTCTACAGAGTTAGTTCCAGGAAATCCAGGACTACACAGAGAGACCCTGTCTCAAAAACAAACAAACAAACAAACAAACAAACACCATTCCCTCAAAAGGGAATATTTAATTTTTATCATATTCAATATAAAATTGTCTATAGCTTGTGACAGAATGGTGCAAATTTAAGCCCTTGACATCAAAGTTATTAGGCTCCTTCTCTGTCAAAGTCAATTATAGCAGGGTCACAAATGTACAAATTTATCCGATGGATTCTCTCTTGTTCACATTAGTCATTTGAAGGCTCTTTCTAAGAGACTTATTAGCTCATCTATTTGTTAATCATTTCTACTGTCTGGGCCTACTGCCTTTGAGTTCTGTTTTACTGAAGGATAGTGTTCTTTTGAAAGACAGCCATTATTACCAATTGAAGCAGTGTAACAGGAATTGAAGGCATGTGTGGTGTAAAATTATTCAAAGAATAATGAAAAAAAGCTTTAATAACAAAGTTCAACAACTTAATCAGAATTGCTGTTTTCAGATAACTGAATCTTTTCCTATGCTTGTGTCTTTTCATTAGGTATTAAAAACTATTACATTGATGTCCATGTCTTCCCACAGTCCCAGAACCAACATAAAATGTCATTAAATGATAGCAAATTTATTGCTGTCCAGGGGCAGATATACTCTATAACTTCATCAGAATTCTACCCCATATAAAATTCTCTATGTTGTTTTTTCCTGTTATTATCTCACCAAGGTTTCAAATGAGAAGTGCTAAAAAAAAAAAAAAAAAAAAAAAAAAAAAAAAAAAAAAAAAAAAAAAAAAAAAAAAAAAAAAAAAAAAAAAAAAAAAAAAAAAAAAAAAAAAAAAAAAAAAAAAAAAAAAAAAAAAAAAAAAAAAAAAAAAAGAAAAAAAGTTCCTATCAACAAAGATGCTTAGAAATGACTGTTTGGTGAGTTAATTAAAAGAGTGCTTTCCATTTGGTAGGTAGTTTAGAAATTCAGTATCTGAGAGATAATTGGTACTTGAAAACATTAAACTGAAAAAGAAGCTCTGAGTTTGAATGCCATAGAACTCCACATATCAAGACAATAATGTATCAAGAATTATGTCTTAGAAATCTCCTTTGACAGTCATATGGGGATAAAAATGATGAGAACAAAGTAACCAAAGGCAAAGAAACTGTCCGGCAGAATATTATCATCTTAATGGTTGTAGGACCCAGAGTAAAGCAGTAGCCGTGAAAATAGCATCATTGAAGGAGAAGTAGCTGGATGATCAGTTCGTAAGACTTTCCAATTATTTGTCGAGCAAGGTGTGCAAGGAATCTTGAGTGGACCCTGTTTTTGTTGTGGTTCCATGGCGTACTCAAATGCAGGGCCTCTACACACACTGTGGAAGTTCCCTGGCACTGGGAATCATCTGCAACCCTGACTCTAGTATTCTCCACTGCCAATGCAGTCATTAAGAAAGAACACAGGGTTAGCTGGGGAAAGGTTATCAGTGGGAGCCTAAAGGAGCTATTTTGGGAATTCAGGAATTTCTAAATGGAAGTAAAATAAGTAGATGGGTGACTCTAAGATTTACTGGGATTCTGTGTGTGTCATGCTTCTTTGCACAATGCCTGAGTTGGAGTTAGTGCTCCAGAATGATAGATGATCTTGGGGTTCCTGTGATAGAAAGGAGACTGGAAAAGGGTGTGATAGAGTAGGATGGAAGTCTGGTTTCATGTTTAATGAAATGAACAAGAAAGAGAAAGAATTCAGGCAACCAGACATTGCACATGATATTGAGCTCAGGTACTGTGTCAGTGACTAAACCAGGGAAAGGTCGCTAGACTCCAGGCAAAGAATAGGGTAACTGTCTCACTCCTCCCTGTGAAAATTACACATACCTTTAGCTTTCCTTCTTCTTGTTCTAAAGCTCCCATTGGAATTGTATTGGCATCTTGTGTAAGTATTGTTTACCAGAAACTTTTTGTGTTTTTGAAATTGTTCATCAGCACTGTACTTGCTTACTGGCTAATTCAAGCTTTCTACCTTCCACCTGATCTTTGAGTCTAACCAAATGGGACATTTTATACTATGTCCTACCTCTGGTGGCACATATGAACTATAAGGCCACTCACAAAACAGGATGTCTTTAAACAGAGACATGTAAAGAACAAAGCCGTATCAGAGCAGCACACCTTTACAGAAGGATTCAGTCTAGTTGGCCTTTCTGCATAATGCAAGCCCATGCAAAGGTAGGAGAAATTCAATGGCATCCTGAGTGGATTAAACTGCCCAGGTGGAGGCAGTGATGCTCTTGATGGCACTGTGAAATGTGCTCCTACAGAGCAGAGAGACACTGAGCTGTCTTTCGGGAACTGAGAAATAACTGCGAATTAAGCAGACATGGTTATTCACTCTTTCTATTAGATGCTGTTTAGGGTTTTCACATACTCAAAACTGTCGTTTAACACAGAAGGATGTTGTGATCCATTTGAGAGTCAATTTGCAAACTAACTGAAAAGGATCTGACATCCATACAATAGAGTATATATCTGGGGATATTATTTGCTACAGTGAGTTTAATCTGAGTCACTAGATATCTAATTTATCATGAAAAATGAAATTCCAGATTGTTTTCCCCCCTTCCTATGCAGATTTATTGGACAATCTAGATTCATCTAGTGAAGCACATGGCTCTTGTGGAAAACAGTTAAATGCTTGTAATTCTATAACAGGAGTGTTTTGAATATAAATAGCCTACAAAGATAAACAGCAGTGTAATATTGCTAAGACACATCTTCTCACAGGTCACTGACTAAGCCCAAAGGTTTCTATATAACATTAGCATTACTTTATAGGGAAGTAATGATCTAGGTCTGTCCTATGTCTAAATTCTGATATCTTGTCCTAAATTTGCCAGATATAAATTTTCCTTAATCACAGGAATGTAAAATTGCACCTTTTCTTCTAATTTCCCTCTGTACCACCATCCTTCATTCCTCCCAACCTGCTTTTCACTCTGTAGCCCCTATCCCTCTTGGTCTTTCAGTTCATTGTGCCACATACCAACATACACAGAAAATTTACCATATCTGTTCCAGCAGGCATATGTATTGTTTTCTCTGTCCAAAATAAGACCACATAATATCACATAGGCAAAACAATTCTGATTCCACTTGGTCATAATGTGTGCTGAGTTAGTTCATAACTGCTTAAAAGCATTAACAAGTTGAATGTATATCTATTGAGCCCTACTCTTTGTAAAGCATGGTGTTAGAAACCATGATAGAAATATATACTAGGAAAAATGGGTAAGAGGAGGAAGATGCACATAATTTGCTCTGAGCTTTTCCAAGCAAGGCTATCAGGGCTGGGACTTAAGTTTAATGCTGAGGGATAAGCAGGCTGTGACAGATATGGCAGTCTTGCTATATAGGAAGTAAGTGAAGGTGCTTCCTGTGACAAGTAGATTATGCCTCCAGCAAGGGCAAGATATCTGAGAACTTGAATATTTGAGGGTGTGAAGAAGTCAGATAGAATTACCAGGAAGTTAGAGCACAGATTTCAAAAAAAGTTATCTCGAAGGTTTGGTTTATCTTCAGTCATGAGAAGGCCTTAAGCAGGAACAGCTTAATCATGTTTACATTAATGATTATGTATTTAAAAAGATAATTGTAAGGTGTTTTGAAAAATAGGTATACATAATTCATTTATCTATTAGGTAATTCCATGTAAGGAAGTCTCATATATTAAATTAGAGTCTTTGTAGTGTAATAAATTTGTATTCTGAATTTGTGATCTTACAAGCTATAAAAATACTAACATAAGCCATTGTTAAGGTTTGAGCCTTTAGTCAGATGTGTAGATTTATTACAAAATCACAAGATTCCAATCTTTCAGAGTTACAAATACTTCTAGGGGACAGATGTAGGAACAGCAGTCATTTGTTTATACATTTATTGAAACAACCTTGATTCTTTCTTTATAGTTTCTGCACATTACCATTCTGGCACGGAGACTGAACACTTTAATGAAGGTCTGTAGGTTTCTTTGGACCCCATGAGTCCTTGACATTTTCTTGGCTAATTTTACTTCTTGAAGTTATTAGTTCTCTCCATTTAGTGTATAGAGTCCTCAACCTACTCTTTTTGTCTTAATATGGTTAAACCTGGATTGCCTACTTTTCTCCCTTTGTGTTTCTTCTCTGCTTCTTTTCTGGTACTTTAGCTTTTCTTACCCATTAGCAGACCTTCAAGTTTGCTAAGCAGTCAGGCTTTACAGGAAACAAAAGCCAGACGGAACTGAACTCTACTTGACTGACTGTCCAAGTGACTTATAATTCCGGATATAATGCATCCCTTCTAATTTAAAAGAGGCAATGAGCCATGTTATTTATGTTGGGCTTAAACTCAGGTGAAGAAACCATAAGTAGACATAAGCACAGTTATCTCAAAATATCAGTCTGTGATCTTTAGTTTGTACATGCATTCACAAACATTTTCTTCTCTCCCTGCCTTTTTTAATTTGTCAAAACCGTTTGGGTGATTGACAAGAAAAATTTTGTAAGGTATGAAACATTATGAAATCATAATGATTTTTTTAAATGCAATCACTATAGAATGTTTATAGGGTAATGCATATACATACATACATACAGACAGACAGACAGACAGACAGACAGAGAGACAGACAGACAGACAGACAGACAAACAGATATACAGACAGACAGACAGTCATACTACACACACATCATAAAACGTTATTATGTTATACAGCTGGGCTAATTGATAACTGGTGTAAGCAATTCAAAATATGATGTGTATCTGTAGCCATGTTAGCACTTAAAAGTTTAATTACTTATTACATAGTTATCCTTCAATACTTTCCCTTCAACTGTTTTCATATATTTGAGCCATAACAACTTTTAAACACAATCTTGATATAAGTAAGTGCATTTTTACTTCTATGAATAGACATTTCCTTTCCAAACACAAGCTATTCAGTTAGGTTATTGCTGATAGAATCACCTGTCACAGTAAACCACTTGCTCTCCATTCACTGATAGAATAGTATCAGGGCATAGCAGATAGCCAGTACAAAGACAGTGAGGTAATGTTGAAGTACAATGTTAGATGGGGAAAGAGTGGCCTTAAGGTTGAAAGCATGAGATCATACAAATATTTGCTATGGTGCTGAACTGTACTCAGTGTGCAGTATGAATCAATATGATTTACTCCATACTGAAAGCCATCTGGATAGTGTGTGTTCCTTTAGAGCGAATTTTCTTGGCTAATCATGACTATTTGCATCTGTGACTTTTCACATCTACTACCTTCCTGTCTGTTTCTGTCTCCTGCTTTCCATTCTCCTCCCGTCTCTGTCCCATCTCTTTCTTTTCTTTTTCTCCCTCACTCTCCTCCTTTTCTTGCTTTCTGTTCATGAGAATGTTTCACATTGCAGTTCATTCACGTTTGTGAACTCACTGTGTAGCCTAGGCTGTCCTGAAACTGAAACTCTTGACAATCGTCCTGCCTTAGTCACCTCTATCAGGTGATTTTCCATTCCTTTTATCAGCTTCTAAAGCATACTAATTTCTAATTGCCAAGGGAGAGCATTATTTGTTTTTTTTAATATTTTGAGTATAATTTAGTCACTAAATACCTTATTATGAACGCGTTTTAGAAAGTATCTGAATCGTCTTTGACTGTATGCAGACATTCTCCAGTTGGGCTTTAACTGGAACCGATTTTCCCTACTGGACCTGCACTCATTACTAATTGTAAGTCAGTAGATCCTGAGTGAGAAACCTCTTTCTTATCATGCAGTTTGCATCCAGTTGTCCCAAGTGTCTTGTCATGTCCTAATGTCTGCCAAGCAATTAATTTCTCTTTCCCATGCAGGCTTCATTCTTGTAACATTCCAACCCAAGTCCACAAAAGATGCCTTTTTTTTTTTTTTATAAGATTCTAGGCAAAGTATTTTTGGCATATCAGCTTTTAGTGGTCCATGGGGCCAAAAGAATTTTTTCTTTTATCTTTTCTGAACATAAGTGTGTTCTATGAGAAAATCCAGATTAGTAACTCAGAAAGTAATGTTGTTCATACAACACACTAGCTACCATAACCTCATCAGTCCTGTTTCTAAAAATGAGATCTAGACAATGTATGAGCTGAGTATGAGAGAGAGAGAGACAGAGACAGAGACAGAGAGACAGAGAGACAGAGATAGACAGAGACCAAGAGACAGAGAGAAAGTCCTAGTTACTTTTGTTTCCACTTAATTACAACAAATTATTCTCATTCCAAGATCCAAACTCAGTCACATCTCCAAAGTCCTTACACCTAGATATCTTCAACATCTACTATTTAAATATAACCTTCAGACACTGGAAGCATTGGCTTTCCTCATATCTACAGGTAATGACATAAATTTTAAAAAATGTACATTTTACAGATGTTAGTTCATCTATCAACCACTTTTCTTTTGTTCATCTGTTCATGTTTTCATTCATGCCTGATCCTGTTTACTACTTTAGCTCCGATTACCTGGGAATAAGAAACAGACATAATTTCCATTTAGCTGTGATATACTATAAGTTTATTCAGCAGTTTTATTGTCTGTGGCTAACTAGTCCTTTTCTTTAAGAGTGAACATTTTCCAGCAGTCTCAATTAACCCTAACCCCGTGAATTATCAAACACTGCACCACCAATCAGGAAGCATACACCAGCTGATATTAAGCCCCCAACACATATATAGCAGAGAACTGCCGGATCTGGGTTTGATTAGGGATGATGCACCTAACCCTCAAGTGACTGGAAGCCCCAGGGAGTTTAGTGTTCAGGCTGTGTGGGTGGGTGGGGGTTGGGGACATCCTCGTGGAGACAGGGGCATGGCGAGAAGGTATGGGATGTGGAATGGCCAGAGGGTGGACTGAGGGCTGGGATAAAATCTGGAGTGTAAATAAATAAATAAATAAATAAGAGTGAACATTTTCTGACCAAAATGTATCATTCATTTTTCTTGAAGAACTTTTTACATCTTGTCAACTTAAAAGCGCTGTGACAAAATTTCTCCCTCATAAAAATAATCAACCCTTTGCACATAGTCTAGACCTTTCCATATTTAGCAATGAGTATAGAATAGTTTTTGGTAGAGTATATAAAAGCTGTTTATACCGCTGAGTATGGACAATTGGCTCATCAATTATTTTTCCCTGAAGTGGTAATGAGATGTGTCACAGAGGATATGACATCAGAAAGATCAATAAAATGCCTGACTAATGACGCTCCCATGTTTATAGCTGAAGTTCAAGTAGATTTGTTGCTGTATCAGTGTTCCAAGTTTATATCTAAATGGTTTATATGAACTAATTAAAATGGCTTATTTTTTAATACCATGTAAGTGAGAAATTGATTTTGATAGCATATTATGATTCTATTTTTAATCTTTGTTATGTGAGAATATTTTATGATTTCATTTCCTTCCATTACTCAATAACTTTCCAGTGAATATTTAATACATAAAGGTATATATGGTGTTATAGTGTCTTTCATTTTTTTAACTTAGTATTTACTTATGATCATGAAAATCTTACAAGGTAGGTGTTTTATCTAAATTTTGCAGATTTGAGTATGTTAACTAAAACAACATTGAATATTGCCAACAACTTAGTACTTAAATCGACATTTAAAGTAAGGATCTTCTGATCTTGGGCAAATATATGCATATAAAATGTTCAAGAAATAGTTATATGTGTGAATGTATATGTATATATTTTAGACTACTGGATCATATTTCTTAAAAGTCCAATGAGGGCTGGACAGTGGTGATGCACGCCTTTAATCCCAGCGCTTGGGAGGCAGAGACAGGCGGATTTCTGAGTTCGAGGTCTACAGAGTGAGTTCCAGGACAGCCAGGACTACACAGAGAAACCATGTCTCTAATAAAACAAAACAAAACAAAACAAAACAAAACAAAACAAAAGTTCAATGAGATTTAATTCCTATCTGCTAAATATTTTACAGATTCATTACAACATAGAAAGCATTGTTTAGCAGGAAGATTTAAAAGGATACTTTGTTGATACATATACATTCATATAAAATTAAAAGGCATAAACTAGGGAAATTGGTGTTATATTGGAATTACATAAATATATTGACTGATATTCTGAGAAGGTCTTTTCTTAAAAAATTAAGTCCTGGGGATTAAAACATGGATTTCTTGAAAACATATATGAAAAACAAAAATATCAGTGTAAAGGGAAAATTGAGATATACTCATAAGCAATCGGAACTTCTGAACGTAGAAACATATTATACACATTAGGCTGGTACTCTGAAAACCTACAGGTAAAATATGAAATCATATTCTAATTGATAGCAGACTTTACATATGTTTCAAGACAATATTTCTACCTTCAGAGGTAGTCATAGTTACTTTTAAAATAGAAAACTATGACATTAAAGGATAAAAACAAAGATTTGTTTAATAAATTACATCAATAAAATCTTATGTATTTTTGTTAATTTTATAAAGTACAGAAATAAACTCTGATTTAAATAAGCAACGCTTATTAAATTTACATTATAGCTTGACATCACTTATATAAATTGTATATTTAGCAAAACAAAATAAAATGATCCAACAAGCCATGTTAGTAAAGGTTGTATGTGAAGAGCTAGGTTCTACCATATTTATAAAGAAAACATTTACTTATAATATATTTTAAAAATAGCTTTAACCCTTATATATCTCATTCTCATTTGCAGCATGCTATTAAATAAAGGGATTTTCATGCCTTTTTAAAAATTACATTGCCAGGAAATGATTTCTGAGTATGGTTGTTTTGAACAAATGATTCATAGGCATGGCTATTTTCAGATTGACTGCAGACCCTAGTGTGTCAGTGACCTGGAAGTTTATCATAAAGCAACGTTACTCATTCACAATAACTCACAGCAGATGGCATGGCATATTATATGTTGTTGTTCTTGGAAATGATGTCAGTATAAAGAAAGGCTATAATGTTGAAACATGGGATTGGCATATGGGTCTGCTATCTGGGCCTGTATATATAATAAATGATAGATGTGTCCCATAATGAGTGTCATAATTATCGTACAGATTCATGGTGGAACCACCAAGTCCAGATGTAAAATAATTAAGCACATCAGCTTCACCTTGCTGGCAATGAGAAATAGTTCTGACAGTATAATTGCATGTCTGACTATTCAACACGGCTTAGCTATCTCACATTGTAAGAGATAAGTATCCTCACATCCTTAAGGGAAGCCTAAGGTGAGCAATAAGGAAATCTCTGTATTGAAGCATTTGGTAAGTATGGTTCAGGTCTGGAGACTCTACTAGAGCATATCATGATGCAGTGTATCCAGTGAAGTTCTACTCAAAGTCCCTGTGCATGTGTTTCTCTCAACGTGGTCTCACAACGGATTCCCTTGAATTTGAAAACTAACACATTGCTTAATTTTGCTATTGTTAAATTTTGATTTGTTGTAATTTTGTTCTATTTTAAAATTTGTTTTTGACTTATCTACACATGGGGATGAATAAATAGTGATAGTACATAGATGTGGGACAAAAAATAGGTAGAGTGTTTGTTGACATACATTGAAATATGTTGCTAAGTATATTGGCCCTAGTTTTCTGTCTTGTAACATCTTTTATACAACCTCCAAAATAATATCCAAATGTATGAATATATTTACCCTTGTATATATGTACATGTATATGTGCTCATACAAACACATTTTATGTATTGTTGTTCTCAACAATTTCTTAAAAAAATATTACCGATTTGCTATCTGATTGCATGGTCATTTAATGATTAGAAAGAGAGAATATTTACATGAGCCTTAGTTCTTAGAGAAGATGTCAATAGAAAGAGAGGCTATAATGATTGTAATGGTAGTCCTTGAGATTGGCATATGTGCTTATAAATGGAGCCAGCAAATACAATGTGTAGTAAGAGATGTCTCATAATGAGCATCATCACTGACAAACAGATGTGTGTGTGTGTGTGTGTGTGTGTGTGTGTGTGTGTGTGTGTATACGATGTATGATGTGCTGTGACTTGCAGTGATTGTACAATCTCATGATCTTAGAAATTATGAGAATAAAATGTAGTTACACAATATGTCTTCAAGGCTGGAAGAAGCTGAGGAGGAGGGCGACTCAATAGGAAGACCAGCAGTCTCAACTAACTTGGACTCTGAGATCTCTCAAACACTGAGCCACCAACCAGGCAGCATACACTATGAGGCCCCCAACACATAGAACAGAGGACTGAATGTTCTGGCCTCAGTGAGAGAAGATGTGCCTAATCCTTGAGGGACTTGAGGCCCCAGGGAGTGGAAAGGTCTGATGGGAGGGCGGGGGCAGGTGTCAACAGACATCCTTTTGGAGTCAGGGGATGAGGGACTGGGAGTGGAGGAGAGACCAGGAAGGGGACAATGGAAGGACTGTAAAAAAAATCCAAAGTAATAAAAATAAGTAAATAAATAAATAAATAAATAAATAAACAGAAAGAAATGGGAAGCATTTAAAAAGGAAATAGAAATAATAGAGTCGAAGTGAATACAGTCATCATAAAGGTGTTAAATAATAATGAAAATTTAGGAAGCCTAAAGGGGAAGAGGAGGAGGAGGAGGAGGAAGAGGAGGAGGAGGAGGAAGAGAAGGAGGAGGAGGAAGAGGAGGGGGAGGAAGAGGAGGAGGAGGAGGAAGAGAAGGAGGAGGAGGAAGAGGAGGAAGAGGAAAAGGAAGAGGAGGAGGAAGAGAAGGAGGAGGAGGAAGAGGAGGAAGAAGAGAAGAAAGAGGAGGAGGAGGAAGAGGAGGAGGAGAAGGAGGAGGAAAAATCTTCAAAAAATTCACCAAGTGCTGATTAAGTAAGTGCATCGTCTCTAAGAAAACAGAATGGAATAATTCCATATCGTATGCTTAATAATATAAATGAGTATTAGCTTTGGTACATACATCACTATTAAATAACACCCTTTCAAACATCACAACAGTTTTGTACTATCCAAGTACTATTTCTTAGGCTAATATTTCCTATCTCCTCCTACAGATCATTCTCTATATGTGAGTTGGTTTCTTGGATTTTAGCCAATAATGTTTTTCATTTGCTCTGTTTTTAAATAGATTTATTTTAATTGGTCAGTGTATTTCTTAATATGCTAATAAAATCTATAAATATAGTTTTTCCAGAAGTTGTCTTTTAAGTACATAGTTTGATGCTTTAATCATTTGATTGATTTTATGGTTATAGATCCTGTCTCTACAGCTCTATTTTATATGATTTCTGTAATATTGATCATGTCATTATAGTTATAATTATAATTATTTTCAAAAACACCTGGTAAAATAACAGTTGGGCTTTTATTTCTTTTGGAAATGGTGTTCAGCCTCTGCTGATAAGGTATAAAAACAACAGTGACACTATTACTGATGCTATGGTATGCTTACAAATAGGAGCCTAGCATGGCTGTGCTCTGAAAGGCCCTACCAGCCTGTGACTGAGAGAGACACAGATCATTTATGAAGTGGAACCACAGTTGAAAAAATTCATTCACCACACTGAACTGTAAAGAAGTATGTGAGACATTTTCTTCCACAACCACTCTCCATTTATTTCTTTCATTTCATTTTATTTTTCTTTATTTTTATTAATTTATTTATTCATTGAATTTACATCCTTTAGCTTCCCTCCCTTCCCTCATTCTAGTCTCACACACTTCCTTCATCTTTTTCTCCCCTTTGCCTCAGAGAATGGGAAGCCCCACTTTGGTACCTCCCCACTCTGACCCATCAACTTGAAGCAGGTCTAGGTATATTTTCTCCAACTGAGGTATATCAAGGCAGCCCAGCCAGGGGAAAGGCAGGAAACAGATTCCATGTCAGAGACAGCCCTTGCTCCAGTTGTTATAGGACCCACATGAAGACCAAGCTGCTCATCTGCTACATATCTGTAGGGGTTCTAGGTCCTGTTCATGCATGCTCTTTGGTCCATAGTTCAGTCTTTGTGAGTCCCTGTGGGCCTAGGTTAGGTCCATATATCCGTAGGTGAATTATGTAGGTCTTCATGTGGTGTCTTGACCCTGTCCAGATCCCTAATTCCTTCCCCCAACTCTTCCACAAGACTTCCCAAGCACTGCCTAAAGTTTGACTATGGGTCTCTGCATCTGTTTCCATCAGCTGCTGGATGAAGCCTCTCAGATAACTGTTTTGCTAGGCTCTTGTCTACAAGCATAACAGATTATCATTAGTGTCAGGGATTGGATCTCTCCAGGGGTTCTCAAGTTGGTCCAGTCTTTGGTTATCTATTCTCTCAATCTCTTTCCATCTTGTAAGCAAGGCACATTTTAGGTCAAGGGTTTTTGTAGTGAATTAGTATCTCCTTCCCTTCATTGGAAGTCCTGCATAGCCACAGGAGGTGTCTATTCAGTCTCCATATACCCACTGTTATTAGTGTCATCTAGGGTCACTCCCATATCTTCCCAGGAGCTACCAGAATTTATCTCTGGCTTGCCAGTGAGATGCTCCCTACCAATTTCCCTTCTCCCTCCCCGTCCTCTTAAACCCCATCCTCATTTCCTTTCTCCATCTCTTTCCCTATGCAGTTCCCTCACTCCATATACATCCAATGTCTATTTTATTTTCTTCATTAAGACATTTCATTAATTAAGACTTGTTAATTAATGATTGATATGAATGAGCCAACCCTATTGTGAGTAGTGCCTGATGTGCCTAACACCTATTGTGGGTTGTGTATATTGTACATGCTAAAGCACTAGATAAGTGGTCCCGATTACCCAGGAAACATAGTTGGTAAGCCATGGAGAGCAAGGCAGGAAGCAGAATTCTTCTATGGCCTATGTTCTGCTGTTTCCTTGGGTTCCTTCTTTGGCTTCCCTCAGTGAAGGAAAATGAACTTTGAAATGTAACCTTAAATATACTTCCCATATTGACTCCTGAGAGCTTCTCCCATCCCAGGTCTCTGGGACTCTTTTATGCTTAGAGATGGAACCCTAGCCTAGCTGTTCTCTAAGAGGCTCTACCCAGCAGCTGACTGGAGTCGATGCAGATATTCACAGGCAAACTTTAGATCGAGGTTGGGAACCCTTATGGAAGATTGGGGTAAAGGATTGAAGGCTCTGAAGTAATTGGCAATCCCACAGGAAGACCAACAGTGTCAACTAACGTGGATATCTGGGAGCTATTAGAGACTGAGCACCAACCAAAGAGAATACACAGGCTGGACCAAGCCCCTCCTCCCCCCTACACACACACACACACAACCCAGAAGATATGTAGCAGAGGGATGGCTTCTCTGGCTTCAGTGGGAGAGGATGTGCCTAATCCTGCAGAATTGATGTACCAGGTTAGGAGGGATACCAAGGGGTTATCCAGAGTGTCAGAAGTGAGGGGAATGGGGAAAGGTGGGAGGTACTTTGTGAGGGAGGGATCTGGGGAGAGCATTTGGGAGGTTAATTAATTACCAAATTAAAAAAACACGACCTCTCTTCCCTGAGTTGCTTTCTGTCATGGTGTTTTACCGCAGCAAAACAAACCTCAGAAGGAAGGCAAAGAGGAAACACTGGCTTTCCTAGGAAATGGTAATCTCATCATTTCTACTGATTTCTCTCTGTACTGGTTGATTACCCTTTTTGTAAATGTGACAAGGAAACTATTACCTAGGTGAATGAATATGCATTACCCATGGATGATGGGAGGAGTAGAAAGAAAGTAGTACACAGACTGCTAGCCAGGAAGAAACCTTACATTGGCCTAGCTTTCACTTCCCTCTATGATACTCATTTTTATAGTACAGTTTCAGCACAGAAAATTAAGCTTGCACTTTGGTTCAATCATATTTTTATGAATTGATCCTACCAACTTTGTGGCCTTTGAAAATGTAATGAACGTACTCTATAGTGTCTCACTCAAGTGTGTAACTTACTATAAAGGAAAAGCTATCATAAATACACAAGAAGAAAAGCTTAATCACTGCTTCTTTTTCCATCCACGATAATAGGGCTGGTGTAGTTGGCTCTTTTGTTTACTGTAAGAAACAATGATCTTTTTAAAAAGGGGTTCCAAAGCTGGGTCCTGTAAGCAATTTCAATGCACTGACAAGTTTTCTTTCTTCTCTGGAGATTTGTTTCTAAATAGATGAAGAGAGAATCTGAGAATTTAAAGAAAGCCATGAATATTAGCCAAGAGTTAGCAGGCTTTTCAACACATTGTGCAGACAGGTGAAGACACAGAATGTAAAATCCACCACAAAGGCAAGTTTCAATTAGCCATGTTACACATTTGGTTTATTGTTTAATTCTGAGAATGTCTTTACCCTCCTCTTTTTCTGTTAACTCAGGAAAGTAACACACGAATTCTGTGCTGTAACATGTTTAACAGGGATTAGCTGAGCATTGACACATAATCCTATCTTGTTTTCCAAAACTCTAAAATTTAATTGGAAGAATAGTGAATCTTCCTCAGTATTGTTTTGTATGATACTGATTTGTTTTATTTAGACACACAGGAAATAGTTGTCCAAGCCAGGTAAAGGTCAAGATATACCCAGAGTTTGCACAGATTTAAAATAAGAACCCAGAGAGAAATCCATGGGATCCTATGTGTTACTTTCACAGCATATTCTGAGACATTATCTGGTGTGGACACTATGCAATGCCATTACAAGTTCACAAGTCTTCTATTCTCACCCTCTTCTCTCTTCTAGATCCTGTTCATTTCTACACACTAGAGGGCAGGTAGATAACATTCCTTTTAGTAAACCTATTTTGAGTAGGTATATATTGCTATCCATAATTAATACTTGAATCAAGCAATTCAATGATGAACATTCTTTATATACATTTATATTAGCGATACAAACACCCTTTATGTTTATATTTAATTGTCTAGTAATTTTCACTACCACTGAAGTGATTTATTATTTCAAAAGAAAAATAATTTTTAAATGTCAATCCACTGATCTTTAGGTCTTTTAAATCACAAAGACAGTATCTTTCAAGGCAGAGTCCCTTTCCTCTAGATCTTATCACATGGGAGCTTATTAGAAACATAGATATGAATTCTCCACTGATTGATTCAGAAAGTATGGGTGACTTGGGAATCTGCATTTTAAATTACTGAAAATGTTTTCAGATATAAATTCAAATGTGACAACCAATCCTGGTGTATGTTCACAGCTCAGGCAGTGTGCAGGAACTTCCTACATCCTCAGAGATTGTGAACATGTTTATAGCTGCTTGGATAGTAAGTTATACATTATTTTTACTTGAAATTGTAGAGATATTTCCCTTAAATTAACATGGTTTAGTCAATTTCCTTGAATAACAATATGTTTTTGTTTTTGTTTTTGTTTTCTTTACTTTGCTTAAGAGCATGTTCCAAATACTCCAGTATTAATTGCTTCATGATACAAATTTTGTCATGGCCTCACAGTGGTTAACTTACCAACTTATTTTTGTAACTCTGACAAACATCATGCGTACATCACATAGTATTATAGTGATAAAATTGTAATATGGCCTTTGTTCCAAAAATAACATTCTGCTTATCTAGTCTGTTCTGTTCTGTACTCTCTGGTCCCATTTGTTTATGACCTGTCATGTAAAGCACAAAGGAGAAAAGAAACATGACTAGGCACATGTTAGCACATTTTGGAACCTTTCTCACTGTTCATTGCTAAGAGCTAAAAGATTCAAGAGGAGGAGTGCGTGGGTTGGTGAGCAGGGCTGGAGGGGAGGACATAGGGTGTCTTCAGAGAGGAAACCAGGAAAGGGGATAACATTTGAAATGTAAATAAAGAAAATATATAAAAGATATTTCCCTTTCTTAAGTTTGTAGAATCAAGTGGTAACTCAATAAAGACTTCCCAGTCATTGATATGCAATGATCAAAATAATAAATTTTTAGTAACATTAAAAAACTCATTAAAATTCAAGTTAAACACTATTTATATACATTATTTATGTCAGGGTCTGTCTCTAAATAGTAAAATCCAATGAAAAGTCAACAGAGATCTCGATGGAAGGCTGTAGATTATAGACTATATTGTTTTCACATTGCCATATTAGCAGGATGAGAAAGTGATACCTCAGTGTCAGCCACTGAAAACACACACACCACGCACACACACACACACACACACACACACACACACACACCACACACACACACATCTAATGGCACCCAAAGAAAGTCATTT
The DNA here is from genome assembly GCA_902729485.2 of Mus minutoides. Lineage (NCBI taxonomy): Eukaryota > Metazoa > Chordata > Mammalia > Rodentia > Muridae > Mus > Mus minutoides. Next base: position 20,092 of record LR750935.1, on the reverse strand, counting down.
TTTTCTCTAACGATTTGTTCCAAAATCTCATCATTTATACCATACCTGTATTTATTGTGTGAGGACAGGAAGGGAACTGTTGAGCCTTTGTTCTTAGAGATGTCCTTCCATTGTTTCCTTGTAGTTGTCATTAGAAATGAGTAAATTGCTATGAGCAGTGATGTCTGCTTACTTCCTGCTGCTGCCAGGCTAGAACAGAGGGAGAAGAAGGATTTGATAAAGAAGAATGGATTCTGTATCTCTGAGACAAATCAGCCATAATGTGTGCATGACTTAGTGATCACTCTGAAATTTTATAAACCGTTACAAATCTGTCTTGCTGGAGGAGATACACAGGCCACCATAGTCCAGAAAATGCAAGTGACAGAGGCTTTGGTGGATGAAACTAGCAGATACACAGTTGTTTACAAGTGCTGCAGTTTATTCACAGATGCATGACTTAGTAGTGTAACCTAGTGTGTGTAAGTGTACAAAACATTCAGGAGCATTACGTATTTGCTGAAAAGTATTTTAGGAGTTCACTCTGAGATGATCTTCTGCTTTGAAGCTGACTAAAATTATGACCTCTTCAGATAATCTGAATAATGACTTCTGTTCGCACGTATTTTTCAAGATTTTAAAAGACAGAAAGAAAAGAAAAGAAAGAGGCAACTGTCAATTTCACCATGAAAGACAAATTGCATTACATTGTAGACTTTCCTCTGTATAGTATACACAATTTACATTTCTTGTTGCCCATTCTCCCTCAATTCTCATCTAATAAATCATTTCCTGAAGCCTAGTTTGTTCTATGAAGAACATCTTCCTAAGTGTGTGTGTGTGTGTGTGTGTGTGTGCGCGCGCGCGTGTGTGTGTGTGTATGTGTGTGTGTGCCACGGACTGGGCCTAGTCAGCCCCCCTCAATCCGTGGGAATCAGGGGTTCTGACAGATGGGCATAGATTCGGCGTAGGTAGGGTGACAAATAGACACAACACAAGGAGGAGTGTGAATCTGAATGAAATGTCAAATTGAGCATCAGACTTTTATAAAGAGGAAAATAGGGAAGTTGGGTGACACACCGGCAAGGTACAATGAGGTTACTGGATTCTTACACAAAAAGAGGAATGCAAACACGGAAGGACTGGCAGGAATTCAATGTTAACAACTGGGATCAAAATCAACTCTACCTAAGGTCAGCTTAAACTTAGAAGCCAGGGGCAAGGGATTCATACACTTGCCATAGTCCACCTTCCCCGTGGGCCATTAAAAATACTTGTATATGGGTGTCTTAGTTAGGGTTTCTATTCCTGCACAGACATCATGACCAAGAAGCAAGTTGGGGAGGAAAGGGTTTATTTGGCTTACTGCTGTTCATCACCAAAGGAAGACAGGACTGGAACTCAAGCAGATCAGGAAGCAGGAGCTGATGCCAAAGCCATGGAGGGATGTTCTTTACTGGCTTGCTTCTCCTGGCTTGCTCAGCCTGCTCTCTTATAGAACTCAAGACTGCCAGCCCAGAGATGGTACCACCCACAAGGGGCCCTTGATCACTAATTGAGAAAATGCCTTACAGCTAGATCTCATGGAGGCATTTCCCCAACTGAAACTCCTTTCTCTGTGATAACTCCAGCTGTGTCAAGTTGACACAAACCTAGCCAATACAATGGGTGTAACTCAGCTAGCTATAGTTCTAAGTATCTACTCTGGTTCCTCCTCAGGTCACAAACTTCCTTCTTCCTAGATAATGGTGAATTCCTGTGTAGGGCAGTCACTTAGCTATCCATGCCCAAGGTTAGATCAAGGACTGCCTAGAATCTAAATTAGCTATATGTCAAATATCAATCCTTAGGAGTAATTATAATAAAGCAATATTAAGGGAAAGCACACAGATCCGTTTTCCAACTAGAGCAAAGACATTGGAGCATTCGTTATACAGGATGCCATGGTTCCAGGAGACTAAGTTTCCGTGAACTTTTCTCCTCAGGACAGTGCCCAGGTTTTGGGGTCCTGTTGCACTTATCACTACTGGAGTGGATGTAGCATGTGTGTTACATACATTTGTACACATGTGCATGGAGTTGTGTTCACTTACACTGAAAAATGTAGAGACCAGAGGTTGAGGAAGAACATTTTTCGTGGTGCTTCTCTGCTTTATTTTGAGACAAAGCTTCTCATTGCACATTGATCATCATTATCTTTAGACTAGTTTCCAGAGAACAGTGGGTAACTATCTATCTCCATCACTGCTCTTGATGTTTGATACAGGCATTGGGGATTCAAACTCAGGTCCTCATTCTTATATGGCAAGCTTTAAACACCAACGTTTCTATCTACCTCCTCATTTCTTTAATTTAAATATAAAAAAAGCACTTCAATTTTTTTCCTGTGTGTATCCACAAAGAAGCATAAAAGCATAAGGAAAGGGATGCATATGGAATCTAAACGGCTTCTAAACAAGCTGTGTTGATTCAATTTTCTTAAATACACATTAAATTTTACATACTTGGATTCCTTCTAAGAGAATTTACTTGAGAGATATTGATATCACTTTTAAGAATTTGCATGTTTTCTGACTTATTTTCAAGAAAAGTTGAAAATATGTAACAGGCAGATACCATAAATGTAAAATTAATGCTTACCCCAAAGATTTGTAAAATTAAAATTGCAGGATTCAATAGGATGAATTTTTTCTCAATGTTTTAAGACTCAGCTTCCAGGTCTATACGTATTCTTAAAAATATTTATATACACATTGTATACCTTATTTCTCATGACTTGAATCGTTGGGCCTATTTTTTTTTTATTCACTAAAAAATACACTGTTGATGTGTACATTAGACAGGGATATTTTAACAAAAATATTTATGTTATTTGCAGAGATAGAAAGTAATTTATATGCTGCAAAATGGTGGTGATGAAACAAGCATCCATTTTTTTTATTTGAACAGATGATTTTGGATAGTGCATGTCCATATTTATATTCCCTATGAATTTAAGATTGTATTTATTGTGCTAACTCTGATATTTCTGGTATCTAGTATTTTAATTCTCAGCACTTTTGTGTATTTCAAACACTAAGTCCTCCATAAATGTGGTAGTTTATTTTTTTTCTTTTCCTTTTCAAACATTTAACCACTGCATATAGTGTTCCATCACTTACTATAAATCCACAGACTCATGCATCCATGAGCATGCGTATGGAATATTTCATATTAGTTAGCTATGCTTTTTTTTTTACAATAAAACGCACCATATTTGAAGAATTAAATTAAATTGGGAAAATTAGTGTGTTTCAGTAAATCATCTACAAAATCTTTCTTTCACTTAGTGTTCCTTCATTTAACAACTGAGCCATGACTTGACATTAATAAATTATCTTTCATTACATACTTACTTACAAAGCTGCACATTAAATGTAATGTATCATGGTTATTCTTTCATTCATTTTACAATATTATTCTTAAAATGATACTGAAAACACTTTCCTACTCTCTGCAAAATATGTTTGATACTATTTGCTTTAAAATAAGCATTTTTTTTCTTTTTTCCTGTGAACCATAAATTTGACTTTAGAGCTGTAAGCCACCTGTGGCCTATGTTAGCTGGGTTCCTGAGGGAGAGGCTGGGGCTGTATGGGAGAGAAAGGTCAAGAGAAATATGGAGGCCAAGACAAACATACTCTGATCAAGGCCCCAAAGTTTATTGGGAGTTTGTGCTTATAAAGAGGGTAGGCCCATTCCCACCAGTCCATTGTTGGTGCCTGGGTCCAGCCTGAAGACAATGTGCAATGAGCAGGATGTGTCTCCGGATTGTGTCAAGGGTGCCTTAGCAGGCAGTTAACATAACAAAGGAGCCTTCTAAGTTGTAAGGCTACACCTCAGGTGATCTCATTTCAGTGGCAGCAAAGTCCTGCTTCAAGGCTAAGGGAGGTTACATAGAGCTACTCTGGAAACACCTCAGAAATACTTATTTTCAGCATCTTGTGGATAAGAGTTGGTTTCAGACTGGAAGCTGAGAAACCCACTTCAAATACAGAGGCTTAAAAAATAAAATTTTTACTTTCTGAGCATTCTGGAAGGTGGTCAGTTCAAGATCTGAACTGTGTCCCCAGAGGGAGATTGCACAAAATGTTTAAAGGATGGGAATGCAAGGCAAGGGAGAAGCAGGAAAAAGCTGCAGTATTTTTTCACTATATTTTTACATTATGAGTTAAGCAAGGGAATACCCATGGGAGACTGGGCTGTATCCAGGGCACCTGGCGTCAAGGTACTTACTTCATTCTCTTAGACATTAGGTCCAAAGCTCAGAGTAATGAGGGGACAAAGGATCAGATCAGCTGCATGCAGTTAATAAGGGCATAACAGGAAAATTGGTTATATATTTTTACAACGTATGCACCTGATTTAGATAACATTAGTTTTTATATTCTCTCCCAGTTAACAGACAACTAAGAAAGCATTTGGAGAAGTGGGATAAGTATTCATTCTTAGGACTAGGAAGATGAACTTGCTTGATCTTGCCAGCAAGATGGAGAAGTTGTCCTTGCAATGGCGACACTCAGACAACCATCTTCTAACAATTTGTCCCTGAGATTTCTCGATGCAGACAACTATTTACAACAGAAGCTGTTTAGCTATAGGGAAGTCCGCAGCATCCCTAGCAAATGAGACCTTGAGTTTCTTTCTATGATTAAATGGAGACATAGAGCAAAATGGTCATACGTAGAATAAGTTTGTTTTGCTTGCTCCCAACAAAAGGAAATATTTACATTGATGAGATTGCTTGTGTTAGTTTGTAAAAATCAGCAACCTTGGATACCAGAGACAGATTCAGTCTTTGTGTCCATGTTCACTGAAACTTGCCAAAGCTCTTCTGATCAGTTTAATCAACCATTAGTCCTAACTTTCAGTGTAGCCACACACATCAGTCAGTGTGCCAGAAGGACATAAGAGTTGGCACTGGTCTACCAAATCAAAACCAATCATCACTTGTGATCCGAATTTATTAGACCTCCCCCCACTAATATCAAAAAGCCAAGATATTTGACAATATAGGTCTAACAAGAGGAGATCAGGCTATAGCTTATGTAATTATCACAATATAGCTGGGGTGCTTTGACATTAAACATGTTCTAAGTGTGGCATACATTACATAAACACCTTGGAAGGCCAAAATATGATTTCAGTCTATGTTTGTAATATAAGCAAAAGCTCAAGGAGAACATACAAGACATAAATTAAACTATGATATGAGTAGAAAATAATGGATCAAATTAAACTATGATATGAGTAGAAAATAACGGTTCAAATATAAGCCACATTTCAAATTTTATAAGAGTACTTTCCATCTTATATGTTGATTTGTACCTGATTGTTCACTATATGGGCAAATATTGAAGATCCTCTAAGATTATCAGAGAAAAAATATGAATCCTTTAATGTCTGATCACTTCCTATAAAAATGCTGGAGTTTCCTCTCACAATAAAAGAACGGCAGCACATCATGTTCATAGGATGTGAGAAAGAGAATAGGTATATATATGTAATATTACATGTTATTTTACATCATATATTATGTCATATATTGCATTATATATGTAGTCAGTGGGTTTATTCCCACATATCTGTGTATGAGTGTATGAGAGAGATATGAAATATATGTTGTAATATATATTTTTCAGTAACATGTTCAACTTTTCTACTTTTTTGATATTTTAAAATTTTGTGTAGATAATCCTGTATAACATGAAGTGTGAAGGAAATGCTTACCTATGCTTCACCTCTAACATTCTGCCTCTTCACTGCTTCTGGTAGTATACTCTACAGGTTCTGATTCTTCTCTTCGTGACTGTCAGTGCACTTTTGTCAGGTGATCAGAAGCAGGATCTGAAAGCAGAATTATTTTTTCCATGCAGGGGGATGCACATTTATCTCTTTACATTAAATTTTATTCTTTTTCCTCTTTGTCATTTTTTTTTCAGCATTTGCTTTACCATGTATCCAACTAGTAGCTTTGGGTATCAGTACCTTTCTATAACATACTTCTTCCTATAAGTTTATCAGAATGTATATATTCAGGTTTCACTCTCTGTGTGCTTAGTTCACTGTTGTATTTGTCACAATGTAGTCATGTTTATGGTCAAGTTTATGCATAGAACAGAGCACTCTTTTGTCTGAACTATTGTGTCTTAGTAAGTGTCTTTGGGTGATACGTTTCCTGGTATATACCAGGAGAGAAATTTGAAACAAAATGAAAGCAATTAACTTTATAACACTACATCAACAGATGAAGTTAACTCATGTAGCCTTGATACTGAAGGCCAAGACACTAGCATATGTTTATTGTCATGCTTAATTTTGTTCTGAGATCAAAAATCAGTGGAGCATGGTGGTTTAAATACTACATTTGGTTCTTTATAGATGTAGGAAGCATAATCACATGCTTACTACTCAGTAATCACTGTATTGCATACTAAAAACCAACCAACCAAACAAACAAACAAACAAAAACAACTCTTACCAGCGTTTGATGGAGAAATAATAATAAAAAAACCTGATTGTAGCATTATAGAGTTGCTTTATTCTCTGCTCCTCACTGGAATGATAGAATATGAAATGCATAGAAAAGTAAATTGATTTCCCTTAAGTTGGAGCAAGCATTACTGTAAAAATTCAAGGTAAACTCTAGGTATGTTGTAATATAAATGATGTGTACAAGTAGCATTTCTCTTCATTAAAATAAGTGTCACATTTGCATGCCCTGCTGTGCAGACATTGCTACATAACACAACATCTATCAACACAGAATAATCAGGTGCATCCTCTTTGAAAAAATGACCAAAAAAAAAAAAAAAAAAACCATCATATAGACACACAATTTGAGAAATGGTATTATCTGGGAAGATGCATATAATCTAGACCAATCCAGGTACAAGTTTCTGCTGGTATATTTATTTGTATTCCTGCTCATTTACTTATCGAGAAAAGCAAAAATGAAATTTAACCCCAAACATCTATTTGCCAAAGGACAAAAACTGACTAAAACATAAAGAATGAAAGGGCCTTGAAAACACAGGCTAGCACTTCCTTGACTTTTCAGGTGTTTGTTTATTTGTTTGGTTGTTTGGTTGGTTGGTTAGTTGGTTTGGTTTGGTGTTTTGTTTTGCTTTATTTTTTGCTTTTGCTTGTTTGGTGTTTTTAATTTTGCATTTCTTTCTAGCTAAGGTTTAAAGACATTCTTGGAGGAACCTATTTAATCCTGTTTTTTTTAAAAATAATTGGTAGGAAGTTTTAACTGACAATATTTCATTTGAAAATAATTTTTCAAATACCTCTCTATACAATATACTTTGAAATCCATCAGTTACTCACTTATTGTTGTATGGGTACTCCTGCCAGAGTATGCATTTGGGTGTCTGAGAACAACTTGCTGGTCTTGATTCCCTTCTTCCACCATCTGGATCTTAGTGCTGAAGCTCTGATTAACAGGTTTAGTGGCAAGCTTTCTTACCACTGAGATGTCTAACTTATACAAAACTGTCATTTGTAATAATTTCCTGTTTTGTGTTCTCTGTGTTTCAGTAATATTTATATCACTCTTCAGATTTGTATTTATAATAGCATTTATCTTTTGCTCAGTCATATTTTCTTTTTATGAATGAACAATTTTTACCCGAATATATTCAGCATGGATTTTTTTGTTTCAGAAGTTGAACCGAGTCATCCACATTAGTGATGTTGTTATCTTTTACCAAGGACCACTTTTTACTTGAGGGAGACATAGTTCATATTGCAGAGATAATCAGTCTTATAAAATCTGATGTTCTTTTTACGACAGCTCATTTCCACGACAATAAAATGAAATTGACTTTTAAAAGAATGCACAAGAGGTCACCAGATAGCTGTTCCAATGTTATGAGTGGACCTTCCTTTCTTAGCAGTTATTTATAGGCCATTTGGCACAAAAACAGCCATTGGTTGCTTAATGATGAGGATAAATGAGTCATTATTTATCAATTGGTTCTGTCACTGAGCAGAATCTTAGACTGTCTAAATAACCCACATGGTTGAAGCCAGTGCCTCTGGATGCAATCAAGAGACAAGAGAACCATCCGCAATGGAAGGCCGCTTCTGGCGTCACACAACTAATTATGTTACAATAAGAGTTTTTTCATCATAATTTTTTTCGTTTGTGTGTGTGTGTGTGTGTGTGTGTGTGTGTGTGTGTGTGTGTGTGTGTTGGGCTCACAAGTATTAAGCTATCTGTGGGAGTCTAGATGTAACTTTCAGAATCTGGTTTTCTTTCAACATGTAAGAGTTTGTTGGCCATTAAAATTTACATTATTGGGCTCAATAAATGTACCTGTAAATGCTAAGGAGCAGCACTCCCTAAATTTTGCATATGAACATATTATTTCTGCTAATCAAGATCTTATCTACCTGCCAATACATTAAAAAAAAATTACTATTTTACTTCATCTAACTTCTGTTCCAGCACTGTTTATGTGTTTGAGGTAACATGATAGTATATGCTTATGTATGTGTGCATCAATAGATTCACATGAGGATGGCACACATTAATGTTTTATATCTTCCACAATTCTCTGTATCATTATAATCATATTTTCCATCCAATATGTTTTGATCATGTGTTTACTCCCCATGATCTCTTAGATTCTACCTACCTCACTAACCAATGGTGTTTTTTCTTTCTCTCCTAAAACAAAGCAAAAATAACAAAAGGAACAAAAACCAAAAATAAGGCTGATATACATATGAATTCATAGAGACTGTGACAGCTTGGACAAGGCCTTCATTGCTTCAGGACTGGCAACATCTGAGCACTTAAAAGAGGAATAAAAGCAATGTCTTACCTCAATGTTTTATTTTTAAGGCAGGTTCTCTCATGTTCACATCTGGATGGTGGTTTAGTCCCTGGAAGCTCTGGGAGTACTGGTTAGTTCATATTGTTGTTCATCCTCTGGGGCTGCAAACCCCTTCAGCTCCTTGGGTCCTTTCTCTAGTTGCTCCATTGGGAATCCTGTGTTCAGTCCAGTGGATGGCTGTGAGCATCCACCTCTTTATTTGTCAGACACTGGCAGAGCCCCTGAGGAGAGAGCTAGAACAGGCTCCTGACAACAAGCACTTGTTGGCATCCACAATAATGTCTGGGTTCGGTGACTGTATATGGGATGGATCCCAAGGTGGGGCAGTCTCTGGCTGGTCATACCTTCAGTCTCTGCTCCACACTTTGTCTCTGTAACTCCTTCCATGAGTATTTTGTTCCCCCTTCTAAGAAGGATCAAAGTATCCACACTTTTGATTTCCTTCTTTTTGAGTTTCATGTGGTTTGTCAATTGTATCTTGGGTATTCCAAGCTTCTAGGATAATATCCACTTATCAGTGAGTGGATATCATGTGTTTTTTTGTGATAGGTTACCTCACTTAGGATGATATTTTCTAGTTCCATCCATTTGCCTACAAATTTCGTGAGTTCATTGTTTTTAATAGCTGAGTAGTACTCCATTGTGTAGATGTGCCACATTTTCTGTATCCATTCGTCTGTTGAGGGGCATCTGGGTTCTTTCCAGCTTCTGGCTATTATAAGTCAGGCTGCTATAAACATAGTGGAACATGTGTTCATACTACATCAAACATATATTCTTAATGTACCATTCCTTTTCCTTTTTCTTTTTAATTTTACAACATAATGGCATTGTTTCTCCTTTCCTTTTCTCTTTTTTAAGAGGGTCTCACAAATGTTCAGATCTGAATTCCACAGTACATTGCTTATTGAAGCACCTCATGCTGGTCTTCATTTTCCATCATATTATCTTTATAATCTGGTTTGTGTAGCTGAATATCAAATCTCAAAATTGTACTTTCTTTCAAATTATTTTGGTTAGTGAATGCTTTAGGTGGTTTCTGAGATATATTTTACATAGTGATTTGTCCTATTGTCTTCAACAAATTTGTTAAATTATTTTGAAACTATACAAAGCTGTCTTCAACAATTCCATTCTTGTGAGAGTTAAATTTAACTTGAAATACCGTCATTTCTAATACAGATCTATAAGTTGTAAGTTCTCTAGAATATACATTTCAAAAGCATTTTTAAAAGACTTGTTTCATGGTCTGCCTATGGAAACAATTATTATCACTGTCTGTAATGTCTCTTTGAAAACACTAACACAAACAATGTAAGAAATTATTTATTTGTACTATAGTTCATAGAGATACAGTCCATCATGGTGAGTAATTATGACTGTATAATAGGAGGCAATTGGTCCCTTTAGATCCAAATTATGAGGCAGAGACCATGCATGCTTGTACTAATCTGGATTTCTCCATTTATGCAATGTAGGAATACAGCTTGTGCAGTGGGGTGTCTGTGTTTACAATAGGTCTTACCAACCCAGCTTCCTCATTATAGACAGTCTCTCACAGGAGTGCACAAAGCATTCTCTCTTCTGTGCCTCTCTGCCCTGTCAAGTAGAAAATTAGGATTACCTAGCACAATGATATACCATTTTTACTAGTAGAGAACAATACATTTTATGTTCTGATACAAATATAAGAAACATTCTTAGATTTATGATATCAAATCTAACTCTTTTAAATTTTAATTACATTTGAGAATAATAAAAATTAGTAATATTTTATAGCATTTATATAAAAGGCCCTGAGAGAGAAGCACTCTTGAGAAGACTGTGTTTTAATGATTTTCTGACATTTTTCCATGAGCTTCATACGTATATAAATTGATCTACTGGACCCCACATAAAAGTGGTTAATTTTTCATTTTACAGAACAACACAATTAAGCCTAGGAAGCTTATATCTAGTCAGAAGCTGAGCCAGCCTTTGAGGACAGGTTGCCCATCTGAAAATTACACATACTTCATTAGTTGTTTAATTTTAAAAACATAAGTAATCAAGGAATAAGGGAGCAATGCATCAGAAAGCAACTTCCCACTGGATCAATCTCGTAACCTCTTTCACTTACTAAACTCACCACACTATCCAACCTCATTGGAGTTATATGCAGGTTTCTGTATGACTGGAAAAGAATACTGTTTGCAAAACCCTCTGTAGAACAGTCCTGAACATTCAATGATACTTGTATTAATGAGCTTGTTGTCTCTTGCTTTGTACTCTGCAAGCTAAAGTATATTATGTCCTGCGGTTAATAGAGAGGAATCTCTGTATGATCTTCTTGTTTAGTACCCGAGATAGACTAAACTGTAATAATGAATTCATCTTTACATTATCCTTCTTGCCCAATGACTTCTTGCTTCCAATAAGCACACTTATTGGGAATATTTTGACTACCTATTGATACTTTCAAGAATTAGTAATACTTTCAGGAGCATTTGTCTTGGTGATGTAGCATTTTCTGTCATTTGTCAATTCAGAATCATCATTACTTTCTAAAATGCTCTTTGTTTCTGTCTTCAGTATGTCACAGGGCAGTGAGAGAAAAAGGGTTGTTTCTGTGATGTGTGTGTGTGTGTGTGTGTGTGTGTGTGTAGACAGTTATACAGTGCCCAATAAGGATATCCTTAATGTTGCTAAGTTATTTTATGTAATGATCATATTAATAAAATACAGGAGCCATAATTTTGCACATGAGAAAACTGAGAATTGGAAAAATTCAGCGGGGGACAGATACGAATTTTGCTCTCTCCAAACCAGTGTTTCTGCTAAATCAAAAGATCTTCTGGGTAAATGCTTTATTGTACATCTTTATTTTATTACTAATTTTACAGCACTTGAGTATAAAGACTGAAGTTTTACTCTCACTAAGAAATAACAATGCCGGCTTAGACAAATTGGTATATAATTGTGTGCCAACATTCTCAGTATGATATTTCCTGCTCATATTCTAGTTGACATCTTGTGCATAAATAGTCACATCTGTATTGGCTCAGAAAGAGTGATACATATAATAAAATTCATGACAGATCTTGGAAAATGTTCTCATTTAGTACAAAAACAGGAAAATATGAACTGAAATAAAGCCTCACATAACATATGCTCACCAATTATCAAATAAATATATAATTTTATTTCTGGAGCTGAGTGTAAGATAAATATCCCAAATTGTACTGGCTTTTTATGTGATTGACATGATGATCAGCAAACTCACCTGCCTTGAGATTAAAATCTCTTCTGCACAGAAATAGTGATTTCATTCAGCTTCCATATCATACTCTAGGGCAGATCATCTAAGTCTTTGCTCAAGAGTTTAATTAGAAAATACTTCCACTTTCTATAAAATTTTATATAACAGTTAACTTATTCATGTAATATTTTCTTTTTGTCCTTATGAACACCTAACATTAAAAATTAGTGTAAATTGTATTGATGCTTTATGTCAAAAAGTTGCACATTTAACTAGATCTTAGATAATTCCTAAAAGTACCAAAACATCTAAAATATGTTTAATCTCTGACAGTCATTTCTAAGTTTTTAATGTCTCAAACTGATATCTAACCTCAAATGGTATGTGCAGGGATACAGAGCTAAAATGGCCTGATATTACATCCATCTATCTTTATCTCTAATTATTTGAAAGCTTATTTTACATTACAAATATATGTTAGTTTAATTACAAAGAAATGAAAAGCTACAATATTAGCTTCACTGTCCAAAATAAGGATTTACTCAAATACCAACAAGGAAAATATTTATTTCTTAAAAAAAATACTGTAAAAGGTTGATACACTAAATATTCATTGGCAAAATTACAATTCTTTTATAGATAAAAATACGTTCTAATTAAATTATATATCTAACACAAATATAACAAAATCAAAATTATCATTTTTGTGATATTAGGTTGAGATAATTTGCAAGAATAAAGAAACTCAGCCTTACATCATGATAATTAATGGACTTAAACATATCTATATCTTAAAAGTCTATGTTCTGAAGTTTCATATGCATAAAAACTTAATGAAATGTATGAGCCAAATATTTGTATTGGATATGAAAGTGTTGATATTTTTAGTAAAGACAAAACTTGTTTCTAAAATAAATCAAAAGTAATTAAAATAGGCAGATTATCAAAAAATTAAAGAGAAACAATAGAACATAATTTTGCTATGCATTAGAAAAGGGAAAGTAATAAAATACTATTTGCTCCTATAAATGTTCAAATAAATTTCAATTACTCAATAACTATGCAATATTGTTAAAGGGACAGACAAATGATTGCTAGAATTATCTTCTAATGAAAGTACACTTTGTCAATTTCTAGCAATTTATAAATGAAACAGACAAATAATAAACAAATAAAACCCATGTCTTTTGATTAAATAAACAGTATATAGAACTAAGCAGAATCAATAATCTTGGTTTTAAAAAATTATTATTAATAATGATGCATGATTCTAGCTCCTCAATGTGTTGCTTTTGTATATAGGAGTTAGGTATAGGCAAGGAAAATTGAAAGTTTTAGTAGTTACAAACTAATATTAAAGAGTTTTTAAGATACTCTCTGTAAATAAGTAAATTAATATGCCAACAGTATATTCATAGGCTGCCTACATAACTTTTTGGAATAGCCCCAGTTATTGTGGAAAGTGTGGAACAATGATTTACAGCCTCACTTCTTTGAACTCAGAATACTACTACTCTACTTCTACAAATGGAAGATGGCTTAGGGAGTGAGAGTGCCTGCTGTTCTTCCAAGATGGCTGAACCTGCTGATACCTTCTTGTAATACCAGCTCCAGTATATCTGATACCCTCTTCTGCCAACACTTCTCTCTCTCTCTCTCTCTCTCTCTCTCTCTCTCTCTCTCTCTCTCTCTCTCTTTCAATCTCTCTCTCTCACACACACACACTTATTAAATAAAACAATAAAAAGATTTTTTTTTTTTTGAGACAGGGTTTCTCTGTATAGCTCTGGCTGTCCTGGAACTAACTTTGTAGACCAGGCTGGCCTCGAACTCAGAAATTTGCCTGCCTCTGCCTCCCGCAGAGTGCTGGGATTAAAGGCATGAGCCACCACGCCCTGCTAATAAAAATAAATCTTAAAAAAGAATATGACTCTTTTCCTGGTACCCACAATACCAATGAAAATATTTTGACAGATGTGTGATTATAGTTAAGCATAAAGGATACTTTTTGAACTCAGATTTATTTCAACTCTTTCTCCCATTTCCATAGATCATGTAAGTTCATAATGTAAATAAAAATTTAAGTAAAATATCAGCTTGATCTTTCCTGAAAACTATTTTTGTTTTTCCAAGATTAGGTTCTTAAACTAATATAAATTAGTACAAAATGCTTATCAATGAAAGGGGTAATTACATAAAAAGCATGGTAAAATGGAAGAATTTTAGACTATAAGACTTCAAAATGATACTTTTAGCTTCTACAAATTCTTTACAGCATTTGTATTATCTGTAAGCAATTGACTTGTGCCTAAGAAATGCCAACATTATTGTATCATTTCTAGCTATTTCCCTCACTATGTGCTAACAGATTGTATTAGTATTCTCTAGATAATGTGTTTCTGTAATGAAAACTTGCAAAAAGTTAATTGTCAAACAGCAGTAATGGTGTCAAAAAGTGATGTCCCTTATTAAGAAATACAGATATGGTGTGATGTGTCATCTTTCTCAATAACATTTCTAGTTCACTGTGAAACAGTTTCCTGGGGGGGGGGGACTGATCAATCTTGACATGCCACCGTTTCTGACGGTGATGATAGTATCACAATTTGATAATTGTAGTCAGTTAGGTATAATTTGACTAATATTTGGTAGTGATTTTTCTTAGGAATTCATTTCTATATTAAAGGTTTCAGCATTAATGTATAAATTTAGTACCAGAGCTCTGACATCCAATTTATTCTGTCTTCTACTTTTCAGCCTCAATAATTCTGGAGAGAATAACAGGCAAACCTCTATGAGACAGTCACAGGATTGAAACTCAATTTTAACACATTGGAATGCACATACAGAGTACATAATGGATGACTAACTCACTCCAACGGTAGATCCCTTCTTGGATTATACCATTATTTTCTATTTAATCTTTCTCTTGAACATTTTTTTCACATATATGAGAACCTATTGTTTGCATTTTACTCACAAGCTAAACATTTTTGTTTTCTTTTCTTTGTTTGGATTTGGTTTTTTCTTTCTTTTTTTCAGCATTTTTTATTAGATATTTTCTTAATTTACATTTCAACTGCTATCCCAAAAATCCCCTCCTCCCCCTCCCTGCTCCCCTGCCCACCCACTCCTACTTCTTGGCCCTGGCGTTCCCCTGTATTGGGGCATATAAGGATTGCAGTACCAAGGGGCCTCTCCTCCCAATGATGGTCGACTAGGCCATCTTCTGCTACATATGGAGCTAGAGACACGACTTCTGGGGGTTCTGATTAGTTCATATTATTGTTTCTTTTCTAGGGTTTCAGACCCCTTCAGCTCCTGGGGTTCTATCTCTAGCTTCTCCAATGTGGGCCCCATGCTCCCTCTTATGGATGACTGTGAGCATTCACTTCTGTGAGAGTCAGTTATATCAGGGTCCCTTCAGTAAACACTTCCCCTAAAGAAATAGAAGCAGTCATCAAGTCTCCCAACCAAAAAAAGCCCAGGACCAGATGGGTTTAGTGCAGAGTTCTATCACACCTTCAAAGAAGACCTAATTCCAACTCTCCTCAAACTATTCCACAAAATAGAGACAGAAGGTACTCTACCCAACTCAATTTGGATTAGTTTTTGAGACAGGGTTTCTCTGTATAACAGCCCTGGCTGTCTTGGAACTCATTTTATAAACAAGGCTGGCCTGGTACTCACAGATATCCACCTGACTGTGCTTCTTAATTTCAGATGTTACTTATTCACTTTATATCGTGCTAATTGACCTGGTCACACCTCCCAGAATCCTTCCCTGATCTTTTCTCCCCTTCTCCTCTGAGTGGCTGGGGGGTCCCCTGGGCTTCCCCTCAACCTGGAAATTCAATTCTCTGCAAGGATTGGTGCTTCTGGTCTCACTGTGGCCAGAAGAGGCAGTCCAGCTAGAAGAATTTGTCCTACTTACATTAAACAGCTTTTGGGATAGCCCTACTTTCAGTTGTTCAGGACCTACAAGAAGAGCAAGCTGCACTTACACTATATATGAGCAGGCATGCCTAGGTCCAGTCTTTGTGTATGATTTTTGGTTGGTGGTTCAGATCTGAGAGTCACAGGGTACAGGTTAAGTTGACTCTCACAGTCTTCCTATGGAATTCCTATCCCCATTGGGGCCCATAATCCTTCCTCCTTGTCTTCCATAAGAATCCCCAAGCTCCATCCACTGTCTGGCTGTGGGTATCTGCATCTGTCTGAGTCAGCTGCTGGGTGGTGTCTCTCGGAGGACAAAATGTTCCTTTCGGTATGGTTCTGAAGTCTCAGTTCTGATGAAGGTGGAGGGAGAGGCAAAGAATGGAGTTCCCCCTGGGATAGCAGGCTGCCAAGGGCCCTAAGCCAAACTTTTAATGCAAAATCTATAGGGGTAAATATTTTATCATAGTGATTTTGCATTTAATGTACTTTTGTGAAATACATTTCTGTAAGATTCTATGACTTTCTAATTTATAATTTACACAAGATACAGATTTCATATACTACTCAACATCAGAGATGGTGTGCTAGATGATGAAGAATGTACAGATGTTAAGTGACAACATTGTGCATCCCCTCTGCCTCCACCATGATTATTCTTTGGGGAAAGTTGTGATCTACTATTAATCTGTACAGGTTGTTTTAAGCAATCTTAAACATTAAATTGGGATTTTAATTTAGTTGCAAATTAGCTTTATAATAGCTGTTTTTAGATGTTGGTATTTATCTTTTTATTTTAAAAATATTTTTGTACATCTCTATAGGTATAAACTCATAAATTGACATTTTTCCATGTATTTGTATTAGGTAGGGAGGCTGGAAAAGAATATAGGTGTCCTATAGGTGTAATTTGACTATTACTTTTAGCCAGGGTCTTTTCCTGAAGCTGGGCTTCATGTTATGAACTGGAAGCTAATAAGCACAGCTGTCTTCCTGGCCCACCTTGGAGCTGGGGTGACAGGCCTGTTCTGGATCTCTGGCTTGTTACAGGAATGATGAGCTTTAAATCCTCCTCCTAATGCTGAAGCAAATGCCCTTAACTGGCAAGCTACTTCTCTAACCCTTCCCAGTTTTAATTTTTGGAAGCAGGATTTAATGCCCAGAACTTAGTTTTGTCTCAACTTTTTGTGTACAAAACATGGTTAGTGCCATGCATAGAGAGATACACTTATTTTGCTATAGCCATGTATCAAAGGAGTAATTAAGTGGAATTAACTCTAATTCTTACTCAGAGAAGACAGCAAGAAAGATATCTACTGTCCTTTAGAGCTGAAACTCACAGGTCTAAAAAGGATGTCTCCATCAAATCCCTTCCCTCAGGGCTCAGAGAATCCTGCAGTTAAGAGCATATAGCCAGACAGGATAGAGGACATCAGGAGAACAACACCTTCTAACACACAGGAGCAAAACTCATATGAGCTCACAGAGACTGAAGGAACAAGCAAAAGGCCTCTACGTGTCTTCTCCAGGTCCTCTGAATATGTGTTATAGCTTTCAGGTTCGTATTTTTATGGAAATCTTGAATGTGTGAATGATTGATTCTCTGATACTTGTGCCTGCTCCTGTCATCTTTTCCTTCTGTTGGCTTTCTGTGTCCAGTTTTGATATGAAGTTTTTTTTTTATCTTATTATATTTATTTTATAATCTTATATAA
This sequence comes from Mus minutoides, assembly GCA_902729485.2. Lineage (NCBI taxonomy): Eukaryota > Metazoa > Chordata > Mammalia > Rodentia > Muridae > Mus > Mus minutoides. Next base: position 2,339 of record LR750935.1, on the reverse strand, counting down.
ACCTCTTCTTTTCTAATGAAAGACATAAAGGGAGTGTATCCAGATGGGAGTAGAGTAGAGGGAGGGAAAACTGCAAAGTTTCTCAATTGCTCATTGTAATAAAAACCTTTGGAAATCTCTCTCTCTCTCTCTCTCTCTCTCTCTCTCTCTCTCCCTCCCTCCCTCTCTTCCTCTTCCTCTTCCTCCCTCTTTCACTCACTCTATTCCTTCCTTCCTCTCTCTTCCTTTCCCCTCTCTCTTTTCAAGACTGTCTACCATACCATATTTTCATCTGGCCCTTTCCTTCTCTGGATAACCACTTCAGCATCACCTTGTTAACATGCCTTCATTGCTGCTTTCTTCCACATCTAGTTATGAGTGAAATCCCACGGCAGTTCCTGTCTCTGGTATAAGTGTGTTTCTGCTTTGAATAAGGTGTCTGATTTATGTGAAGACATTCTCAGTCCCTTCGTACAGAATGGAAGTGGCATGCCATACATACACTAGAAAACAAATCATAACAAAGCAACAACTACAACAACAAAACCAAAAATCCTACTGAAATGTTGTGATTAATTCTATATATTCTTTGAAAGGAATTGAAAGATAATATTCATATTTAAAGCATTGACAAATTGTGTCTTATTATGTCATGGACATATCAACATAGATTTATCCTGCTAATATGTATTTTGTGTCAAGCAGATTCATTCATAACGTGTTACCACATTGAACATGTACAACATGGTATGTTGTTAGAATCTGTGTATATATGGATGGGGGCACTTCTACACATGACTGTGTGGTATTTTTATGGAAAAAATAGATATTAAAGTTTCCTTTTTTTTTCATTGGAACTAACCAGTGGAGGTATAATTTCATATAAGTTCAATTTTCTAGAAAAACTGTCCACAGTGACATGTGGTCCTGAGCAAATCTTCACCTGGATATTTGTCATAAAGTCTTGGTCAGCAATAGGTCTGTTATCTTAATAATTCATCTACAGTCTAAGATCTTATAGGGAAATTAAACCTTAGGAAGATAGTTCACTATTAGAAGACAGTAAAAAGGCAAAATACTTACTTTTATATCATAATAATAACTTACATTTTAGCTAGTAAAGTGAGATGCTAGTAATTATGTATTTCAAGATAATAATGATTGTTAAGCCAAGTGCATTTTATTTGTTTTCTGGACTTGTAAGAGAAGACAAAATTTCTAGCAATATATTTATGTATGTATGATTTATTCCTGAGTGTTTCAAGTAATTACTTTGGAAAATATATTTATACAAATAATGAAAAGTGAAGTAAAATAGCCCAAATAGTAACTTTAGGAATAAAAGAACAGAAACCCCCAAACTGTAAAAGATTCATCGTGGCAATTTTGCTGGAATTTGTCTGCGGGGACTGGGGGGGACTAGAATTCAGATCTCTAAGTTTCTATCCCCGAGTTCTTTCCATTTCTCCATGAAGTCAAAACCAACACATTGTCCTGAAACGCGCTGCCTCACTGAACAATGAAGACTGATGGATCGGCTCAGGCATTATTGAAAATAATCAGGACAGATGGCCAACAGCAGTGCCATAAAGTCAAAAAACTCTTCATCATTGTATCCTCAAGACAACAGCAAGTCCTAGCTAGCATAGAAGCTGCTGAGCTAAGATCTCCTGACCAGAGGAAAAGGCGTGACTAGTGTCCTGGATTTCCACTGTCCTTGATTCCAATAATGCACTAAACCCGGCTAAGGCATGCCCGACACTACAGCAGGAACTGATTACAGTACTCCTTTGAATTGATGGAAATGTCAGCATCTGCTTAGGAACAACGGGCACCAGCTTAAAACCAGTTTGTGTGCATTTGCAGGAACTTGTGAGTCTCCTATTGGAAATAGACAGGAGACTGACAGGTTCCCGGGAACACCCACAAATCTTCCTACTCGTTCCTCCCACCTTGCCTCGGACAGCACTCTGTGACTGCTATTGGCCAATGTTTAAGTTGCTCTGGAACCCAACTTTATATGTGAGTTACTCACAGAAAATTATTTTTGAAAAAAAAAAAAAAAAAAAAAAAAAAAAAAAAAAAAAAAAAAGAGGACTTTTACCTAGAAAAAAAATTAATTCGCAGCTCACCGTGGATGCCATTTTTATTAGATCACTTTCTCTGGGTTTGAATTTGGTCAAGGAAAGGCATTTCTTCTTAAACTCTGTCCTAATAATATGTTTGTAAACTGAGCATTTTTTCAGAGCCAATTTGAATTATTTCTTTTTTGCTTTACTCCTCATTATTAATTCGGTAACGGGAATGCCAATATTTATGTGAAAGTTTTAATAGAACTAGTAGGAAAAGAATAATATTAA
>LR754824.1:0-14200 GCA_902729485.2 Mus minutoides | reverse complement strand
TGAAGTGGAGCCTGGGAGGAGCAGGGATGGAAGCAACTGCTGGGGGGTCGGGGCGGGGAAGAAGGCCTTCTCCAGTGATCTCTAACGAAACAGCTCGTTGAGACTATCTTAGCTTGTTCATATTTCTTTATTGGGGTTGGTATGAACATGTACACTTTATTCATGGTGAACCAATTGTTATATAGTTTTGGGGAAGAACATGAGAATATCCAGGGAGGGGAAGCTCATTGGCTAGAGGCAAGGCTACTGAGATGCCTCATTAGCATGGAAAGGCATTCCAGGTGATAGGTATGTGACTGCCTGTGACCATCTGGTTAGAGGTCCCCTGGTTAAGTTCTCCAAGGCGGGCACAGAAACAGGGAGGGAGTCAACCCTACTCCCGCCAGTCTCAGGATGAGATTTTAATCTCAAAATTTGAGATTTCTGGGGTTTGAATATGGCTCACCCTCACACATTCCATGCCAATTCCTCTGGTGGAATCCACGTGCCCTACAACACAGGTAGAGCGAAGCTGTTTACCTTATGGTATCTGGATAAGTAAAGACAAAGAATCGAAAAAGGAGAGCATAGCCCACCTTCCTTATATCAAGCCCCTCATTCTAACAGATCTAGTACCTTCTTTTGGTGCCCAAGGCTGTAGCATACAAACATTGAAGAACACTTACGATCCAAGGTCCACTTCTGTGTCCTGTGTGAGATTACCTCCTTAGTGCACTGCCTGTACTCAGTTTTGTTTTAGAATCTTCTTTTGGGGAGACTCAGAGTGTGACATAGCCCTAAGCCAACAGTAGCATGGTAGAGATGAACAGACACTCAAAAGGAAGAGGTACAGTTCTTAGAAGAGGGAGGGGAGAACAAGCCCGCTCAGTCAGTCAACAGGTTCTCCAGTAAGGAAGTGAGGATTAAAAAGAAAAAGGATAGTAAGACAACATTGTAGCGTGACCCCAGTCAATTCTGAGACTGAAGGCAAATTTAATTATCCCAATCTGCTTTTTATACCATTTTAATTACATGCAAGTATTAAGGGTGTGCCGTACAATAAGGAACAAGCAAGGCAGTAAGCAAAGTCCCATGATTACTGCCATGACAGTTGTTTAAAAGGGCTTGTCATAATGACTAAATACTTGAACCCACTTCCTTGTCCAACCCTAAAATCTTGCCTGAAGCCTACTTCTTTTGTTCTACCCTAAGATTAAAATTCCTGCCTTACCCTACTTCCCTATCATAGCCTAAAGTTAGATTCTTGCTTACTTCCTTATCGTGCCCTGATGTCAGTCAGATTCCTGCCTGAGCTTACTTCCTTGTCATGGCCAATGTCAGATTCCTGCCTAAAGCCCATTTCCTTGTCCTTGGCCAAAGTCAGAATCCTGTCAAGCGACACCCCAAAAGGCTCTCCACAGAGGGGTTTTACGTGACAATAGCCACAACTGGCTACTTGCCAAGCCAGTGTTGATATCACATGCTTTATAACATTTTGTTTCTTGTTTGGGGGATTTAGAAAGTAGAAGGGAGCCAGTAGGAGGGAGGAGTCAGGCAGGGGATGGCAGTGGGATGGCGGATCTGAGCAGAGTACAATGATTTCAAGCAAGCATATATGTATATATGAATGTCCTAAGGAAGCCCATCATTTTATATAGTAAGGTAAACCAATAAACCAATTAGTGAATGGATGGGGGCACTGCACTTCCTTAGTTCTGATGTTGTGTTGGCTTGAATGAGATTGCCCGACCAATACACACATATTTGTATGTTTATTCTCCAGTTGATGAGCTGTCAGGAAAGGATTGGGAGGTGTAGTCTTGGTGGACAAGGTATGGTCTTCATGAAGGAGGTGTGGCCTTGTTGGAGGTGTGGCCTTGTTGGAGGTGTGGCCTTGTTGGAGGTGTGGCCTTGTTGGAGTGGCCTTGATGGAGGAGGTATGGTTTTGATGGAGGAGGTATGTCATTGGTAGTGGGCTTTGAGGCCCAGTGTGTGTGTGTGTGTGTGTGTGTGTGTGTGTGTGTGTGTGTNTCAATATAGAAAAGATGAAATATCTTACCAGAGATTTTCTACTCAAATCATTTCTCAATTTTTCTTTTTTGGCGTGGTATTGGTTTGCAGGTTTGGTGTAAGCACTTCTATCTCCATCTGTCGCTATAAAGTTTTAGCACCTTGTTCCCCAGACTCCCCCCATCCCTGTGGAGTCAAATGTTGTTAGTCTTACTAAACAGCAGTGGTGATTTGTGGCTGGTTCAGTGAGATTGTTTTTGCAATGGGCTGGGGATATTTGTCTAGGAACTCGATGTAATCAGTTAGGAGCAGTTTCCTGACTGTCTGTCTCCAGAGTGTTTCCTTTTACTTTTTAACCTCTGCTTTGACGCTGGCCATTCTTGTGGTTTGTAGAGGGCTGTAATGTTTGGTAGCATCTGGAGCTATGGCATCTTTTAGATGTCACGTTTTTGTCAATTGCTTATCATTCTTATCATTCTTCATAAGTACGCTGTAGCTGACTTCAGACGCACCAGAGGAGGGCATCAGATCTTGTTACTGGTGGTTGTAAGCCACCATGTGGTTGCTGGGATTTGAACTCATCACCTTCGGAAGAGCAGTCGGGTGCTCCAACCCGCTGAGCCATCTGAGCCATCTCACCAGCCCATTGGCTCAGTGTTTTAAGAGACAGACTTCTCTTTCTAAGACCCTGGGTTCAGTTCCCAGTATCCACAGCAGGCAGTTCGCAACTACCTGTAACTACAGCTTCGGGGATTCACTGCCCTCTGTGGCCTCTGCAGGCAGCCACAAGCATGTGTGTGCACATATCTACATACAGAAACACAGACATATATAATTAAAGAAAAAAAAAAAGTCTTCCTGGGCTGGGACATGGTGGCACATGCCTTTAACCCAGCACTCAGAGGCAGAGGCAGGAGGATCTCTGTGAGTTTGAGGCCAGACTGGTCTACAGAGTGAATTACAGGACAGCCAGGGCTACACAGAGAAACCCTGTCTCAAAAACAAAACAACCAGAACGAGCGGGGCCAACCGGAGCAAGTGGAGCTGATCGGAGTGAGCGGGGCGGCCGGAGCGAGCGGGGTTGACCGGAACAAGGGAAAACAAAAAACAAAAATAAAATAAAAACCTTCCTTTAAAAAGTTCTATTGTAAGAATCAACATTATTATTATTTTTTTAATTACTGTTTCTATTCTTTGCGTTTTTATTTTTGGACTTGCAGGCTCTATGTTCCTGTAGGATTTGTTTCTTATCCCAAATTCTTCACTTTCTCCAGTAAAAATATAAAGACTATAAAGATATAAGTTGCATTACCATGCCATTAGTAGAGAAGGGGGTGTCTTAACAAAAAAAAAAGTGTTCCTTTGGCCTATTTTGGTTTAATGTTAAACAAAGCATATCACTGGCTCAAAACAATAAATAAACCAATAAAAATCCAACTAAATGCATTGGCTTGTATGCAGGTACATCAGTGAGCTGGGAAAGCGAAAGCAAACAAAGACCCATCTAGTCCTTAGGATGTGGCAGAACTAAGTTGTAGTTTTCTGTGTGTAGCTGATAATGCACAGTAAGTAGTACACTTACTTATTAGTTTGTTTACTACTATGCCTTTACACTATACATGCCTTTTAGATAGGCTCTCACTATGAACTATGTAGTCTAAACTGTCCTTGAACTTTGAATTCTCCTGAAAATGCCTTCCAGTCCTGGGATTACAGGCAAGGACCACCCCTAGCTAACAACTCTTTTTTTTTCCCCCCCAATCCAGCATATACATTGTATCTGTGTTTTCAGTCCTGAGGATATGGGAGTTGTGTCTTATTTTCAGCTGTGCAGGTGTGTCCATCAATGACTTGACTTGTCTGACCAACCGCTTCACTCATGTGAGGGTCTGGCTGGAGCTGGGCTCTGCAACCTTAGAAGTTCCCACGCACTCCTGGATGCCAGGGGAGGCGGCAGTTCCTCGTGCCAGGGCCTCTGAAATTATATTTTCATATTGTATCATGTGGAAACATGAATGCATTTAGTATTTTAATTTGGCTTCTAAGATGTGTATGTATAAATTAAATCTGAAAAAAAAATTCAAAATCTAAAATACTGGTGATCTCATGCATTGCAAGGAAGGGATCCTTAAGTCACATCTTCATTTATAGATGTGGTAATAAGATTCAGAAAGATGAAGAAACACAATGTGCTCCAAGCCGTACTGAGTGGCCATGTGAGCCCTCCTCTGTCTGGCCCTGACGCTGCTGTTCAAAGGTCGAGGCTCCTCTCCGAGCCCCTCCCTCGGTTTTCACTTCAGGCAGACAATTAGGAAGAACTATTGTTCTTTGAGGCTGTCTGGCTCCTCTGCAGCAGGGTTTCCAAAAGACCTAGAAAAGCAGGCCTGGTTAGGACCGATGAGTCAGAGGCCACCAACCCAACCGACCCTCCTCCCTCCCTTCCTAACTCCGAGACCATTTCTGTCCCTTACGTGGAGGTGTATGTTCAACAATCCTCTGGTGGCCTGAGTGTAGAAGTTGCATTTGGCAGTAGAGATGCAGAGGCTCCATAGCTACATGGCTATTAAATTTTGCCACGCTGGGCACGCCTTTAACCCCAGCACTCGGGGGAGGCAGAGGCAGGTGGATTTCTGAGTTCGAGGCCAGCCTGGTCTACAAAGTGAGTTCCAGGACAGCCAGGGCTATACAGACAAACCCTGTCTTGAAAAACCAAACCAAACCAAACCAAAAAAAATATAATTTATATGAGTACACTGTAGCTGTCTTCAGACACACCAGAAGAGGGCATCAGATCCCATTACAGATGGTTGTGAGCCACCATGTGGTTGCTGGGAATTGAACTCAGGACCTCTGAAGGAGCAGTTAGTGCTCTTAACCACTGAGCCATCTTTCCAGCCCAGTGTGTGGACTCTTAATCACTGTGCCCTCCCTCCACCCCCACTTCTGCCTTTTTTCTTTTTGAGATATGGCCTCACTATGCAGTCCTGGTTGGGACTCCCTTTATAGTTAGACCAGGCTGGTCTCCACTCATTCTGTTGTGCCTGCTCTGCCTTCCGAGTGGGGATTAGAGGGAGGGGCCACCCTGCCCTGGTGCAATATTGTTTTTCAGTAAGAAAAGGAACCTTGACAGATCAATGTCATTTCAGTGGTGCCAAGGCTAGAGTCCCATGGTGGCTTGTTCCTTACTTTGGGACCTCATAAACACAAATCAGCAGAAACGAGCGAATAGATGTCCATTTCTATTCCTTGCTGGAGAAGTTGGTGTAGCTGTAACCACTGGAGCTTCGCCTAGGCTTCCTGGATCAGCTATTATCAATACACCCATTTCAGTGTTACAGGAAAGGTTTGATAAAAGGTGATGACTCTGAAGGAAGTTGCAGTTAATGCAAGTTTCTCTGCAGAGCCTGTCTACTGCTGGCTGCTGCCACAGGACCTTGGATTGAGCACCCACTGAGAAGGGAGCCAAAGAGCATTGACTTTGTTTTCAACTAAACACTTCAGCAACTGCCTTGTTGTTTAAAGAAGCCAACTAATTTCCAGTCAGAAGGATAAGGAATTAATTACCCCTCCCACTGAGGCTGGTAGGAACCCAAAGCAGTCATTTCCTGGTAGAAACAATTACCACAAAACAAATTCAATTGATTTCTGCCTACTCCTCCCATTCACTGGAAATCTTACAGAATAAAACGGTTCCAGCTGGTTAAACCAAATGTCCCTACAAGAGGGCTCCAGTTGTCAGCTTCTGGGAGCTGGAGGATGCCTGACCCACTAAATCCAATGTGGTCAGGGCTAGATTTCCTCTGTGCGCTCGCTGGGCTGTGTCCTCTGCTCAGCCTTTAGGGAAGATACTTCTTCACGGGCTCAGTGCTCCGGCTCTTCACTAAGTAAGCACTCATGCAATGGCCACACCAGTGCTCAATTATAAACGAAGCCTTGCTGCCCCAAGCCTGGAAAGTTATCTCAGCACTTAGCTAATGTCTGTCAAAATACCAGAAGTTACCAGTCAGCCAACGAATTGCCAGGAGAAGATACAGGGAGATTCTGAAAGAAATTTAGAAGACAGTAGAGGATACTATTCCCTTTCCCCCTAGAGGCACATGCTTCTTCCCTTAGAAGATCTTCAAGGTCAGAATTAACACAACCAATCTTGGAAGGTTGCCAGTTGATCTGACTATAGGTTGTAAATTATGATTTTATTTTGATAGAAACCCTGAGTGTTTCTAACTTCCTCAATAAAGAAATATATGTATAATAAGCAGTTGTGATCTAAAAACTGAAATACAGAACAAGCAGTTAAGCAGAAGATACACTGGTCTACATCCATGTATACCTGACATATGATACAGGTATATACATTGTATCTACTTGAAAAATAGTTGCGAAGCCAACTATGATGGCCTGGATCTGTAATCCAAATTAATCCCACTGGGTGAGAATAAGACCACTATCACAGTTTTGAGCCAATTTTGAAATAAGCTTTAATTAAATACTGGCCAAATGGTGGACACTGGCCAGATCCATTCTGGGGTTCTCAGAAAATGGTCATGAGCCTTTGTCCAATGGGGACAACCATACAGCCTGATGTATTTCCTGCCTATATACCTCCTAGCTACATATGGTCAAGTATATTCAGTGCAGTTGGGTCAACCAAACTTGGTTAGGGAAGTGGGAACCTGTGACTTGTTATCTTACATGGACATCTATCCTTGGGTGAGGGGCTTCCAGGTTAGAGACACTTTGTTTTATGGATCTCCTAGGCACAGTAATTAAAACTTAAAACATGATTGGCTCTCACACAATAATCTGGAGGTTGAAGCAGGAGTATTATTGTAAATCTGAGGCCAGCCAGGATTGTGTAGCAAGACTGTTTCTCAAAACAATAGCAACAAACAAGCAAATCTCAGCTAATATACATTAAAAAAAATCACCCCAGAAAACCCACATGATAGTCATGGTCTCGGAGACACAAAATTTTCATTACATTTGGCACTTGACAACTTGCCGTAATATGACTCTCAGGGATGCTACACTTTGGATCTTGAACATCCCTCCAAAAGTCCTCTGGGGGTTGTAGACTGGGGGCCGTGAACTGCCGTAAAATGGGGCGGAAAGCAAATCCTGGAAACTCAGTGGAAAAGGTTCTAACACTTTTTATTTATCTATTCATAAACAGCAATAATCAAATAAATGGCAAAATGGGCCCCCACACTTCTCACTAACCTTTCCGGTCTGGCTTCTGGCAGCGCACAGGTAACCGAAACTCGATGTTTCTTGCTTTCAGAGCTGAGCCGCACTGGTGCAGGCTTGCCGTCTGTGTGGAGACCCCAGATTGTTTCTCGACTTTCTCGGGAATTGAACGATTTTGCGGTGCCAGACCAGAGTTTTTAAGCTAAATTCAGCCATTTACAACTAGGGCCTCCCACACTTTATTTCTCATGGGTTTCTTTATCACTCGCATGCACACACTCGCTCTCCAGGGCCTGGTTTTCATAGTTATCTAGGGATGCAGGCGAGGTTCATGGCATTGCCCCACCACGGGCTCCAGCGTTGGGCATCAGTTGTTATTACTTGGGCTTACTCTGGGGTCTCGGGCTGCGAATGCAGCCGCTGCGGCGACCTTACTCCATTGGGGAAAATGCCTTCTGAAGCCATGCGTTCTTTACATTCTATCCCCTAGAGCCTCAGGGAAACCAGGGCTATAGATCTGGATATTCCCAAAGGCTCCACAAGGCTTGCAAACCAGGGATCAAATACATTGCGTAGCCCATCTTTGTGGAAACTTTTCCATGTACGGTATGCATTCCACTAGAAAATGCACTCTTTTAATATTGGTTTTAATATGCTATATCTCTCTTGTCTACTGTCTGTGTATCACATGTGTGCAATGCAGATGGAGGCCAAGAAGACGGTGTTGGGTTCCTTAGAATTGGAGTTAGACAGTCGTGAGCTACTATGTGGATGCTGGGAATTGAACTCAGGTCCCTGGAAGAGCAGCCAGTGATATTTTCACTATCTTTCAAGCCCTCTAAACTTTCAAATAGTGTTAACATTGTGGGAGACTTTTGAAGTTGGGCTAGATGTATTTTGCACTGTGATATGGCCACAAGCCCTTGGGGCTCAGGGCACGGAGTGTGGTTTGAACAAACTGTCCCCCAGGGGCTCGTGTACCCGACCTCTTGTTCCCGGTTGGTGGTGCTGTTTGGGGAGGTTTAGATGGTGCTGGATGAAGTATGTCGCCGCTGCTGGGCTTTGAGTGTTTAAAGCCTGTGACCACTTCCAGGTCACTCTCTGCTTCATGTTTGTGATGGAGAATGAGCATCCCCATGTTACTGCTCCAGCTGCCAAGCCTGCTGCCTGCTGTCATGGCTTCCCCTCTGGAACCTAAACCACAATAAGTTGCTTTTTGGCCATGGTGCTTGAGCACAGCAACTCAGAGGAAACTGAGACACACGGCGTACACATCCTCATAAAGGGACAAAGGTCCCATGAAACAGTTAAAGCCATTATACTGAACTAAACAAAGAACAGTAGGTCGTGAAGAAGCCACTGAACCATGAGAAGGACTAAAAGAGTAACAGTTGTCTGAAGCAGGGCTGTGCACAGTTCTCACGGTCTCAGCACCTCACCCTTGGTGATTAAAGTTACTTTTCTTTCCAGAATAGTGAGAGTGACTTTCGAATTGAAGTAAAGAAGCAACAAAGTTCAAAATGATCTTCTTGTAGCTACTGTGTTTCAAAACTTAAGCTGCGGACATGCGAGAATAACATATTTTCAATCATCAAGTGGGAGCCCCTCCCAACCACCTGCAGCCCAAAGGGCTCAGGGTGTCAGAGTACCATGCCTTAGAGTTTCATGTTTCATATTCTAAGCTCAATTCTTCTCCTCCTCTCCTCCTCCTCCCCTCCCCCCTCCTCCTCCTTTTTCTTGAGATTTATTTATTTTTATTTTATGTGTAGGAGTGTTTTCCTGCATGTATGTATGTATGTAGACCACATATGTATTCATGGATGGAAGGACAGGGTGTTGGAAGCTACAGACTGTTCTGAGGGGCTGTGTTCTGGGAACTGGACTGGGATCCTTATAAGAGTAGAAAGAATTCTTAACCACTGAGCCATCTCTCCAGATTTAACACCTAAATGCAACGAAGTCCATTTTTAAACCTTGTGTTATTTTTATACAAATTAAAACATATAAACTTGTGCTGGTGAGATGGCTCAGCAGGTAAGAGCACCCGACTGCTCTTCCAAAGGTGATGAGTTCAAATCCCAGCAACCACGTGGTGGCTTACAACCACCTGTAATGAGATCTGACGCTCTCCTCTGGTGTGTCTGAAGTCAGCTATAGTGTACTTATGAATAATAATAAATGAATCCTTGGACCGGACTGACTGGAACGAGTGGGCCGACCGGAGCGAGCAGGGCCGACTGGAGCGAGCATGGCCCACTGGAGCGAGAGGGGCTGGCCGGGGGCAGACCAGAGTGAGTAGGGTTGACCGGAAGGAGGGAAAAAAAAACCATATAAACTTTAGCCAGCCATGGTGCTATATGGTTTTAATCCCCAGCTCTCAGGAGGCAGAGGCAAGTTGACCTCTATAGGTTTGAGGCCACTCTTATCTACATAACAAGTTCCAGCTCAGCCAGCACTCCATAATGAGACCCTATCTCAAAAGCAAATAAGTAAATAATAACAAAAAACCCCAGAAACTCTAAGCCTTAATAATTAATTTTTAATGACATGTAGTATATATTCAGCCCTTTGAGGCAGAGAAAAGAAATGTCAAAGATAAAAAAAACAAACAAATGTTGAGATGTTTTAAGGAATCTTGAAAAAAAATTGGAAAGCATATAAAAAGAACTGAAAAACTTAATTTATTTTCAAATGATTGACAAATCTAAAAAATTTCTAGAAGATAGAATAAGATCTGGAAGACAAAGATGGCATCACAGATGATGAAGGGAGCTGGTAGTCCCATGGCGCCCCTGACTGGGGCTTTTCAACCATGAGGGACAGTGAGCTACTTGTAAGTCAAGTTTATTGGTCTTGATCGGCATTAAAGCAAAAGAAAAAGTTGATAAGCAAAAGGAGGATGAGGACCAGAGTGGAACCACACAAAGACAGTTTGAGATTTGTGTCAAGCACATGAAGGGGGAGGGTCGAGCAACCAAGTGTCAATCAACAGACATCATGCTCAGAGCTGAGGTCAGAAATGTGTCATTGTCAGGGTAGGAAGCTGAAATCACTTAGAGGGGACCATCAGAGAACAGAACAAAGAGCTACTCCCAGATGGTGATAGTCACCCATTCAAACGGGAAGAAAAGACATCATTTCATCTCATCAGAACTTATTCTCAGATCCCAACTGGCTGGCTAGTGGGGGTGGTTTGATCCTTGGTCTGCTGAATGCTTATGCATCCTCCTCCCAAGGAACTGCTCTCCTGCTAGTGGCTTCCCACGGGCCACTTCCAACTCTAGCAACAGTTGAAATGTTTTGCCTGGGCTTCTTACGCCTTGCAACCTTGACTGAAAATAACTTTAGGTTTAAAAGCATAAATGGGTCATTTCCCCGGGCTCAGTGGTTCTCTGACAGTCCAACTGAGATTAAATCCCAGTGTTTAATAAAACCCAATGTTTTATTAAAATGCACATAGCAAAACCACATGGGCTGTTCTAGAAGATTTAGAGAAACACTGACATTAAACACAGGAACAGGTGAGCTGGAGGGCAGAGGTCAGGGAGAGTGTAAATCATTGAGTCCTTGAGATGTCAGGTCATGGGCTGTAATCAGAGGACACAGCCCTGCTGCTGTTACTAATTAATGACCAGGACTCTGGATCGCTGGCCATGTGTCAGCTGAGAGAGTGGCATGGCTGGGGCCAGGTGAGAAGGACAAAATGATAGGAGTGACAGTCATTACTGTGCTAAAGGTCAACATGACGCTGGTCTCTAAGTCACTGCTGAAGAAGAAAAGGAGAAATACAAAGTTCTTGCCTTTCTCGGCTTCTGCTCTGTGCGAGTACACAGGAAGGGAAAATGAGCTTTAACAAGCACTCAAACGTGGTATTAGTCCTGTGGGGCCACAGGAGGAGAGCTGATGCATTTATCTGAAGAAATAAAAGCAGTTCAGACAGCTAAGAGTGAGATTTGGCAGCAGAGGCCACATTTGCAAGCTCATTTTCCTTCCTTATCTCCTTCCTGCCTGTTAGTGGGCACGGGGGAGCCCGGGGAGGCTGCTTGGCAAGCTCCAAGTCTTTCATGTTTCTTCCCAGCATCTCTCTGCCTGGGGACATATGTACCCAGTCCTCCACTGCACTGCCAGTTCTGGGGAGGGATGCGAACTGTAGAAGCATCTAACATTCCCGTATGGCTCTGAGCCTGTGTGGGAAGGATAGTAGACAGGAGAGAGATAGTCTACAACACCCAGTGGGTGCCGGGAACCACAGATAGCACCTACCTAGTATATATTATGGTTTCCTTATACATATTTTTTATACACATGCAAAAGCTCAATTTGTAAAGCAAATACAGTAAAATATTGACAACAACAGCTAAATAGAATAGTTATAACAAAAGAAGGGGGGCCCACAGTTTCTCTCTCTGTCTGTCTCTCATCTCTCAATATTTTGTACTCTGCTCACCTGGTGTTCCCATGGTGATGTGCTATGCAGATTTGTGTGATGAGGTAAATGACTTAGGTATTGTGATGTAACAGAGTATCATTGGCCTTCTGATGTGACATCAAACTTATAAACTGTCTTTCTCTGGAATCTTCCATTTAGTATTTTTGGGTCAAATTTGGCCATGTGTAACTGAATCCATGGGGGAAAATGGAGGGTAAGGGCTGAGAGCCTCTGGGAAACATGGCTTTAGCTTTATAAAGATCCTCGTCTTTCCATCCCCCCTCTCCCCTCTATCCACAGGCAGAGCCCTCTACACCCACAAGCACTGCCAAAACAGGGCTAGGCTCAGTGGCTCTTGACCACACATCACAGGGTCACAGGGGTCACACATCAGATGCCCTGCATATCAGCTATTTACATTACGATTAATAAAGTAGTAACATTATAGCGATGGCATAGCCATTATGATAGTTTTTCAGTTGGAGGTCACCACAACAAGGGGAACTGTGTTAGGGAGTCCCAGGAAGGTTGAGAACCACTGAGTTTCTGTTGACTGGCCTCCGAAGTCCTAGTTTGTCATATCAATGAGTTAGAGGATTTGGAATATTAAAAATCTTAACTTAGACAGAACTTGGATGTTTCTAAGACACATATGGAAATAAAGATCGAATTCCTGTGAGGTTAAAGAACTTGGCAGGTATGAAACATGTACTTCCTTTTAGTGGTGATTTAGTAGTATGGCTATCCCCCCCCCCACACACACACACCTCGCATTCCATCTAAAGAGTTTATTCTCTCATGTTCTTGGCAGAGCAGTTTTTCCTGGTTTTAAGTGAGCTACTGAGCCAAAGCTGAACTGACAAACTTCAAGGCACCGTTGTAACTACCCCACAATTGCAGTTGCCATTTATCCTTGTGGTCTGAGAGCACAGAGCCAGCAGTCAGAGGCGCTGCCTGCCCCCACTAGAGAGAAAGCCCCACAGGAGCCCAGGGCTGTAGCTAAAGTGCGCACAGCAGCATCCTGCTGGCCAGCGCTTCCGAGAGCTTCCCAGAGCTCTGAGAACGCCTAGGTCTCAAGGCGCTTTTCTCCGAAAACTGATCATTGCTGAGGGCAAATGGCTTTCATCATACGCAGCAACTCAGACACTCCACCAGAAATGGAAGGTACTCCGAAACCGAGGCAGGAACTTCAAACACCATAAACCCCAGGACCAGGAGGAAGATGGCACCCGCAGAGTCCTTCCCCTGTTAAAATACAAAAGCTCACTCTGAGGTCAGTGTGGGTCTGGCAGTTTGGAATGTGCCACCACTTCCCCCAAGTCCACTGCGACTCGGAATGTGCTCCGCGGGAAGTGTAAGATTTCCAAGCAGAGACCAAAGCCATTTGCTCTGTGGATCCGCGTGAATAACTAAATTCCTCATGCGTACCCAAGCGGCCGGTGTGGGAGGGGCACCAGGAGGCAGGCAGGCATTCTGGTGATGAAAGATGGTTGTTGGACTCCAACGGTGGTTGCCTAATTGTTAGCTGGAGCTGAGGTAAAGCAACAGCGGGACACTGTGGGGGCTGAAAACACCGCGGAAGCCTGCTGCTTCCTGTCACTTTGTGTGCCACTGTGGGCTCCTGGGCCACTTTATTCTTTCTGTTCATTTCCCTCATCTATAAAAGGCCAATGGTAAAAGCACCCAGTTCCTGAAGTGCCATGTAAACTGTACTGTGGTGGTGTCAACTCATAGGGCTGTGGGCGATCTTTTTTTTTTTTTCTTTTTTTTCTTTTAAGATTTATTTATTTCATGTATATGAGTACACTGTCGATCTCTTCAGACACACCAGAAGAGGGCATCAGATCTCATTACAGATGGTTGTGAGCCACCATGTGGTTGCTGGGAATTGAACTCCAGTCCTCCGGAAGAGCAGTCAGTGCCTTTAACTGCTGAGCCATCTCTCCACCCCCTGTGGGCGATCTTTTAAAGAGATGGCTATAAACAGGAAAAGGCTGGTAACTGTTTAACAACGAGCTTTCTGGAGACAGAGAGAGCTCCGTGTATACTGCTGGCTGATTTTCATGGGTCACATATTCCCTCTTTGGCTGATAGGCTACTAATGGGAATGCATCTGTCGCTTGCCCTTCTAATACAAAACGCGGAGGGGAGGAAGTAGTTGTGGTTGGCAAGAACTGGGGCTGGCACGCTACAGGTGACAGCACAGATGCTAAATGAAAGATACTTATGAAGTGGGCGCAGAGAGGGGACTGAAATGGAGACCAGGTCTGAAGAAGCACTGAGTGAACAGAGCCAATTAGGTCCATAGGTGACCTGAGCTTTGATTTGCAGACAGAATAGAAACCTCCTCATACTAATGTTTGTAGCTGCCCCCCCCCAATGAAATACAGAATGTGGGGCTGAGAAGATGATGGCTCAGAGAATAAACTAATTGCCACAGGAGGATGAGGGTAGGAGCTCTTTCCCCCAGCGCCTATGTAAATACTAGACAGAGAGGGCAATCTACTGGCCATCTCAACACTTGAGGATTAGAGACAGAGGATCTCCGGAACAAGCTGCCTGGCTGGACAACTGAATTATCAAGGTTTGGATTCA
>LR750936.1:232825-251172 GCA_902729485.2 Mus minutoides | reverse complement strand
CCCTTTCCTCCCCAAGCTGCTTTTGGTCATGGTGTTTACCATTGCAACAGAAACCCTAAGACAGGTGATTATTCTGTGACTCAAACAGCAAACATTTGTGTATTAAGGGTGAAGTTGGGAAGTGGCAAGTGTCTTGGTTTTGGAAAGCAACATATACCAACTTAGTAATGATCCCACCTCCCAGAGCCGCTTACACAGTGTAGCTTGGGGAAGGACTGGAGAGGTCCACCCTGATTGGTGTCCTCCGTAGGGCAGATCTTCGAGTTCTCTCTGTCACTAAGAGAATCCTACCCATCTTTACCTCCGTTTTCTTCCTTTTCCCTCTCATTGGCACTTGAAAAGTTTTTTTATTTATTATTTTACAGGATTGAGGCTGAATTTACTTCCACTTTCTTAAAACTTAGCTTTATTTATTATTATGATTTGTGTGATGTGTATATCAGAGTGTGCAGGTGGCCATGTGCCATAGCTTATAGAGGTCAGAAGACAACTTGGGGAACTGGTTCTGTCTTTCCACTATGGGTTCTGGGGAGCAAACTCAGGTCTCCAGGCTCGCTCAGCTGGCACTTTCCCCACTGAGCCAGTTCACCTCCCTTCACTTTTAAATGCCAATTACACAATGAAGGAAACACGCTCTACTCTGGCCATAGTGTAGACAATAAGTGTAAGACAAGAAGTAATAAGACTCTGGTTGGTACAAATATTCTCCAGGTGGGAGCTTCAAATAAATGGGTTTATAGGCCATGAGATACGTCCTAAAAAACTGGGTGAGGCTACCCCAGAGCTTTGTCCCAGAAGCACAGAGAATGGATAGAAGCTCACCTCAATAGGAATCAAAGCTTTATTCTACCACTTAAGAGGTTCACAGACAAAGAGAAAACAGATGGAAAAGAAAATGATTTGACTTAAATTTTTATACAACTCTATATTATTTACTTTCTTAAACAACTTTCTCCTTCAATTTTATTATAAAAGCAAGTCATAGTGAATTATGAAGAATTTTATCTCTAATAAAAACTAAAAGTTGCTGCCACAGGACTTCAGTTTGGAAAAAAAAAAAGAAAAGTCTGTATTTGGCTGATTATCAGGGAAGAGACAAATGACTGAGAAAATAGGAACTCTGTTCTTTTCAAAAGAATAGAACATTAAAGTGTGTGTGTGTGTGTGTGTGTGTGTGTGTACACATACTTACCTGAGTATGCACATGTGAGTGCAGTGCCTGCAGAGGCAAGAGGAGGGTGTTCAGTCCCCTGGAGCTGAAGTTCCAGGCAGTTATGAGCTGCCCAATGGGAAGTGAATTCAGGTCCAAGGCAAGAATAGTGTGCACTCTTAACCACTGAGTCACCTATCCAGTCCAAGGAACTCTTCTTAGGATCACTGACTTAAGCCAGACATAGTGGCACAGGCCTTTAATCCCAGCACTGGGAAGAGAGAGGCAGGTGGATCTCTGTGAATCTGAGGGCAGCCTGGTTTACACAAGGCTACACAGAGAACCCTGTCTTGAAAAATAAAAACAAAACAAAAGCCCCAAGCCACTAATTTATACATCTAAATGGAGGAAGAGGCTGGTTTATTATGTGCCAACATTGCTGGGTTCTTCATACAATCTGTCTCATTTTAGATAGGGATTAGTAGGCCTATTTTACACAGGCACACAGCTAAATGACAAACCCAGATTGCTACATAGTTCCTCACCCGCCTATAACAAAGGCTGTGAATCAGTTCCTGATGACCTACTATGTACCAGGAACTGTCTGATTCGATGTGAGGGAAGTTCTGAAAGAGTGAAAGAGGGCACACTATGGCAAGCAGAGGTCTTATCCTATGCATGCTGGCTGCAAGCTAAAAAAAAAGAAACAAGATAGCATCTTCCAAGAATGGCTGACTGATCACTAAAGAATCACAGAGAAAATATTTTCAAGAAGCTTAACAATCAAGTTTCTGCCTACTGACAATCCTTTCCATCTTTTGAGGCCGACTAGAGGAAGAGTCCCTTCCTACACCAGCTGTTCCTCAGAGGGAAACATAACTGAGGTTCTGAAAGAAAAAGGAAAAAGTCAGTATGCTGCATGATAGTGGTAGCAAAGGGAGAGGATGAAAGAAAATGACTTCAAACTGTCAGATAACCCTCAAGAGCTAACTTGGAAGGCCAAAGGCAAATGAGTAGTAAACTCAGAAAAGACAGCTTTAGTAGCAAGTGTTCTTTTAAGAGATAGCAAGGCCACTCTCTTAGTCAGGGTTTCTATTCCTGCACAAACATCATGACCAAGAAGCAAATTGGGGAGGAAAGGGTTTATTCGGCTTACATTTCCATACTGCTGTTCATCACCAAAGGAAGTCAGGACTGGAACTCAAGCAGGAGCTGATGCAGAAGCCATGGAGGGATGTTCTTTACTGGCTTGCTTCCCCTGGCTTGCTCAGCCTGCTCTCTTATAGAACCCAAGACTGCCAGCCCAGAGATGGTCCCACCCACAAGGGGCCCTTGATCACTAATTGAGAAAATGCCTCACAGCTAGATCTCATGGAGGCATTTCCCCAACTGAAACTCCTTTTTCTGTGATAATTCCAGCTGTGTCAAGTTGACACAAACCTAGCCAGTACAGCCACTATGGTACCAATAAAACTGTATGATCCCTTTTTTTTCTTTTTCTGTTTTTTTGAGATAGAGTCTCTCTATATAGCTACAGATATCCTGAAACTCAAATGTAGACTAGGCTGGCTTCAAGCTCACAGAGACCCATCTGCCTCTGCCTCCCAGATGCTGGGATTAAGTGAGTATGCCACCACACCTGGCCCAGGATTATTTTCTTGAGGCAAGATTTCATATATCCCAGGTGGCCCCAAACTCTCTGTACAGCCAAAGACAGCCCTATATGTCTGATCTTACTGCCTCTACCTTCTGAGTGCTAGAATTACAGATATGTCTTATTTATGCTGTGTTGATGTAGAATCCAGGACTTTGTGCATACTAGATAAGTGTTTTACTGTGTTAGTTAGGATTACTGTTGCTGTGATAAAACACCATGACCGGGGGCTGGTGAGATGGCTCAGCGGGTAAGAGCACCCGACTGCTCTTCCGAAGGTGATAAGTTCAAATCCCAGCAACCACATGGTGGCTCACAACCATCCTTAATGAGATCTGGCGCCCTCTTCTGGAATGCCTGAAGACAGCTACAGTGTACTTACATATAATAAATAAAAAAAAAAAAAAAAAAAAAAAAAAACCATGACCAAAAGCAAGTTGGGGAGGAAAGGGTTTATTTGGCTGACACTTCCATATCACTGTTCATCATCAAAGGAAGTCAGGACAGAAATTCAAACAGGGCAGGAACCTGGAGGCAAGAGCTGATGCAGAGGCCATGAAGTGGTGCTGCCTACTGGCTTGTTCAGCCTGCTTTCTTATAGAACCCAGGACCACCAGCCCAAGAGTGGTACCACCCACAATGGGTTGGGCTCTCTCCCACTGATCACTAAGAAAACACCCACAGGCTTACCTAGAGCGGATCTCATGGAGACATTTCCTCAGCTGAGGCTCCCTCCTCTCTGATGACTCTAGCTTGTGTCAAGTTGACAAAAATTTGCTGGGACATCTACTAAATTGCATCCCAGCTCCTGGATAAGGATTTTAAAAACCAAAAATCTTTCTGGAGGTTTACTAATAGGATTCATGCTTGATATACACAAGGCATTGGGTTCAATCCCCAGTCCCCCCCCCCAAAAAAAATTCTCCTTTAAACTACTCATCTTCTTAGTATGTGCATCAGTCTATAATAGGTGTTCCTGGTTTTCTTGGCACACAGTGTAAGCAGAATGGCTGCATTTCACTATATACATGGTATGTACTGGGGGAAGGTAAAAATGTTCAGTGAAGAGCATAAGCTTATTGTCTCCAAGGTATTTATGATTTAAAGTTTGTCTGAACATCCTATATCCTACCTGACACATCATTTCAGATTCTCCTTTACTGACCCATAAAATATTTTTTTCTTCAATTATCTAAAATATCATTCTTTACTTCACTGCTTTGAATAGTCTAACTACCCTCATTTCCTTCCTCTTAGAATAACCATCTGGACCGAATTCCATGCACTCCTTCCTCCCAACAGCGTCTTGCCACAGACTTCTCTTCTACTTCTTACCCACTAACTCTTTGTCTTTTAACCTACTACAGTCTGTAGACAAAGCAGCATTTAAGTAAAGGCGCTGTGCTGGCTGGCCTAGGTCTTATAAGAAAGCAGGCTGAGTAAGCCATGAGGAACAAGCCCAGAAGAAGCACTCTCCCATGGCCTCTGCATCAGCTCCTGCTTCCAGGTTCCTGCCCTGTTTTTGAGTTCCAGTCCTGATTTTCTTCAATGATGAACATCAAATATAGAAGCATAAACCAAATAACCCTTCCCTTCCCAACTTGCTTTTTGGTCATGGTGTGTCATCACAACAATAGAATTAAGAAAGTTAACATATTTATTTTATTAGGCACAAGAATAAATGCCAATAACTAGCTAGAACTTGAGAGAAGCTAGTCTAGCAAAAATCTAAAGAAATTTCAGAGTTAAATTTTGTATAAATTTTTTGCTCTCTTATGATGTTTTGTGGTACTGGATTTTGAGAACATTAACTGCTAAAATATAATAAAAAATAGTGTATTATTAAAAAACAGGTTATTCCCACTGACAATTGAGGCTTATAAAGAGAAGATTTTTATCTCTATAACTGGTTAGTTACAAATATTTGCAAAGTAAGTAAGTAAGACCTTGTCTGGAAGTACTATCCTTCCTCGGTTCCCTCAAATATCTCACTGGACATCATGACGAGCTAATAACCTTGCTACTGGCAGGCTAGCTGCCTGGTGACAAGGACCTTTCCCAAAGGTCCAGAAACCTTTGGTGGGATAGACATGCTACCGATAAGGCCAGAACAACACAGCTGTCTGTGGTGGCACATATCTAGAATCTCAGAGAGTGGGAGGCTGAGGCAGAAAAATTCTGAGTTTGAAGCCAGCTTGTGCAAAATAATTAACAAGACCTGATGATGGAGGAGGAGGACAAGGAGGAGAGGAAGAGAGGGGAGGAGGAAAAGAAAGAGGAAGAACAACTTCAGAGCAACTGAAATTATGTAACGGCCACAATAAAGGAAGCACTGCAGAGGCTTCGGGAATCCTCCTAGGTTGAGCAAATTGAATCTTTACAAAGAAACACACGTGTACGTGTGCACGCGTGCGCATGCCCCACTAACCACCAGATTGTGCAAGAGTGAGGCAGACAACCATTCCATTAACCCTGTAAGAAGAAATTTTAAAAGGAGCTGGGTAAATGCAGATGTCAGAAAGTATGTGGGGGTAGGGAAGGGAAAGTACTTTTGCATATAAAATACTTTGTATGAAGAATTATGAAATGTGCTGCCAACTGGAAAAAAATGCCACATTTAAACACTAGGTAAGGTCTCAAATACTAATGGCTTAACAATGTTCCTCTTATTGAAATACAAACCACGAGTCTCAGGGGACCCAGAACTAACAAGCTGGCAATACCATGCAGTGTGAGTTGAAACTGGTCTATTACGGAATATGCTAAAAGCGGTGGGCTTATGAGGACTTTAACATCTCAGAAGAATGACCATTGTCTGCTTTGATAGTTTGGCAGCTCAAAGGGACATCTATTTCCCCTAATTCAATTTTGGCTTCCTTTAGCTAAATGTTTCCTTTCTTTGCTACCCCCTCTTCAAATCAAATAGAAGCATGAACTCACTGATCCTAAATATAACTGGAGCTGAACAAAATACTTTTTTCACGGGCATGCACACTCTTCAGGTAGCTGTGCTCTGCTCCAAGAATTGAACTAAGCATCACTGATTATTCAACAGATGAAAGCCTGTGGTAAAAGAGTGATGGCCAAATCCACAGAGGCCACAACCCCTCCCCCCACTTGGCACCCCCACAACCTTAGCATCATAGGAAGCTAAACTTAGAATCCCTGGAGTCTGCTCCCAGCTCCACATCAAAACCATTGGAGAAGAAAGCAAATCTGGAGAAACTGCTTAAGGGAAGCTTCAGCCACAGGAAAGAACACGAGAAACCAGAGTTCTCAGGATGAGAACTTTCATTTTAACCACACCAAGAAAAGGCTGCTCTGGTATTGTAATCCTAGTACCATCCTCAATTATGATCTCGGGGTGTGTGTGTTTCAGATCTATCAGCAGCAAGCCATGGGAGCTTGCAGTAGTAAAATATGTGCTCATATATATATATACTCATGGAACAACTTGTGCTTTCCTTGTAGTGACTTAGTTATATCAATTTAATTCATGGAAGAAAAGTAAATTAATATTAGAAGCCAAAACTAAGGGTCTGTGGAGACAGCTCAGTAGGTAAGAGTACTTGCTGTGAAAACCACAAGACCTGAGTTCAAATCCTTAGTATTCCTGTAAAGCCAGTCATGGTGGGGAGGGCTTGTAACCCAAGTGTTGGGAGGCAGAGACATGTGCATCCCAGGGGCTTGCTGGCTGGCCAGCCTAGCTGCAACAGTAACCTTCAGGTACAATGAGACCCTGTCTCTAAAACTAAGGAAGAAGGACTGGAATAATGGCCCAGCAAGTAAGTACACTGGTAACTCTTCCAGAAGACCCAGGCTTGAGTCCCAGCACCACATAGCAGCTAACAACCCTATATAACTCCACTTCCATGGGATCCAAGCTCTCTTCTGGCCTCTACAGGCACTGCACACATGTGAAGCACAAACATACATACAGGCAAAACATTAATACACATAAAATAAAAATAGATCTCTGAAAAAAATAAGGTGGAAAGTAACTGAGGAAGGCATCTGACATACTGCTCTGGATAAACACACCAAGACAGACAGACAGACAGACAGACAGACAGACGATAGATAAGATAGACATACATACACATACATACATAGACAGATAGAAATAAAACACTAGAAATGTAAACCAAATAGAGCTGGTGTATAACTCAGCAGAAGAGTGCCTGAAAACAGAGGAATCCCACCACCAAAACTGAACTGAGAGAACATGGAGATTGCTACGTGTTCCTCTCCAGCACGTAAAGATAAAAGAAGCATGAGAAAGTGAGAAGACAGCCTCTGCCACAGACTCATTCACTGACAGGGAGATGGAGTGTCTCACAAGAGAGGCACAGAGGGACAATCAAAGGCAGAAACACTCTCCCCAGTTAGCCGGCCACACTTATATCCTGTGTAGCATAGGCAGACAAGATGATGACCACTAAATCCTGAGCACCATCATACTCTTTTCATCCTACCCACACTGACCCAACCATCACATTCAACCCCAATTCTGCTCTAGCCATGACCTACTCCTAGCTTTCTAGTAGGAATGGAAGGCCAGAGAAAGAGGGGAGGCCCTCTTGTGAGGAGGTAGGGATGACGGAGAGACAACACAATAGCTTAGAAGACGCACAGCATCTATGCTTGCTTTAAGAGTTTATGTAAAGCTGGGCAGCGGTGGTACATGCCTTTAATCCCAGCACGTGGGAGGCAGAGGCAGGCAGATTTCTGAGTTCGAGGCCAGCCTGGTCTACAGAGTGAGTTCCAGGACAGCCAAGGCTACACAGAGAAACCCTGTCTTGAAAAACCAAAAAAAAGGGCTGGCGAGATGGCTCAGTGGTTAAGAGTGCCGACTGCTCTTCCGAAGGTCCCAAGTTCAAATCCCAGCAACCACATGGTGGCTCACAACCATCCATAACGAAATCTGATGCCCTCTTCTGGAGTGTCTGAAGACAGCTACAGTGTACTTACATATAATAAATAAATAAATCTTTAAAGAAAAGTTTATGTAAAAAAGAAGGTATTCTTCAATTCTTCAATAAAAGGACTGCTTTGTTCCCTTATATTGAATCAGGCCTGGGTTCTTTGTCAGGTCGGGAAATGAGCTGCCCCACTCAGTAAATTAACAGCTAGCACTGATGAGAAAGCAATAAAATCTTTCCCATGGTCTCAGTTCTATGAAGAATATTAACTATTTATCATCTTACTGTCCCTTTAGAAAGAGATGGCTAGAGACAGTTCTAGAAATCTCTTCTTACTAAAGCGAAAGGGACCTCCTAACTTTGATAATAATTACCCTGTAAGTAAGACCTTGTCAAGATGCAGCGATCACATATATCCTTTCCTTTCTGGTGGAGACAGATGGTCCCCAGGGCCCTGCAATTGACTAGCAGAGGCATGGAACTGCCACCCATTCTCATTCAGCTTCATAGATTACAATCCTCTCATCATATGACCCCAGAACCCATCACCAGATACTTTTCTAAACAGTCAGAAGAGCAGCAGGTAAGGCTTGTGTGAGCTGGTACCTGCAGGAGAGCATGGTGCATTGTCACCTCGAGGTCAGCTAACACATGAGCAGCGTCCTCACTGTCTTCTTGAACCTCCAGGTCCTCCTCAGGGATGGTCTCCCAGTTGTCCTGATGTGAAGCTAGTGTGTGCACTAGTTCATACTGACCGGGGAGCGCCAAACTGACCCGAGTCCGAGTCCCATAGGTGAAGCGGAGGCGCCGAAGCTTACAGCTCTCATCACTGTCCAGCTTGAGGGTGGGAAGCACTTGTACCCCCAACAGCAGGTTCAACAGCTGGCACTTGGCATTACAGTCCTGGCCGAGGATCAGTATACAGGGAAGGCGGTCCACAATCTGCTGGAGATACTTCTCTTCCATAGGTGGGAAGGAAATGCAGCACAGCTGGCCTGGTAGGGGAAAGGGGAAAGTGGAGAAAAAAAGAAGTGGATAAAGAGTGAGGGGATAGAGAGACTTAGACAGAAACTCACCTAGAATGGCAGAGCCCTAGAGGGAACACTTCCAGGAGACTATTGGTTAAAAGAGGTACTGGAAAAATTCACTAGTTAGAAAACGTTCTTCAAATGTCAGAGAGAGTCACCTGGCCAGCTTATCAAGGAAAACAAGCTGCATACTACAAAAGGTGACAGTGGCCTGATAGCCCCACCTTTTATAGTATAGTGGAAGGAAATCTTAAGGAGTTTACAAAGATTCTATCACAAACACAAGGGCAATAACTAGGGTCTGAATCCAAATAGAAATAAATGCATAAAAATGAAAACCTTCCTTCTGATAGAAGGCATAATGTTTGCATGCACAGCCCTTTTAAATCCCTATCCTATGTAGTCTTAGGGTTATGCTCCTCATGTAAACTTACTTTACACCCAAATGCTAATAAACACACATGGGAGGAAGGGCAGTGGAAAGCTCTCTGGATGGCTTGGGTTCTACCACTTTGTAGCCCATTATTCTAGCAGCTGCCAACAGCACCCCAGCTGCCGAGGTTTCTCAGGACACTGGATGCTTAACTGAGATCTATACTCTCTAATCAAGCCATCTCTTTCGTTGACAGCTAAAAGACCATGAGTAAAACAGAGGGACAAAACTGCCCAGCAGGATAAAATCTAGGCAAATCTAAGAGATATTATCTTAAAAATAATCTCCTTTGAGGATACCACCATTAATCTAAAGGGCTCAGTTCTTCAAACAGATTTCGGTAGTATTATAGAGACCAAAGCGATTGAAAGCCTATTTGGGAAAGAATGTGGCATTGGTTCCTGGAAATGCTCAAGCAAGTATTCACCACTCTCAAAGTGCTTCAGCAATGGGATCTGCCAACAGTCACGCTTAAGGTGGTAATACTGAGATACTCTTTGCCTAGTCACCTAACAAGATATTACATCAAACCATTTGTGGGAAGTTTTAGTCCTGAAGCAACAAGCAAGAGGCCTGACTCATTGAAAAGGTAGTTCTACTTCAGAACGCACCTGTCTCATGCTCCCTTAGCTTCCACAAGTAACATCATCAGAAAAGTTTAAGAGGTCTGTCCCTCTGTACATTTATTTTGGTCTTCTGTTTCATGCCTATCTATGAGTGCAGCACCTGGCCTCAGTACATCTGTCAGCAACACTAAAACAAGAAACCTACTCTCACGGGAAACAGTTGGGCACCTCTGGAAATGTAGAGACCATTTCCTGAGTGCCCATTTCTGTGCAAGGTATTTAGTAAGTACAAGAGTGAATAGCAGACTTCTTACTGGTCTAATCGCTGGCATACACTTTAAAGCAGGAAAGCACAAACACTTCTCGGAGTGACTACTTGGGAAAGAGCAATGGGCAAGTCTTGAGTCCTGCGTACCATTGTTCACTTTATATCATAACGTATATCACACAGAACAGAGGTTCTTCTAGTACTGTTTCTTTTTTTTTTTTTTAATCAATTAGTTTTTATTAGATATTTTCTTAATTTACATTTCAAATGTTATCCAGAAAGTTCCCCCCTCTCCCCACCCTGTTCCCCTGCCCACTCACTCCCACTTCTTGGTCCTGACATTCCCCTGTATTGGGGTATATAAAGATTACAATACCAAGGGACCTCTCCACCCAATGATGGCCGACTAGGCCATCTTCTGCTACATGTAGAGCTAGAGACACATGTTCTGGGGGTTCTGGTTAGTTCATATTGTTGTTCCTCCTCTAGGGTTGCAGACCCCTTCAGCTCCTAGGGTTCTATCTCCAGCTTCTCCATTGTGGGTCCCGTGCTCCATCACATAGATGATTATGAGCATCCACCTCTATCAGGTTCCTAGTACTGTTTCTAATCAAACCATGAAGAAATTTCCCGCCGGACATGGTGGCGCACGCCTTTAATCCCAGCACTCGGGAGGCAGAGGCAGGCGGATTTCTGAGTTCGAGGCCAGCCTGGTCTACAGAGTGAGTTCCAGGACAAAAAAAAAGAAGAATAAAAAAAAAAAAGGAAATTTCCCAATTCTCTGCATCCTCAGCACCCAACACAATGACTGACAGTGTTTGAAAGTTTTTTATTTGTTCTGTGTCAGAATTCATTGGTTGTAAAGAGTTGTCTACAAAAGTGACTCTATCACATTTGCAAAGGACGGCACTCCTAAAAACACTCCATCTTTCCACAGAGAGTAGCTGTGAAGAAAACAACTGTAGAATTTGAACAGAGTTCGTCAGCTAGCCTGCCTTTACTCTCTCGCCTACAGATCCCAGTCTCCTCTTTTTTCCTGGCCCTTGCCAGGAAAGACACTCTCACTTAAGTGACAAGTGTCTGTTCCGACTTATGGCTTTGCCGTTCTTATCATAGAAGCTGTTTTATAAGTAAAGCAAACCAACAGCCCTCAGTGAGTTCTAACACTGCTGCTCCCTCTAGCAGAGTGGATAATAAAGCCAACGGAGCCCCTTTCAGGACAACATCTCTGACACAAACTATCAGCAACAGAAAAGCCAATATAGCCTGCTGCATCAGCCCAAACCGCAGGGACACACCCCATTATTCATCTGACCTAAATCATCACCTTCCTGTGCTCCATCTCTCCTACAGAAATAGTCTGCAGAAACAAACTGTGACTGTCAAAGCAGCCAAGACAAGTGCAGTGGCAGGGGGCCTGAGGTTGAGCCCAGGTCTGCCTCCTATTGCCAGACACTCTGCCAGGGTTCCATGTGCAACCTATTGAGCTGGGAAGGCCTTTAGCATGAGCACTGCTATCTCTTGGTGTTCAACATAACACTATCCAAGCCCTCTCCTTCTTCCATGAAGCTTTTCCACTGCTCTCTAAGATGTCTGTGAGATTTGAGTAAGTGCATGATAGAAATGAAGCTGAAAACAGATGCGATCATCTTCCTTCCCTAGAAAAGAGCACAGCTGGCACTGGGAGCAGCCCTTGGGGGTGGGGTGTCTGATGTCTGATGTCTGATCCTCGCACTGCTCGTCTATGAACTGAGAGAGAGTCAGGCCATCTTTAACACTCTTTCCAATTTTAAATTCTAGTTTTAACTGGTCTGCTGGCTGTTGCTATTACAGTCCCAGAATATGTAGCCTTGGCTAGTCTGGGCACTAAGTAGTTAAGGCTGGCCTGGAACTCAGAGATCCACCTGCCTCTGTCACCATGTGTCACCATGTCTGGCTGTTTTTATTTTTAAATTGTGCATGAATTTAATTATGAAAGCTCCTCCTGAACTATTAAATACAGATCAAAGGTGACTAGACTAGCCAGGGGCTCTAAGGACCTACAATAAAGTCCTAGCATATCTCTAAAGAACAGATCAAAAGCTGTACCTGACATTGGAGGGAGGAAGGCAACCTGCTTCTGAGTTGCAGCAGGCACCTGGCAGACAGTTATAGGACTTGTGAGTTAATCAGGTTTTCTCTGGTAATTAATACAGCAGCATCTGCATATGGGCCGCCAGAAGGTAGCAGCAGGCTTCGCAGCTGGCGCACATTAACCCTGCCAACTCTGACTGCAGGAAAATTCAAATCAAATTGTCCTAAGTGCAAACCAAGGCTTTAATCTCTCTGTCTTTTTTCATGGTGGTTATTCTTAAACACAGAGTTACCTAGACTGAATTTCCTTCTAACAAAGACTGCAAGTTAGGAGGAAGAAGTGTAAACAAAGGAGTAAGCCATCGTGTGCATTTGTTCTAGACAGTATTTTTCATCCCTTTCTATACACTCATCTAGAGATTATTTGCCTCATCTCAATGTACTTGATTCTACCAGATAATTTTTTGTCCTCATTTATAAATTAGAAAATAGTCTTTTAAAAAAAAAAAGAAAGAAAGAAGAAAGGAAAGAAGGAAGAGAGAGAGAGAGAGAGAGAGAGAGCGAGCACAGCCAAGCTTCTGCACTTATCTAAGGAACTAAAAAGGCTGTGCAGAGCTATACCTTGGTCTCAGCAACAACACAAGGCAGTGCCCCAACCTTGGCCATTTCCCAAGCCAGGCCTAAACAAACAAAATTTGTTAATTATAGGACTTCAGTTTAAAACAAACTTTACAGCCCCTATGAATGTTGCTCCAGATCAAGAGGAATAAAGCTGAGGGCACGGCATGGTGGCTCAGGCTGCAATCTCAACACTAGGAACGTGGGGGCAGTGAGGTCGGGAGTCTGGGCCATCTTGCGCTGTAATAAGAAGCTGTATAAAAAACAAGAGAAATGGCTCTGGTGGTCAAAAGCACTTACTACCCTTTCAGAGGACATGAGGTCAGGTCCATCCCACCTGTCAGACAACTTACAATCTCACAATCCCTCATGTCACAACACTCACAATAAGCAGCACAGGCAACTCTAGCTCCAGGAGATCCAAGCTCCTTCTTGGCCTCACAGGTACCTGAGACTCACGGCACACACAGAACATACAGGAATGAAACTAAATCCTTGGAGGAGGGGGTCAGGATTCAAGACAGGGTCTCACTTTGTAGCCCTGGCTGTCTTGGAACTCATTATGCAGACCAGGCTGGCTTCGAACTCACGAAAATTCACTTGCCTCTGTCTTCGAGTGCTAGGATAAAAGGCATGCGCCACTACACTTGGTAAATCTTATAAATAAATAAACAAATAAGCAGAATTCCTTTTGACTGGTGCACACTCAAAAACACTAGTAGTTTCTACAGACTTCTGGAATCTCTTTTCTAAAAGGAAGCTGCAGATGCTTTTCTAAGAAGTTCTGAATGTTCTTCCCATCAGCCAGGGTGTATTACTGTTTGGATTTGAAGTATGAATTCTAAAAAGAGAAGTGGCATTTCATGTCACTAGTGCCCTGTTAGGGTACGCTGGGTTACATCTGCAGAAATGGCACATGGGCTGCACCCACTCACACCCCTTCCTACTTGTTTCCCACCCCAATCAATCACACATACTCACGGTGAGCAAAGGACAGGGGACATCAACTCATGGTACTATCTAGAATATCATGACTCCTGTCTCCTTTTTTACACTATTATATCTTACTGGGACCCAGAATAGACTGCCAAAAAATGTGCTTTGTCATGCTGAATACTTCAATATAAAGACTGCAAGGCCTCTGAAATAAAGTCCCTCTCCTGATTCTTCTGCCTCTCAGTTTTCTACCCTCCTCCAAAGTTATTACTCATATGAGCCGCCATCTTTCATTTTTCTCTTGATCTCAGCAGTGTCTTGCTGCATGCTAAGAGGAAACAGGGTTATATAAAAACTGAACAGATAGGCCACACTGTCTATACTATTACATCATACCCAGCTAGTGTTCTTCTACACAGCTGTCTCCTCTTCACCAAACCTGAGCACTACAATTAAGTTCCCTAGATTTAGGGCCATCATTTTTTAAGCTCTGTGCATATAAAACTCCAATTCAGTCCATCACTGTTAACTCTTGTTAACCTGGTTTTGTTACAGGATACTGGGATATGACCCTTGAGATGGAGAAGGAAAGGTGTCACTGACTGACAAGACGTCAGAGTCATTCAAGTCTTAATTCAGCTGGTGCCCAAGCACACTTCCTTTTCTCAGTTCATTTGGTTGTTTGGTTGGTTGGTTGAGACAGGGCCTCATTCCATAGCTTAGGCTGTCCTCCAATCCTCCAACTTAACAATCCTCCTTCCTTCTGTTGGGGTTGTAAGTGTTTGCCACCACAACCATACCATACCATACTTCAGGGTTTTTGTTTTGTTTTCTTTTGTCTTTCTTTTTATTTATCTAATTTTAACTTTATATATATATATATGTATATATATATATATATACATACATATATAATATGTGCTTTTATGGTAAATTACCATAAGTCTTGTCTAAATGCAAAATAAATAGATTATATAATTAACTACAAACATACATTTCCAAAATGAGTAATGATATTTTACATTAGCTATAAGTGCCAAGAGTAGAGGAAAGGATCGATCCTAAGTTGAAAAGAAATGCTACATAGTCTTTCAGCTACAAGCTTCAAAGTATTGAAATCTGAAACAAATTCCCAGAAGCTTAGAAAAAAAAATTCTAGACAAGAAATATATTTATTATTTCTAGGGACTTCTCTGAATATCCACCAAACACAAAAGATTCAGAATGACACAACAGACACCTGACTTACAGAAACAAATGTTTACGTAGCCTGAGTTTTAGAATCTTTGGGACCAAGTAGGACAAGGAACTGTGCTGAAAGGAGTGGTGTCTGGAAAGGAAAGGCTGAAATCAAGCTCTCAGCCAGTGCTCCCACTGAAAGCCCCAGCCCAGCTGCTGGAGAATGAATGGCTAAAGTTATTGTTCTATGGGAAGATCTCTGAAATCATAGAGGTTGTCCTGGATTGGAAAGCAGCTGGCACCCTGGGAGCCCTTTCTAGGTGAAAGTGCTCCTGACCCCATGGTAGTGCACAGGGAACAGAAACAGAGACTGTTATGGATGCAGAAATGGAAGCAATTCCTCAAAGGAAGCCAGGTACATGCTTCACAGAGGTCTTAGAATCTGCAATTTGTGAGAAAGCAAATTAACCTTTAGGAACAATATAAAGGTGAGGACATACCAAAAGGACACTGGAACCAGCCTGAAGGAGCAGTCACTAACCAAACAGGATAATTTATGCATAAAATAAAAAGAACTGAAAGTTATAACCCACCTAAAAGAAAAATTCCAAATCCAAGTCCATACTGATATAAAAAAGTAAAGCTCTTCACAGCAGAACAGCAACAAATAAAGACAGAAAGAGTGACGAGTATGCAAACTACCACTGAGCAGGTGAATACTCTCAGGGTATTAGGTCTAGAACAGTGGTTCTCAGCCTTCCCAATGCTGTGGCTCTTTAATACAGTTTATGTTGTGGTGATCCCGACCATAAAATTATTCTGTTGCTACTTCATAACTCTAATATTGCTACTGTTATGAATCATAATGTAAAATCTGTGTTTTCTGATGATCTTAGGAGACTCTTGTGAATGGGTCGTTCGACCCCAAAAGGCTCATTGCCTTGAGAAATGCTGATCTAGAGGAAGGAAGGGTTTTGAGGAACAGGCTTTCAGTGAAATCTAAGAACATTCCCACAAAGGATTAATCAAGAGCCCAGGGAGAGATGAAGTTAAAGTGGAGATGTCCAGAGGGCACCTGCCTAAGTCGTGAGCACACTTAGCATCTCCAAAACAGAAGCAGCATCACGTGCTCTGAGTGATTGTCCAGTCATTTCTCTGAAAATTCTGACGAGGGCTCACGACAGAGATTAAGGTCATCTAACAATGTAAGGCCTGTTCTCTTAACTTGCCAAAGACGCAGATGTCAGGGAAAAGGCAAAGAAACCGCTCCTCACTAAGGGAGTCTGAAGAGGACTGACAACTAAAAGCCCACGTGTTCAAAGGCAATGCCGGGACATGGTGGGAGTCAGCGAGCTCAAATGAGGAGGGACTGGATGGAGTGACTCCACACTAACTGCCTGATTTGGAGAGCAGTGTGTGGAAGTGTGTCCTTAATGGGGTAAACTGAACACTGAAGTATTTAGAGATGACACAACCGGCCTGCATCTTGCTCTTAAAAGGCTCTGAAAAGATAAGACATAATATGGGAACATTCGTCAACTGGGAAACGTGAACAACTGGATAACTGTATGAAGCAAATATATGAGTTCTTTTCATGGTTCTCAAAGTGTTTATGTGCCTTTGAAATTATTTCAAAATACTTTTTTTAAACAGCCCAAAGGACATCTAGTTAAGACACAGGTCTAGATCTCTGGAAATACCAGATCAAGAGACACACTTCTCTCTGCAGGGACAAATCATCAAATACAGTAAAGGGATTTGGTATATTTTTAAACAATTTAATAACACTGCCTTAGCCAGGTGATAGTAGCACATGACTGCAATATACTATGGAGGGAGAAGCAGGAGGATCTCTGTGAGTTTGAGGCCAGCCTGGTCTACAAAGTGAGTTCCAGGAGAGTCAGGCTGTTACAGCAAGAAACCCTGCCTCAAACCAACCAATCAACCAATCAACCAATAATCCAAGTTCCTTCCTTGTTCTCACTCCTGCCCTCTGGCATCTTCCTTTGGTTTACTGCTCCCTCTTGGGGGCAGAAGGTGTCTTCAGGTCACTGATCTACATTGTTCAGAATGAAACTTAGAATCCAGATCCATAATACAAGGCAACAGTACTCCAACAGACCTAATTACAAATCTATTAGTGAAGAAGCCCACAGAGAAGCTTGACCTCACAGTGCCTGCAAGTGGCCCTTCTGTTCCTGGGGAGTACAGGCATTCTCCCTCCCACACTTAAGAAACCAACTTTTCCAGGTTAGACTAGTAGGATTGTCTATGTCTTCCCATGGAATAAGCACCAGAGAGCAGGTCAGTTGTTTTTTCAAGAGAAAGTGAAATCATTTTCTCAGAGGGCCTTGTATGCCAAAAACTAAGGCTGACTTTGCTCCAACCAGCGGCTACTGTTCTCCACAGCCTTCTTTGTCCTTCCTATCTTCACAATATTAAAGTCAAAGTATATTTTACAGGATAGTCCTGAAGAGAAAGATCAGAAAAGTCCAGCTATGGTCACTCTAATTTGAATAGAAAGAGTTTTCATAAAAACAAGTCTTGTAACCTAGCTGCATCTGGGCTCTGCAAAGTCAGGGGTGGGGATGGGGAGACAGAGGGAAAGAGAGAAAGATGAGAGAAAAAGATAAAGGAGAGGGATGGGAGAATCATGGGAAATTTTCTTACTCTCTAGAATGTATAAAAGCCACCAAAGTGGAGTCAATCTGACATAAGTAAGGCATTAAAGCTCTTAATCTGATTAATCTAAATTTAGATACTTCACATCCATCCAAGTAAAGAGATAAAAGCACTTTTTAAAAAGAAATGTATTGTAAAATCAAAGGCCTTTATGAATACATAACCAAGACATTATTCTTCAGAACAATTCAGATACATCAATTAGCTAGACATGTGAAAAGCAAGACAGTTCTTACGTCCCACTTCCATCTTCCTGCCCTGAGAACAGTGCCCCAGGGAGCAGAAGCACAGCTCCAAATTGAGCCTGGTCCAAAGATTCCCACAGCCACATGGCTCAGAGCTGGGGAATCTGTCCAGTCTCAATTTCCAAGAGCCCAAGACCACCAAAGAACTGAATCTTCAAGCCCAGAAAGGGCCTAAGCCTGTGTATCCCCACTAGGGACTCCAGCCAGTTCCAGGAGATAAGAAAGACACCTTCCAGGGCCGGACGGTGGTGGCGCACGCCTTTAATCCCAGCACTTGAGAGGCAGAGGCAGGTGGATTTCTGAGTTCGAGGCCAGCCTGGTCTACAGAGTGAGTTCCAGGACAGCCAGGGCTACACAGAGAAACCCTGTCTCTGAAAAACAAAACAAAACAAAACAAAACAAAACAAAACAAAAAAGACACCTTCCACACACACAGTACCAACTCCCTGTACCATGAAGAAAACAAAACCTACTGTCTTAAATGCTATTTTCCCACATGCTATTTTCCCATCACACTGGGTCTTGTAACCCTTATGGGTGGAGAACCCACATTTCTAAAGAAGCCTCACATTCTTCTAAGAAAGGTGGAGATG
>LR750936.1:126137-232725 GCA_902729485.2 Mus minutoides | reverse complement strand
GAGAGAGAGAGAGAGTGTGTATAAGAACATTTATGCATCGTGCACACACCTGTAACGGTCAGAGGACAACTTGCAGGAGGAACTGTTTTCCCTCCTACCATATGATGTCTGGTCTTCAGTCTTCTGTTTGCTTTGTTTTGTTTTTGAGACAGATTCTCTCTACATAGCCCTGGCCATTCTGAAGCTCTTTATGTAGACTTGGCTGGCCTCAAACTCAGAGATCTACCTTTCTCTGCCTCCCAAGTACTGGGATTAAAGGTGTGTGCCATCATGCCTGGTTTAGGTCTTCAGGTTTGTATGCCCTACCCATCCCTTCAAAGACAGGTGATTGGTAAATAGGCAAAACATCTGTAGAAGATCCTCTACAGGGGTCTGGTGAAATGTTATTAACCTTCCTTTCCGAACTGCAGTCTGAAGTGACTAATCTCAGGCCCCTGGGTAGAATGGCATCCATAAAGGGCTGCTGAGTGCATGAACATTAAGAACTTACTTCGTACACTGATGGCACTCTGGTCTAGTTGGTAATGCATGAAAATCATTCTTTGGGACAGGAAAACAATTATTTTGCATAGGGCACGGACTCGAACTTCAGCCCAGCTCGATATTGTGGTTCATGTCTATAGTCCTGGCCACTCAGGAGACTGAAGTAGCAGGATCATGCAAGCTTAGTTTAAGACCACCCCAGCATGCAACAGAATGAGAGTCCACCTTGAGAAAACAAACAAACAAACAACAAGGAACACTGGGGACATTCTCTGTAAATAGGGACTGGTGGGTCTGCTCTAGCAGCTGCTGCACCCAGCAGGCAGGCCCGCCCTCTCTGGTGCTGCCACAGCAGAGAAAGTGAAGCAAAGGAAGCAGAAGCAGGAGCCTGGTGATGGCACAGTGCTGTCAGGTTTTGTAATAAAGCTCTTTTGCTAACATGTTCAATAAAAAGTTGAAGCAGTTAAAAAAAGGGGGGGGGGGGCTCAAGCATTACCGTCTATCAAAAGCACCCAGGATCCAAATAGTAAGACATGGATGATTCTACAAAACTCCAAATCCCCAAGTGTGTGGAAATGGTCTTCTGAAATGAAAATTAAATTGTATTTGATTTTGTAGCATCATTCTAGCATCTTCCAGAAATAGAAATAATTTAATAGGTATTTGCCCATTATATACAAAGCACTTCCATAAGCACTCCTGGACCAGGACACAGACACAAAACCACTCTTTCTCCTTAGACACTCACAATCTAGTCGGCAGAGAAAGATGAACATTCTTATAGCTAGCACAAAAAGAAAGAAAGAAAGAATTACAACCCAGGTCTGTAGGAATGAAGCAGTGAGCACAATGTGAAACTTCTATTTTCCTTTACTTCAATAACACATTTTTGAGGTTTTATTTTTAAAAGATAGTTATGTTGTTTTTATAGTGCTAAGGCTCAGTCCTGGGGCCCTGCACATACTATGCAGGTGTCTACTGCTGCATAACATTCTCAACCCCAAAAGATTGGTCTTAAAGTACATTTACCACATTCTATTAGTCTACTGAAACAGAATATGGGAGTGAGTGAGTTCACAAGCAAAAATTAATATCCATACTGGATTTTTATTTAACTACATGGTGTCTTTTTAAAGATTTTATTTACTTTTAATTTCTATATATGATTAAATGTATGCATGCATGCATGTATAGCATCTGTGTGTAGTGCTTGAGGAGGCCAGAAGAGAGCATCAGATCCCATGGAACTGGAGTTACATACGATTATGAGCCATCATTGTATGGGTGCTAGGAATCCGACGTGGGTGCTCTGGAAGAGCAGCCAGTGAGTGCTCTTAACTGCTGAGCCATCTCTCCAGAATCTCAATACACATTTTCTTTACAAAGTACTTGCAGATGCTGGGCATGGTTGCACCTATGAACTCTCAACAATATGGCTGCCTGCATGAGACCTGCACAAGACCACACCAGTCAATATGTCAACATGGGAAAAGGTTTACAAGACCCCAGCCTCACTGCTGGGAGAAAGTCGGTTTCTTCAGAGATAAACAGGATGGGTTGCCCAAACCTAGGTGGCGAACCCTAAACCCATGAACATACAGGAAACACCAATTGGCTACAATAGCGTTAGTGTAGTGGTTGGAGAGGGGTGCATGTGTAGTGCCTAAAAGAAGAGGAAATAGATTTGAAATTGAGAGGAGGATGTTGGGGAAGCATAAAGGAATTGGAAGAAGAGGGAAGGGTTGAAATAATGTAAATATAGTGTACACATAGGAAATGGTTTTTACAACATGTGTGTCCAGCATAATCTTAGACGAGTAAAAAATAAATAAGTAATAAAGCTGGGCATGTCAAGGCTCTGATCTTAGCACGCAGGAGACCTGAGGAGGCTGGACCACATCTACTTCACTGAATAAGGCCTCCCACCCCAGTAAAGCATGGTTCCAAATTAGGACTCATTTGTAACCATCTCTGTGAAGAATACATTTGTATTCCCAAGCCAGGTAGGAAAGCACAAGGAGCCATAGAAGCAGAACTGGACCTGGAGCCTGGAGACCTGGGCGTACCTGAAGTCTCTAGCACAGCGCTGTTTCGTCCATCCCACATTACATTCCTCTGCCTCATTCTCTCCCTTTCCCTGCAAGCACATGCTCCCACTTGCTAATCCAATGTCCATCACCTCCCACCACAGGCTAGAGCCACATCTATTAAGCTGTAGTGTCCACTTTCTCTAAGTGTGACAACTTTGTTAGGTGAGCATTATGACCACCACATCATACAGTAAGAAGTGATCCTTTTTTGTCTGTTGTTTTGACTTTTGAGACAAGGTCTCATACAAAGCCCAGGCTAACCTGGAACTCTATATACAGCTCAGACTGATCTTGAACTCAAGATCTCCCTGCCTCAGCCTCCTGGAGTACTGGGGTCACAGGCACAGGGTGCCATTGCAGACTAACCTTTGATACAGATTGCCAGAACACTGATTTCAGTATTACTGCCTTGCTTCTAAAACTCCAACAACCCATCTATACAAAACAGTAACCAAAAGAGGTCATAGAATACTGAGAAATACATTTATTTATTGGATAACAAGAAGCAACCAGCTATAAGACTTTGAGGATTAAAATTCATTTTTAAAAGGCCTATAATGTGGTGGCACACACCTTTAGTCCCAGCACTTGGGAGGCAGAAGCAGGTGGATCTCTGTGAGTTCCAAGCTAGCTTGATGTACAGAGAATTTTCCAGGACAGCCAAAGCTACAAAGTGAGACCCTATCTTGAAAATAAATAGACCTAAAATCTAGCCACTCTACCTTCTGTTTTCCTCTCAGCTTTAAGTGCTACCTGTACATAAATTCTATATGAGATTGTACCTCTCTGTAGAGGATCAAGTTCAGGCCTCCAACTTCTTTTTGTCCACCACCCAATACACACAAATAGGTGTCTGTAATGATGACACTTATAATTAGTCTTTCTTAAGAGAAAAGTGTAAGCTAAAAGTACGACTTCACCCCTACAATCTCTGCACTCAGGAGGTGAGGCAGGATACAGGTTAGAGACCAGCCTGAACTACATTTTGAAACTCTATTAAAAGGAAATGGAGAGGGAGAAGAAAGAGGCAGAGGGAAGGACTGACGCCCACTCACCCAAGGAAAGGCCAATGTCTTGACTCTTTAGAGCCCATCTGTAGCCCACTGAGCAGCCCATCCCAGGTACTCACACGTCTATTTAATAATGGCTACTATGGGGCTAGCCAGGAATGCAGAGGGACCATTAACAGAGGAACTTAAGACCAGTCCAAAAGAACACAGTGAGACCGCATCAAAAGCAAAAGGCAGCTGGTACTTACGCACCTTAGTATGGCTGCTCTAAACCTGTGCAATATTAACTCCAACAATCCTAGAGGTAAGGACGATCACAGCCTCCATCTCCAGATGAGGAAGCTGTGACATAGTTATGATCAGTTAAGACCAAAGGGAGGCAACACAAGCAACAGAGTTCCTACCAGACATACATGAGTCACCGCAACGTCTTAAAATGGAGAAGATTAAGACAAACTGCAATAGCCAGGACCTGCACTGGGTCATAAAGTAAGACAAAAACTTTTCCTTCTTCTATTTTGTAATACTCTAACCTGCCTCTCCTAAAAGGGTTCAAAGCCTTTATCTCATTGCTTCTGAATGCTCTAGCAGGAGAAGAAAACAAAACAAAACAAAACAAAACAAAACAAAACAAAACAAAACAAAACACACAACAGACAGAGGGGTTTCTCCCCCACAGCTACATGAAATGAGTTGGACAACAGAGGGAGAACCAAATCAAAGAATTTTCTTTTATGTTTCAGTTTTCTCTGTACAAGCAACTCTTCTTAAAAACATTTTAAGAGTTCTACTTAGCCGGGCGTGGTGGCGCACGCCTTTAATACCAGCAGATGGATTTCTGAGTTCAAGGCCAGCCTGGTCTACAGAGTGAGTTCCAGGACAGCCAGGGCTATACAGAGAAACCCTGTCTCGAAAAAACAAACAACAACAACAACAACAAAAAAGTTCTACTTAATCTATACCACTATCATCACCACCACTACACAGCCCAGGCTGACCTGGGACATACAATCCACCTATCTCAGCCACTGACTTGAGTGAATATAAATCTATCAAAATAAGAGGTTTGGCATTCTTCCCAGGTCTCTGTGGTTGAAAGTGAAATTTTTAAAAATGGCATTATATATTATGACAAATGGCATACAAAGAAATATAATAAATTGATTTCTAAGGTTTCCATCTCTTTAATTCAAGTTATAGTTAGTCTCTGACTTTCAGTTGCTCAAATACTACACTACATTAAGCAGAAGAGGGCTTGTTAGGTTAAGAACTGAGTGCCCCTTTCCGTCATGTTCTGAGTCCCTATTAAACAGAAACCAACACTCACAAAAGAAATTTGAGACAACCTCCAAGTGACTTTGACCTTACCAAAAAGCTCCAGCCAGCACAAAGAGCTAATTGTCCTTTAAGGACTGGTTCTACTTTCTAACACCTTTACTTAAATAACCAGGACAACAGCATCCTTCAACTAGACACAGAAAGAGGTACTTAAAAACTCTGGTGCAGCCTCACCCCCAAAATGTAAAACCCTGGTATGGAACAAAATCAGTTTGTTCCCTACCCTCTCATCTGTGTCCTCCTCGGATTTTATAGAGATGGGCACATTCCAAAGGGTGAAGAAAGTTTAAATATGCAAAAATTAGATCACGATGCAGTCAACCAGAAAAGCCAATTAAGCAAAATACAAAGGTGTTTTTGTATGTCTTAGGTTTGCCTTTAAAGAAAACAAAAGCCAACCAAGATGCTTCAAATTTTGAAAATCTCCATCTCTCTCTAAATTATATCTATTCTGAGCTGGGTTTTTTGTTTTGCTTTTTTTTTTTTTTTTTTGGTTTTTCGAGACAGGGTTTCTCTGTATAGCCCTGGCTGTCCTGGAACTCACTTTGTAGACCAGGCTGGCCTCGAACTCAGAAATTCGCCTGCCTCTGCCTCCCGAGTGCTGGTATTAAAGGCGTGCACCACCACGCCCAGCTGAAACAGAAGGCTTTTAAAGCAAAGCTTCTTCTGACGGAAGAAGTTGCTGCCAAACACTGTCAGGCATACCCTCTGGGTCCATCTACATGTATGAGCTGCCTCACTAACAGCTCTGGCCTTACAGGTCAGTTCCTCCAGCTTACCTCTAGACAGCAAGTCTCTAGAAGTGTCAAAAACACAACTTCAGAAAAGTAGTTAACACCCTAGTGGTTTTTATGTCCTGAAGTAAAATAAGATCTTTTGCCTGGTGGTGGTGGCACATACCTATAATCTCAGCACAGGGGAGGCAAAGGCAAGCAGATCTGAGTTTGAGGTCAGCCTGGTCTACAGGACTAGTTCCAGGACAGCCAAGGCTATGGAGAAAAACACTGTCTCAAAAAAGAAAACTTTTAAAAATACCTATACTGTGTGTGTGTGTGTGTGTGTGTGTGTGTACATGCACGTGCGCACACATGCTCATACACACAGTGGCCTTATATGTGGAAATCAGCAGACAACTTTCAAGAGTAGGTTCTCTCCTGATCAACTCAGGGCATCAGGCTTGGCGGCAGGTATGTGTACCAGCTAAGCTATCATGCTGACCCAAAACAAGGACTCTTTAAATTGTTATCCCGGGCAATAGAACAGTATCATTGAGGGGGCCCTATCAGGACTCACCAGCATGTCTTTAAACATCCGCTTCTGTAGTCTCAGACAGAGTTAAGATATTAAACATGCCACAAAGTGTATAGGGTCCAACTCACAAGTTCACCTTAAGTGATAATAAAACACCTATATCAGATTCCAATATCTCTGACTGCTAAATTAGACTCTCAGGAACCCCCTACCATGGTTACACAGCCGGAATCCATAAGACAGAGCCTGAGACATGGCATTTTTAATACACTCCTGAGGTTATTTTAATCTACACTGCAGCTTGAGAATCACTAAATACAAACCAAGGACACATCTGCTGTTAGGTTGTGCCCCATATACCTAGCCACATGGAATGTCAGTGGCTTCTCCCACCAACTTCCTAAGGAGAAGGTGGTAAAAGTTAAACCCTCTAGTTCCCTACCAATTGCAGTTTAAAAGTAATCAAGGAGGATCAAAGATCTTGCAGTATTTAAAGTGTTCTGAGGCCTCTGACACATGGGGAGGGGGGTGGCTGGGAGAGGGGAATCAAGTCAAGAAGGGCAAGTTTTTCAAGGGCTCAGAGCTGCCCCACTCCACTCCCAACAACAACAACAAAGCATTTCTTAACTCCTTCACCATAAGTAACATCTCTGACCAATTAATTTCTAACACCCATTAGCTATCCTTTTCTTTGGCAACTCCAAATCCTATTTAGAGGACATCTTCGCAGGGCTGCCTCTTGACTGGACTGCAAGCACTTTACACACCCAAACCCCGCGCACTCACACACACATACCAGTGCAGCCGAAGGCGCCCAGAGACTTCAGAAACACCCAACCTAACATCTAAAACTGGGGGCTCGGTCCCCAAACCAAGCACCCCAATTCAAAGCAACTTTCCCACTCTCCGCTTAGCCTTTTCGGATGCTGCCTCTCGGTCTCGAGCCCTTGCCACCGCTTCCCGAGGGTATCCTCCCACCTCATCTCAGATCCCCCGAGGCCCAGGCCCCGCGCCGCCCCGCGGCCCTCTCCTACTGGCCGCCTCCTCCTGGGGTTGTTTTGCTGACGGAGATGCCACCCTCCGATTTTCCTCTCTCCTTCGGGCCTGTCCTTACCCGCCGGCAGCGGGGCTTCGGCGACGTCGCCGTCAGGGCCAAGCTCGGCCGCTCGGCCGCCCGCGGGGGAGGAGGGACAACTGTGGCTGTGAGAGCACTTGATGTCGCGGAAGAACTTCTGGGTCTCGCGCAGGTTCTGCCGCAGCCGTCCCAGGTAGCGGCGGTAGCGTCCGAAGCCCCGGCACAGCTCGCGGATCATTCCGCCGCCTCCCGGACCCGGGCCCGACACGGACTCGCCTGCCCACGACTCCCCGTCGGCCTCCATCGCTCAGCCCGCTGTCTTCGCGGCTGGCTGCGCTGCTGGCCCGGCCCCCTCCTCCCGCCCCCTAGCGCTCAGAGAAGGCGGAATCCGCCTCCCGACGCCCCTGCCGGCGCTCCGCACGGCCTCCAGCCTCCGTCACTGCGGCGGCTGAGCAGCCAGAGCGCCCGGCTCCGGCCAGAACCTTACTCCGCTCCCCAGCGGAGCGAGGGAAGAGCTCACCGAAGCACCGTCGCTGCGCGGGCTCCTGGGACTTGTAGTCTGGGCTGGGTGAAATGCCACAACGCCCACGGGGAAGCGA
Organism: Mus minutoides; assembly: GCA_902729485.2. Lineage (NCBI taxonomy): Eukaryota > Metazoa > Chordata > Mammalia > Rodentia > Muridae > Mus > Mus minutoides. The sequence continues at coordinate 224,879 of LR750936.1, read as the reverse complement.
GCGAGCGGGTGGACCCGACTGATCCCTGTGCTTACACTCTCCTCGTTTAAAAGGTGTTCTTGCACCCTGTCTCGAAAAACAAAAAAAAAAAAAAAAAAAAAAAAAAAAAGGTGTTCTTGTACTGTACACGAATTCCTAAGGAAAGGGAGAACCCACAGATTATGAACCCCGGCAGAAATGGGGTACCTCAAATCTAGGAGAAAGATTTTAAAAGTAGAAGGAAATAAGGCCGAGGACAGAATATCTCTGTGGTTACCCCAAATGGTTACAACAGATAATAGAGAACTGGTTGAAAATACCCGGAGAATAGTGACAACTCTACTGTTTGTGTTACAGTCTACTTTTTCTTTTTTCCTGCTCTAGATGTGGAAAGGGGGTAGAGGTGTGAAAGGGTGGGTGAGACCTAAAAGAAAGGACAGTTGATTTCTTGTAGAGCCCGCAGGGGTAAGGGGAAGTTGAAGTCAGTAGCCTTCTTTTTTTTTTTTGTTTTTTTTTGGGTTTTTTTTGGGTTTTTTTTGTTTTTTTTTGAGACAGGGTTTCCTCTGTATAGCCCTGGCTGTCCTGGAACTCACTTTGTAGACCAGGCTGGCCTCGAACTCAGAAATCCGCCTGCCTCTGCCTCCCAAGTGCTGGGATTAAAGGCGTGAGCCACCACCGCCCGGCATGTCAGTAGCCTTCTAAAGCTGATTATCTTAACAAGGCTTCTGCCAGTGTGCCAAGCTTCCATCCACGCAGACTGTCACGAACACCATGACATGCAAACCACAAACGGGACAGAACTTGACACCAGTCACCTCTTCACCTGTTACACACACACACACACACACACACACACACACACACACACACAAAACTCTGATTGTATCTTGAGTAACTTGGGCTCAATGTGAAATGTGAAGGCTTTAACCTGTAACTTGTTGCACTTTTTAAACGATCACCCATTCAAATGAGCCTGCACTTCAAGGTAGGCTAGCTGCAAAAAAGGAGCCCTATGTTCCTTCCCATTTATACCTCCCTTTGCGCATTCTACACTGGCCATTCCTCTTCTTTTCAAAGTTGTATTCCCCTTGCTTTCCAAAAGGCTTGGTAAAACAGAAGTGAGAACACAAGTGGAAATTAAAAAAAAAAAAAAAGGTTGATAATGTAAGAGCACTATTTAAAATAGATCATGGGCTGGGTGTGGTGGCCTATGCCTTTAGACTCAGCACTCTGGAAGCAGAGGCATGAAGGTCTCCTTGAATGCAAAGCCAGCCTGATCTACAGAGTGTGTTCCAGAATAGACAAGGCTACATACATAGTGAGACCCTGTCTCTATTCTAACAAAGCAATGCAGGATGAATCATCACACACAAAGATTTCCAGTTAGGAGATCAATGGAGGGAAACCTTAGGTTGGAGGAAGAGTCTATCTGCATGAGAAACACATGCGAAGACACAATTGTAATCCCATCACTCAGGAGCCCGAGGAAGGGTAATCCCAAGTGTATGGGCCATCCTAAACTACATAACTAGACCTCATTTCAACATCATGAAACTAGTCTTCATTAGTACTTTATATTTTAGAAATAATTGGGAGAAGGCTGGAGAGATGGCTCAATGCTTAAGAACTCTGACGGGGCTGGTGAGATGGCTCAGCGGGTAAGAGCACCCGACTGCTCTTCCGAAGGTGATGAGTTCAAATCTCAGCAACCACATGGTGGCTTACAACCACCCGTAATGAGATCTAATGCCCTCCTCTGGTGCGTCTGAAGTCAGCTATAGTGTACTTATGAATAATAATAAATGAATCCTTGGACCGGAGAGAGCAGGGACTGAGCAAGTGGGACCGACCGGAGGGAGCGGGGCCGAAGAGCGAACGTCTGGAGTGAGTGGGGCCACTAAGCGAGCAGGGCAGACCAGAGCGAGCAGGGTTGACCGGAACAAGGGAAAAAAAAAAGAACTCTGACGGGGAGGGGGGGCGGGGGCTGGGGAGATGGCTCAGCAGTTAAGAGCACCGACTGCTCTTCCAGAGGTCCTGAGTTCAATTCCCAGCAACCACATGGTGGCTCACAACCATCTGTAATGAGATCCAATGCCTCTTCTGGTGTGTCTGAAGAGAGCAACAGTGCACTCAGATACATTAAATGAATGAATGAATGAATAAATAAATAAATAAATAAATAGTTCTGACTGTTCTTCCAGGGTGTCCCAGGTTCAATTCCCATTGCCCATATGGTAGACAAAAACAAAAAAGACATGATACCCTTTTCTGGTCTTTGTGGGCACTGCACACATGGTATACAGACACGTAGGCAAAACAGCTATATACAGAATAAAACTAAATCTTAAAAAATTAAGGAGGATGGTGAGGTTCAAAATCTGACTGGGCCAAGGCCAGACTTAGCTACATAGTTAAGACCTCTGGGGGAGGAGAAAGTGAAGAGAAGGAGGAGAATGAGGAAGAAGAAGAGGAAGACATTTCAGAAGGTACACATGGTATGAGGAAGACTAAATCTCCCTTAGTTTTTCTATCCCTGTCTCCTAGTCACCTAGTTCCCTTCAGGGTGCAGCTGCCATTGAAAAAACATGTACTTTAAACATAAGTGAATACCATACATAAACATAAGTGAATACCATACATAAACATAAGTGAATACCATACATAAACATAAGTGAATACCATACACACACTATGTTACAGCCATACAGACTGTCATACCATAACATAAACATCTACTGCATTTGAACTGTGTAGTGTTTGGCCATATGGATAGCATGTTTTGAGTAGGTCCTTTACTGATGGAACTCTGGGGCTTTGCTGCAGAAAACGAAATGTATGCATCATTTGAATATGTGGAAGCACATATCACCACTTTTGATCTGCTGCAAGAAGCCACATCTTGTTACTTTAAATTTTTAAGGTTAGGTTCGAGGAGTCGCTCAGTGCTTCCTTAGCATGCAGAAACGCTGGGTTAATCACCAGCACTCCATATATTGCACATGGTCATACAAGCCTGCAACCTAACCTTTGGGAGGTAGAGGAAGGAGCATGCGTGAGTGTGCACAAGCCTGTGTGTGTGCAATGGTGTGATGGTGTGATGTGTGTGTGTGATGTGATGTGTGTGTGCAATGGTGTGATGTGTATATGTGTGTGTGTGTGTGTGTGTGTGTGTGTGTGTGTGTATGTTGGGGCTGGAGACATACACGCAGGCAAAATGCCCATACATATAAACAATGATTTTAAAGGTTGATTAAAAAAAATTAAGGTTTTTTTTTTTTTTTTTTTTTTTTTGGTTTTTCGAGACAGGGTTTCTCTGTATAGCCCTGGCTGTCCTGGAACTCACTCTGTAGACCAGGCTGGCCTTGAACTCAGAAATCCGCCTGCCTCTGCCTCTCGAGTGCTGAGTGCTGGGATTAAAGGCGTGCGCCACCACGCCCGGCAAAAAAATTAAGTTTTAAGGGACAAATGAGGTGGCTCGCCAGGTAAAGGCACCAGTCTACAAGGCTGAAAACCTAAGTTCTACCCCTGAAAACCCACATAATAGGAGAAAACAGACTCCCTCAAGTTGTCGTATGGCTTCTGCACCCTTACTGTGGCACTCACATGAGCATGCACATACATTCACAGAGGCACACAAATGCATGAATGTAAATTTTATGTAAAGGAGTTTGAAAGTTGTATAAGAGCCATTGAAGCCATGGATCTTCTTAAAGTTTCCAGCCCAAAGAAGTCTGAAGGAGCTAATCCTCCAAAGAGGATTAAAGGAGTTCTCTACCTCTGCAAGGCAGCATAAGTGTTCAGGAGCTGCAGGTCTTTCTTCTCTGTCCAGTAGCCAGGTCTTTGGCTCCCAGGTATTTACTCACCAAATAGGAACGCAGAGACTTCCAGCTCAGGAAGAAAGATCCAAAGACACAGCAGGACAGAGATGTGGGGAGGGCTGCTTGGCCTGTTCGCTGTTATACCTGAAGTATCTAGAACAACACTTGCTATCTAGGCCATTACTGAATGTTTATTTTAAAAGGAGTGTTCACTGTAGACATTTCTGGATATGCAGGGTATCAGGAAGAGGTAAACAACAAACACCACTGAAATTCTTACCATCTAGAGAAAAACAGTAGGTTGTATTTATAGATTTGGGGTTTGGTTTATTTGTGGTGCTAGAATTGGAACCTACTGCTCCACACATGCAAGACAAGCAGTCTAACACTGATCTATAGCCCTGGTCCTCTTTTTACTTTTTGCTTTGAACTTGCAATCCTTCTGTATCAACATTCTGAGTAACTGAGAGTATAGGCCTGTGCCAACAAGCCTGGCAGTTTGTTTTCCGAGACACGGTTTCACTACACAGTCAAAGCTATTTTTGAACTTGTAATTTACCTGATTCAGTCTCCCCAGAGCCGGAATTTACAGGTGTTTACCATCATGCCTGGCTAATATATCTTTTTCTTTTTTTCCTAGTGTCTCATATAGCCCAGGCTAGCCTCAAACTCAACATGTAACCAAGAATGACATTGAACTCCTGATCCTCTTGTTTCCACCTCTAAAGTAGATTAATAGTGTGCAATCCTCCTGGCTTTTTGTTGTTTTGAGGCGCAGTCTTACTCTATATTCCAGGCTGGTCTTGAACTCCTGATCTTCCTGCTTATACCTGCCAAGTGCTTAGATTTTTGACATGTACTACCACAACTAACTTAGAAATTCATCTTTCTAACTTTACTTTTCTAGTACAAGCTTTTTCTTAGATGATATTTTAAATTAAAATAGTTATTTTTATGTGTATGTGTGTTTTGCCCACATGTATGTCTATGAACGATATGCATCTGTGGTAGCCCAGAAAGCCAGGAGAAAACATCAGATCCCCTAGAATTAGAGTTATAGCTGGTTGTGTATGTGTAGATCAGAGGGCAACCTGCAGGAATCAGCTCTTTCCTTCTACCAAGTGGGGCCCAGGTATTGAACTCAGGTCATCAGGCTTGGTGGCAATGCTTTTACCCATTGAATCACCTCACCAGCCTCCATATGGAGATTTCTAACTCAGTGAGCATTCTAGTTTGCTTTCTGTGGCTGTGATCATCCCCATGACCAAGATCAACTTAAAGAAGAAAGGGTTCCTTCGGTTTACATTCCAGGTCATACCCCAACACGGGAAACTCAGAGCAGGAACTCAAGACAGGAACTTGAAATAGAATCTATGGAGGAACACTCCTTGCTGACCTCCTCTCTGGCTTGTTCAGCTTTTTTATACAGCCTAGGCCTAACTACCTAAGGATGGGGCTGCCCATAGTGGGCTAGGTCCTCCCTATGTCAGTCATCAGTCAAGACAATTCCTCAGTGTGAAGGCCACAGGCCAGCCAATCCCCCAATTGAGCCTTTCTCAAATGACTCTAGGCTAACTAGGGCCATAGCCTATGACATGCTTTAGATTTTGCAATTGTAACAACCTGCCAGGTGGTGCCAATGTCACAGATCTCTGGACCATAGCTTGGCAAAAAGGATGCAAAGATACTTTACAGGGGATTAAGGAAATGAGTCTGACAGAGACATTTGCATTAAAACCCTAGTTCTCCACTTCTCCAATTCACATTCCCTCCGAGATGAGATGTCACTTTTTTTACTCCTATTTCTTGTTTGTTGGTTGGTTGGTTGGTTGGTTTTTGTTTTTGTTTGGTTTGGTTTGGGGTTTTTTTGTTTTTGTTTTTTTGGGTTTTTTGGGTTTTTTAGAGACAGGGTTTTCTCTGTGTAGCCCTGGCTGTCCTAGAACTCACTCTGTAGACCAGGCTGGCCTCGAACTCAGAAATTCACCTGCCTCTGCCTCCCAAGTGCTAGGATTAAAGGTGTGCACTACCATGCCCGGCTAGTCCTAGTTCTTATATGTAAAATGGGAATGATAGTACATTATTTACAGAATAATTGTATTTAAAAGGGCATCAAATGTCTCAAAGTACATCCAAGTATGTAATGTTTAAAAAAATAGTTGCAGCCGGGTGGTGGTAGGGCACATCTTTAATTGCAGCACTTAGGAAGCAGAGACAGGCAGATCTCTGTGAATGTAAGGCCAGCTTAGTCTACGGAACAAATACTGAGACAGCCAGGCTACCCAGACAAACTCTATCTTGAGAAAAACAAACAAACAAACAAACAAACACAGTTGCTTCCCCACCCCAAGCTAGATAGACCTGGCTAGTTGAACTCACGGAGATACAACTGCTTTCTGCCTCCAGAGTGCTGGGACTAAAGGCATGCCACCACTTCCAGGAAGAAGGGCTGCTTTTACCAACTGGTACTTTAGTGAATGTTCTATTGCTTTGAAGAGACACCATAACAATGACAGCCCTTAGAAAGGAAAACATTTAATTGGGGCTAGCTTACAGTTTCAGAGGTTTAGTCCATTTTTGTCATGGTAGGAAGCATAGCAGAACTCAGGCAGACATGGTGCTGGAGAGGTAGCTGAGAGTTCTACCTCTGGATTGGGAGGCAAGCAGGAAGAGAGAGACACTGGGCCTAGCTTGAGCATTTCAAACTCCGAAGCCCACCCCAGTCATACATTTCCTCCAGCAAGGTCACACCTCCTAATCCTTGCCAAGTAGTGACACTCCCTAATGACCAAGTATTCAAATATTTAAGTGTATGGGAGCCATTCCTTGTCAGACCACCACACATGGATTTTCATTTGTCTTGCTACTGTAAAATCTCAATTAGTCTTTGGCCCTTCTGAGTCTTGGTTTTCTTTCTCACGGAATGGGATAATAAAAGTGCTCATTTCAGAAGCTGTTGTATAGATGAAAATAATGGGGAAATATATATATATATATATATATATATATATATATATATATATATATATATACTATATAGCTCAGAGCCTTTCATGTAGGAGGCACCAATAAAAGTAACTGTTCTTCAGAGGAACAAAACTGGTTTGTGTGTGTGTGTGTGTGTGTGTGTGTGTGTGTGTGTGTATGTGTATTTATAATTTATTGAATCAGCTCACACTGAAATAGTGGCAAAAGCTATCTCACACCTGAAAGGCTAATGACCCAGAAGTCACTCTGTCTGGGAGGCTGAGTGACTCAGCAGTTCCAATCTGACACCAAAAGCCTGGAGGCTCCTGGGAAATCACTGGTGTCAACCATGGCTGCCTGGAAATGCTAGTTCTGATATCAGCGGAGGCATCAGCAGCTGCTGCCAAGTAATCCAGCTCAGTGTCCAAAGAGAAGGTAGAGGAAGCAAGAGACAGACCATTCTTCTGCCTCAACCTATTTAGCCGGGCTGCCTCCTGAGGATGCCACCCACATTATGGAGAATTAGCCCACATCTTTTAAGGCAATCAGGACAATTCCTCGGGTGCTGCTCCCCACTGAGGTGATGCGAATTTGTGGCAAGCAGACTTTCAAACTAACCGCTACAGTAATTGAAATAATGGCGATGATAAACCTAGGAAATAATGCTAGTTCTGTGATAACAGCCTTTGAAAGGGAAGGTCTAAGGCCTGGAGAGGTGGCTCGGTGAATAAAGGTACTGGCTGCTCATATAGAAGACCTGGGTTTGATTCCCAGCACCTGCAAAGCAGCTGACAATTGCTTATAACTCGAGTTCCAGGAGACTGGACACCTTCTCACCTCCATGGGCACCTGGCATACATATGGTACACATACACACATGGAGGCAAAACACTCATATACATGCAAAAGCAAACATTAAAAAAAAAAAAGACAGAAGAAAGGATCGCTCTTTCTGTCTACCACGAGTAGCCTCTGCCTCAGGCTCTTGCCCATTCTGATGTTGTTCCTCACTAAGCGACCAAAGCCATCAGAGGTAGGGTTGTCAGCTGAAACCTTTGAAACTCTTATGGATTTCAGAAAGAAAAAAAAAAAAGTCTTCCCTTGACTATGTTTGGCACAGCTGAAAATGTTAACAAAAAATTAATACTGGAGAAGCAGGGTCATTGCTGTGACTAGATTTGAACACCACTAGAAGGAACTTGTGGGTAAACTTGTGGGTGAGACTTGGAAAAGTTTGGAGAAGTGGGCTAAAGAATGCCTAAAATGCTTAAACTCAGTGTGGTGGCTTGAATGAGAATGGCTCCCATAGGCTCACACATTTGACTGTTTGGATTCCAGCCCACGGGACTGTTTAGGAAGGATTAGGGGGTGTGGTCTTGCTGGAGGAGGTGTGTCACTAGGGGTGGGCCTTGAGGTTTCAAGAGCCCAGCCAGTAGTTCTCTCTCTCTCTCTCTCTCTCTTTCCCTCTCTCTCTCCTTCCCTCCCACCTCCCTTCCTCTCCCTGCTCCCCACCTGCTTCACCTCTCCCTGCCTGCCTACTGCTGTCTGCAGCTCTGTAGGTTAGCTTTTAGTCGATATTCCAGCATTCCTGCCTCCCTGCCACCATCCTCTCTCTCCACCATGATGATCACAGACTAACCCTCCGGAACTGTAAGCAAGCACTCCAATTAAATGCTTCCTTTCATAAGTTGCCTTGCTCGGGGTGTCTTCTCACAGCATTAGAGCAGTAACTACAACACTAAGCTTAATGACGGACGATTCAGGTCGGACCTCAGAAAATCAGAATATTAGAATACTGAGAGAAATTTGGGCAACGAAGACTTGCTTATGAGGTCCGATGTAGAGATAAGGACTGGAGACCATTAATAGTTACCTTCTAGAAAGGGACTTATTTGAGAAAGCCTGGGTTTTAAGGTGATTGGTTAATTAACCTGGCAGAGAAAATGACATGCACGTTATAATTGATGGTTTCTTTTTGACGGTTCCCTATAAGAATCAGAGCACTAAGCAGCCCAGCAGTTTGTAGTTAGTTGAAGAGACACTCTTCTAGCATGCATGAAGCTCCGACTCTATCCTCGGTGCTGCTCTGAAAACCAGCATGGTAGTACATGCCTGTAATCCTAGAACCCTGGAGGTAGAGGCAGGTGTATCAGAAGTTTAAGGTCATCCATAGCCACATAGCAGCTTCAAAAATGTAGGTTACACCAGTGTAGTGGCTATCCCTGGTTGTCAACTTGTCTATATTTGGAATGAACTACAATCCAGTGACCCGAACCTGGAGGCTGGGAGATAGAAGTTTCTGATCTGGATCTTGGTATGGAGATCTTGAAGCATAGTGGCTATAGATTCCAGAAGATTAAGACAGGGAGATCTCCGAGTTCAAGGTCATCTGGGATTAAAGGTGTGATGGCACACACCTTTAATCTGGGCTATACCTTCTGCTGGAGATCATATAAGGACACTGGAAGAAGGGAGACTAGCTCCCACTCCTTTGCCTGCTTGCCGTGTGGGACTGAGTAACTGCTAGATCCTTGGACTTCCATTCACAGCTACTACTGAACCATTGTTGGGAATTAGACTGCAGACTGTAAGTCATCAATGAATTCCTTTACTATATAGAGACTATCCATAAGTTCTGTGACTCTAGAGAACCCTGACTAATACAGCCAGGCATGATGGCGCACACCTTTAGTCCCAGCACTTGGGAGGCAGAGGCAGGTGGATTTCTGAGTTCAAGGCCAGCCTGGTCTACAGAGTGAGTTCCAGGACAGCCAGGGCTACACAGAGAAACCTTGTCTCGAAAAAAAGAAAAACACTAAATAAATAAATAAATAAATAGATATTGCATGTGATCCTATTTGAAAGAAAAAAAGACATAGACACTTACAGTTTGGCCATAAGGCCTACATAAAGCTAAGGAAGGCATGATTTCTAAAAGAAAGAAAAATAATGCCATGAGAAGAAAAGCCACAAACTTTGCATCAAGAAAGATGCCATGAAGGCTTCTCGGGAATTGACTCCACCCATTTTAGATTGAAGGGCAGAAAAAAAAGCCAAGTCACTTGAGAAAAACTTTCTGGAGATGACAGTGCCTCCAGAGTGTCTAGCACCGACAGAACCACTTAATGTGCTGTCTCTCCAGATTCTTTTCATGATGCTCAGCTGACCAGGATCTCAGAAGCAAATGCAGCTATGGTCTGAGGAGCCCAGCTAGAGTTTGATTCAACAACAGGCGGGGCATCATCCACATGATGCTGGTTGTATAGGCATGCAGAATGCAATTAGAAGGGCATGGAGGCTTCTATGACCCTATAATGACTCCCTTTCTTTTCAAAGGAAGGCTTGGGAGGCTGGGAATAGTGAAAAGGTCAGGATCCCCGCAGGCAGCCCATAGCAGGTGGCCTGTAATGCTCTGAGAGTGAGGCCTAAGTTGCAATGGATACCCAAGGGAGTTGGAGATCCCAGAAACAGGAACTGTTTCCTATAGAAAGCTAGAGGCAGCCGGAGCTGGCTGGAGTTAGAAGAGTTAGAAGTTAGAAGAGTGTCTGCCTCACTTGCATGAAGCCCTGACTGAGACCTCTGAGAGTGTCAATCGAAGTCCAGCCTAGCCATCCTTTAAAAAATGGAAGGGAGGGGCTTCGGAGATGGCTCAGTGGTTAAGAGCACTGGCTGCTCTTTCATAGGTCATGAGTTCAATTCCCAGCAACCACATGGTGGCTCACAGCCATCTGTAATGGGATCCGATGGCCTCTTCTGATGTGTCTGGGACAGTGTGCTCATATTCATAAAATAAATAAATAAATAAGTCTTTTTAAAAATGGAAGGGTTGTTTCTTTAACAGTATTCAACCTCATGGGGTTTGGGGGAGGACGAAGTGAGCCACAGTATATTTTATTGTTTAAAAATCCCGTAAAATATTTAGAGAAAAGCAATGGAATCAGAGAGACTGACCTGTCTTGACTGGGACGCTTGCTTATTACGTCGTCTTAAGCAAGTCACTTGGCTTCACAGAGCTCTAGGATTTATTGTTTAGGAGGGCCAGGAATGTAATGGCAGAATCAAGCCTACCCAGTTAGGAAATCACGCCAAGCACATCACAGGTTAGTAAGGAGGACTCTTTACTAAAGGCGCATGTCCTGATCCTGGCTAACGCCTGTGGGATTCCGGCCACGAAGAGAAATCTTCCACAGCTTATATAAGTTGAGCTGTAACACGTGCTTTCATCTGTAGGTAGCTTTACGGGTTTCTGCCCCAAGTTACATTTTTTTGAGCAATTGGGTGGGTTTTACAGAAACAGAGAGACACTGTAGTTTTGGTTATCTTTCGAGTACACTCGCTGGGCGGAGAAGCACTTGCTGCGGCTTTCTATTAAACACACTCGGTTTGTTCTCTGGGCAGCTGGCAGCCAAGGTCATCCTCCATTTGATTTCCATTCTGATGAGAAGGGATCCTCAAGAGCAGGCAGCCCTGAGCAAGCAGGCTCTAAATATGTACTCAGTGAAGCTAAGTTCTAATTATCTTAGAAGTAACTCTTCACGTTCCATATTCCCACAGTTCCTAAGAAGTCTGGTGAGTATACTGCTGCTTCTTAGAGTTGTGTCGGAGGCAACGGTTGCTCAGGCAAATTCTGCTGCTGTGGGACTTAATATTTTTTTAATTATTTTATAAAGATTTATTTATTTTATGTATGCAAGTACACTATCACTGTCATCAGACACACAAGAAGAAGGCATTGGATCCCATTACAGATGGTTGTGAGCCACCATGTGGTTGCTGGGAATTGAACTCAGGACCTCTGAAAGAGCAGCCAGTGCTCTTAACACCGCTGAGCCATCTCTCGAGCCCCAACTTAATATTTTCTAAGCAAATTTATTAGTAAATTGTCCAAGGCACCTGCTTGTCATTTTAAATTCTTTTCTTCAGTAGTACTTAATCCTTAGCATTGCTAAAGTTAAATGTCATAATGGGCAAAGCAGTCAGCCCTTTCCTGGCATGTGTAATGTCTTCTGTCATAACTCTGCTCATTCAGAATTATATATTCTTTTCAAAGAAGATAGTATTTCTAAGAATATTTTGGTTTTGCTTATGGAATTGTCTACATGAATATTTATTAGCCTGAGGATTAAAGATCTATAACATTGAACTGCTAAATGCATCCCACTTAATTATACATCAAGTACCGTCCTGATGCTGAATATTTCATCAGTGGCTGCCCTGGCTGTGAGACTGTGGAGTCTGGAGAAGGGAAGCAATCAATTAAAGAGAATTTGGTACAACCTTAAACAGAGATCATTTTTATTTTACTGCCAAGTAGAAGAACAAGATTTTCCAAAAGTTTTTTTTTCTTTTATTTTGATTAGAATAACTGACCCAAAATTTTTAGTAGTATCCCTGCACAGAGCTGGGCCGTGATTCATTTTCCATCAGCAGTATCAGTGCCTTTCCCAGTCTAACTGGTTATATACTGGTGCTGAGGAGATGCCGTGGTGGGTAGGAGCACCCCACACACCAAGTGGTTCCCAGCATCCAAGTCAAGTGGCTCACAAGTAACTGCCTGTAAATCCTGTTTGAGGAGTTCTATCACCCCTTGGCCTCTGAGAATATCTACATGTGACTGGTGTGTATAAACTCACACAGACACACGCTCACCTAAATATTAAAAATAAATAAACATAAATTGTTATATCCTTTACCGTGTTACTTGACAATTCAGTCAAATCCATCTGTCTGAATGAGAAATGTTTCTTGTAGGTTCATGTCTTTGAACACTTGGTTCACCGTTGGTGGTGCTAAGGAGTGGGGCTTTTGCTGGAGCCATCTCCTCAGGGATACAGGCTCTGAGGGATTGGAGCTTTCATCCCACCTCCCACTTGATCCCTCTCTGCTTCTCCTGTGTGGATGGATGTGTGATCCAAAACCTTCTGACTCTTTCTGCCTGTTGCCATGCCTACCATGATAAACTCCATCCCTCGGGAGTGTCTTCCTGGAGTTGCTTTTGGTCATGGTATTTTATCACAGCAACAGAAAAGTAGCCAATATACCGTCTTTATTTCTTTACCTAATGTGGTGGTTTGAATATGCTTGGCCCAGGGAATGGCGCCATTAGGGGGTGTGGCCTTGTTCGAGTAGGTGTGGCCTTGTTGGAGTAAGTGTGTCACTGTGGGTATGGACTTTAATACCCTTGTCCTAGCTGCCCGGAAAAGCCAGTCTTCTCCTGTTTGCCTTTGGATCAAGATGTAAAACTCTCAGCTTCTCCTGTACCATGCCTGCCTGGACACTGCCATGCTCCCACCTTGATGTTAATGGACTGGACCTCTGAACCTATAAGCCAGCCCCAATTAAATGTTGTCTTTTATAAGAGTTGCCTTCAGGCTGGAGAGATGGCTTCTCAGGTTGAAAGCACTGAATACTCTTCCACAGAACCTGGGTTCAATTCCCAACACCCACATGCCAGCTCAAATCTGTAACAGATATACATGCAGGCAAAACACCAATGCACGTAAAATTTTTAAAAATATAATAAATTACTTTATAAAAAGGGGGGGGTTGCTTGGTCATGGTATCTCTTCACAGCAGTTAAACCCTTCTGTGCAAAATCAGTGTTTTCTCTTTTTATTTGTGTGTGTTTCACAAGCACACACACTTAGGTGCCTGTGCACATGCATGTGTGTGTGTTTGTGTGTGTACTCAAACGTGTGTGGCACATGTGTAAAAGTCAGAGGATAACCTGCGGGAGTTTTTCTTTCCTACCACCATGTGAATGCTGGGAATTGAATTCAGGTCATCAGGCTTGGCAGCTGTCTTGTTTATTCAGCTTGCTTCACTCAGGGTTGAAGGACACTAGTCATGTGACCGGCATGGGCATTTCACAGGCCCTGTTCACTGGACTCTTCACCTTGTTTTTGAGACAGGGTCGCTCACTGAATCTGGAGCTCACTGATTTGGTGAGGCTAGCCAGCCAGCAAGCCAGGGCTCCTCCTGGCTCCGCCTCCTCAGCATGTGCTGTCAAATCGGCTTGTTACGTAGGTGCACTCTTGCTTGTATACCAAGCATACAACCTCCTCAACCCCCTTTTCTTTTGTTTTAAGGTTTAGAATTTTAAGCTTTTAGGAAAACGGTTGTCCAAAAACATTATGTGGGTTCTCTTTAGAGATGAGAAAGCCATTTACCATCCCAGCATCTATAGAGCAGTACAACCAAGGCTTATGCTTCACCGATCTTCTCTGGTCATGTGATTATCATGACTTTTCTCCCATTGCTGAGGAACACCCAGTTTCCAAAATAAAGATGAATCCCATCTGAAAGAAGACATGTGAACTTTCAGCTTTGTGCTGTAGAGAGGAAATACTCCAGCCCTAGGAGTGAGGCAGACATTGGGATCTCAGAGCTACTATGAGAACACTGGACCTGCCTAGTCCTCTGTAATACAGTTAACTTTAAGAGGGTCTGTGCCATGGAGGAAATTGTATCTGTATCTATATTTTCTGTAGGCATTTCAGCTAAAAGCAAGAAAACTGAGACAATTCTTCTGTGTCTAAGAATAAAGTGGCCAGTAGTAAAACATGAGAGCTTTATTTGATGGATTGTAAAGGAATTGTTCTAAAGAGCTACACAGACATACCAGTAAAAGGCTCTGGGTATATTTTACGGATATCAGAAAAAAAATGCAAAATTTAGATAAGCCCAGGGCTTTCTGGAATTATGGAATGATATAAATCTTCCCAGTGCTCCCTGGCTCCTACAAGAGCCAATGAGAACCTTAGGCTTAGGTGGTGGGATTGTGACATCATCAACACTCCAGCCAATCTCTTTGATGATGATTTGCATAGTTTACTCCCAATCCAAAAGAACTTGATTTCTTGTCATGCATGATAGCACTGAGTGGAAGTGTTATTCTCCAACAGAAAAGGGAGAAGAAAATTGCATTAAAAAAGAAATATTTGTAATGATATTGAAATAAAAATACAGTGATCAAAATTATAGCTAGTCCTTAGCGTGCTTTGCCCTTCTAAATGTTCCACTTGGTATGCTGCCTCTTAGAATGACACTCCAACAACCTGATAACTAATTATTCATTTGATGTTTAAATGTTGTTTTAAAATGTGTTTCTAGGGAGGTAGAGGCAAGGTCAGAAGGTCAGGGTATCTTTGGCTACAATAGTGAATTGAAGGCCAGCCCCAACTACATGAGACTCAGTCTAAAAAAAGAAAGAAAGAAAGAAAGAAAGAAAGAAAGAAAGAAAGAAAGAAAGAGAAAGAAAGAAGGAAATGCTTAAAATGACTCCTAACTTTTAACAGAGTAAAAGATCATACTTAACAAATTATTTTCTGCGATGATCTACAAATCTTTCACTGTTAAGAAAAAGAGAAACTGCAGGGGCAGTGGTGACATATGCCTTTAATTCCAGCACTCAGGAGGCAGAAGCAGGTGGATCTCTGAGTCCGAAGCCAACCTGGTCTATCTATAGAGCAAGTTCTAGGATCCAGGACAGCCAGTATTACACAGAGAAATCCTGTCTTGAAAACTCTAAAAGAAAAAAAAAAAAGAAAAGAAAAACCTTTTATTTCTCAGACCTAACTGCTTTTATAGAAAGAAGAAAAGTTCATCTACTCTGGACTTACCTGTCCATCTTGACACTTTTGCCTCTATAGGGAAAAGCATCAGTTGACCAAACTGACCTGGGTGTTAATAAGGACACAGGATGCTATAACACTCTTATCTTTATTTCCATACATAGTCACCAAGTTAGCAAATGTAATACTAGGAAGGACTGACTTTGTTCTTTATTCTAATTGAGATTTCTATTCAGGGAGCATGTTTAGTAGGTCAAGTCTGCCTTTCTCCTACAACGTGGGGGAGTGAACACATCGCCCCCTTCATTCAGATTTACTGATGCAAGTCATGTGTTCAGCACAGGCATGGCATAGATTCATTCACTTGACTCCTCACAATAGTGATGTGAAGAGCCATGCATATTGCTGTCCCTGTTCACTTACAGTTGAGAACATAGGTTCATCGATTTGGTTGTCTCAAACAGAATTAGAATTCTCACATAAAATTTTGGACATGTCCCTCAGGGGATAGGAACTTACAGGAAGACCAACAGAGTCAACTAACCTGGACCCTTGAGACTCTTAGAGTCTGAACCACCAACCAAAGAACATACACAGGTTGGACCTAGGCCTCCCCATACATATATAGCAGGTGTGCGGCTTGGTCTTCATGTGGGTCCCTAACAACTGGAGTGGGGGCTGTCCCAAAAGTTGTTGCCTATACATGGGATATGTTTTTCAAATTGTGCTGCCGGGTCTGGCCTCAGTGGGAGAGGATGCACCCAGCCTCAGAGAGACTTGATGGGTCAGGGTTGGGGAATCTCCAGGGGGTCCCCACATGCTTAGAAGAAAACGGGAGGGATGAGGGGAAGAATTGTGGGAGGGGTAACCAGGAGGGGGCAATGAGCGGGGTGTAAAGTGAATAAGTAAAATAATAATAATAATAATAATAATAATAATAATAATAATAAATTTTTACATGACTAACAGGCTTCCCACTATACCATATTTAGTTATAATAAATAGATGTGCCAAAACAGAATGAGACATTCTACTCCTATATACCAAACATAGTCTCTTGCTTTGTAAGTCTGCAAAGGCTTGTCCTACCTTAAATATAAATACATAATTTGTGCTTGTGTTTTCTCAGAGCAACAGAGAACAATAGGATGATCATCAATCCAGTCCTTTAAAGCAGAATTTCAATCAGCAAAATACTTCCAAGTTGTATGGATCTCAGGTTACTTGTGTTTTATGGCTAATGAAAATCTGTCACTTGCTTCAAGTCAGCAGCAGCTATGGGTCATTTAGGTCTCTTCAAAGATGTCACTCCTAAACATCCTTTGAAGTAGCTTTATTTATTTATTTATTTATTTATTTATTTATTTATTTATTGGATGTCCCTTTCAGAAATGGCTGAGATCTATTTGAATTCTATGGATGACATCTATGATAGAGGTCAAAGCCTGTAACTTTGTGCCAAGCAGTGCCTAGATACTATATATATATATATTACCTAACACTCTAAGAGGTAGATAGCCATTACCCCAATTTCCAAATAACTAGGAAACTTGGACATGGTTTAGGGATGGAGGTGTAGTTTACTGGTAGAACATATGCTTAATATGTGTGAATATCTGGGTTCAAGTCCCAGTAGCTCACCCTGAAAAGAAGGAAAACAAAGAGGATTTTATGAAACACACCAAAGACTTCCTGTTGACGTGTTTCACACCTTGGACATTGTTATGGTTATTCCTGGCTGTCAACTTAACTACATCCGGAATGAACTATAATCCAGAGCTGGAGGGCACACCTGTGATCCAGATCTTGAGGCTGGAAGACACAAACTTCTGACCCAGATCTCAACATGGGATGACACACACCTTTGATTCAGATCTTGAGGCATAGTGGCCACGAAAAGCTTAGGCTCATGCAATGTAGTAAAAGCCTTTAATCTCAGAAGACTGAGGAAAGCAGATCTCTGAGTTCAAGGCCAGCCTGGGACAGAGCAAATTCCAAATCCAGGCGTGGTGGTACACCATTCCTCCTCCTGGAGGCTTCTTCATCTGCTTGCACTTACTTACAGCACGTCTGTTGGAACCTACTTCTTCAGGATTCCAGCTTATACAGAAGACCAGCTGAAGCAACTAGCCTCCTGGGACTGAACAACTACTAGATTGAACACATCAACAGGAAGTCTTTGGTGTGTTTCATAACTGGGACTTCCCATTCACAGCTGACCATTGTTGGGTTAGTTGGATTGTAGACTGTAAGTCATTCCAATACATTCCCTTAAGAACATTCCACAAGTTCTGTGACTCTAGAGAACCCTGACTAACACAGACATAATAAATACATAATACTATTTTAAAAAATCAAACTTAAGCCAGATGCTTCTAATTTCAACCCTCAGAGGCTGATTCGGGGAGATTACAACTTAGTGAAGCACTGCCTCAGAAATCAAACTCGGATGATCATCGATTTGCTCGAGAAAGGAAGCATGAGTAAAAATTATGTTTTCGGCTTCCTGGGGGGGGTATTTAATTTTCTGTTATGAATTTATTTACCGCATTTTCATATGTACAACTGCTTTGCCCACATGTATGACTTGACTGTGCACCATGTGTGTGCCTGATGTTTAATGCCCAGGCAGGCTGGAAGAAGAGGTCAGAGAAAATGTTAGGTTCCCTGGGACATAAGTTGTTAGCTGCTATTTGGGCACAGAGACTCAAACCCAGGTCCTCTGGAGGAGAGCCCAGTGCTCTTAACTGCTGAGCCATATCTCCAGCCCTATTCTTGAAGGATTTTTGAAGAACCTCTTCTGCTTTTCTTCAGCTTGGAGTCAGGGAGGGGCCCCCTTGCCACCCAAGACTTGCTCATGCTTTAGGGGCCTCTACACATTTGTCTTCCAGCTCAGGCAGAGAGCAGTGTGTTCCTCTCCTTTGCACCATGTACCGAGGGAATCTGCCCCTCCCCCCCACCCCCACCGGCTTGTTGAGTCCCTGCCCACGATCTTCTCTGGCTCTGGCATTCTGCCACTCCTCACCATTGAAAATCCAAAAGGCTTATAGCTTTGCATTTCCAAACTGTGCCTGATACTGTGTAGTTGATATGGGGTGGGGAGGTAGAGTGTTTTTGCATTCCCAGCCCATTCTAAATTCCCATCTTCTAAAAACAGAGCAGCTTAGTTTAGAAAGTGGCTCCCTGAATAGAGTAAATTCTTAACAACTTGGTCTCTTTTAGGATACACATCAAAATAAGGGATTGGAATGGGGGGGAAGGCTTAACAGAGTTAGGAAACCTCACAGACTAGTGGGGCCGTGTGAGGTAAGAAGGGTTTGGTGAGTGTGAAAGAGACTGGCAAACTGTAAAAATCCTTCAGAGAAAGCTCTGTGACTCACAGGGGCAGGCTCAGCCTTTTACAGCAGCCCAGACCAGTGTTTCTCAGATGTTACCGTGTGTGAGAATTACCCGACAGGCTCGTGAAACATGAGTCTTTGGGTCCATAACTTTTGATTTAGTTGTATCCAGGAATTCGTATTTCTGTCTGGTTCCCTGGTGGTGATGATGACAATATTGATGATAATGATGATGGTGATGATGATGTTGACGATGGTGGTGATGCAGGTTCCAGTCTATGCCTTGAGAACTATTGAATGCTGAATGAGAGCAACCCATCAATGCCAAAGAAGGCACACAGTTTGCACAAAGAATAGGAATTAATAGAGTAGAATACTACTATTCACCATTTTTTGGTAGCTCCAACATCTGCTCTCATCTTCCAAACTGCTCAGCAATAGTATGGGGCAAATGTAACATTCTTTTTCTATTCTTCAGTACGTATCATTAATACCTACCATTAATATCCATTCCTGTTTAAAAGCTGCTTCCGGTGAGCATGTATTTGGGCACCGAATTTCTAAACGTAAAGCCTACGTTCTTATGAGATGTGTGTTTAAAACAGAGAAAGAGGGGATGTGGCAGAACAGTCCCTCTCCTTTGCTTTTGTAGCTATGAAGGTAGGCATGGGTGTGCGACCCAAACCACCTACCTATTCTAGAAGGGACCAGCCTGTCTCTAACTGAAGGGATGCATATAACGTAAGGTGCAAAGTTAGGGGAGTGATGATAAACACTTAATGTGCCCCCAACAAAGCGAATGGGCGGGGTGATCGTGAAGGCCTAGCCTGGGAGAGGTCGCTCCAAAGTCGGCACAGAGCAGAGCTCCAACACAGCCTTAGCCCTCCAGACCCTCCCGGGGGATGCGCGGTGCAACCAAGCCTACAGCGGTGTCCGCGCGCCGTCGCGCAGCCCTCCGGCCTTCCCATTGGCGGGCGGCGCCATCTGCGCTCGCCTCGCCCTGGCGCCGGCGGGCGGAGGCCCGGGCGGGGTAGGCCGCGCTCGCGGCGGGCTGTGGCCGCAGCCTTGCGCGGCTGCTGACGAGGAGCGGGGCGCGGGGCGGGAGGAGGCAGGCCCATGCGGGGCAGCGGCGGGCGACGGCGGGCGGCGGGGCCGGGTGCCCAGGGCGGCCCTATGGGACCCGCCTGGCCGGCTCCCGCGTGCCCTGCCTGGCCCAGCAGTCCGGCCTGCGGGCGGGGATGCGCGGTGTGGTCCAGCTCCCCGCCGCCCTGCGGGGCCCTGAGGCAGAAAGTTTGGGGGTCGGGAGCGGCCCCCCTCCCGCGCCAGTGACTGCCTAAGGACCGCTGCAGCCCGGCTTCGCCCGCGACCTGCCTCCGCTCCCCCAGGTCGGAATGAACTATCCTAAGGCTCCCCCTCTCCGCCCCTCCCTCATCCTCCTTTAAAAAGATAATTTCTTAAATTCAAGAACTCGTGATCTGCCTACTCCCCTCGTCCATAATTTAAACCCCAGGTCTTTTGAGTGCAAGAGGGGGGTGCGGTCTCTCCCCAAGATAGCACGCTAGAAGGACAGATTCCCCTTGCCGACCCACTTACACCATGAAGAGGTGCAAATCGGACGAGCTGCAGCAACAGCAGGGCGAGGAGGATGGGGCAGGGATGGAAGACGCTGCTTGCCTTCTGCCAGGCGCGGACCTCCGGCATGGGGAGGCCTCGAGTGCTAACTCCGCTGGCGGGCCAACTTCAGATGCTGGCGCTGCGGTGGCACCCAACCCGGGTCCCCGAAGCAAGCCTCCTGATTTAAAGGTGAGCGCAGACCGTCTCCAGACAAGCCCAGCCCGTCACGTAGCTTCCCCCACCCCTCGCAGAAGTGTCTTAACCGAATAAAAGTGATGGGGAAGCTGGCAGAGGTCAGAGAGGATGAATGATGTTCGGCTAGGTTCGGAGGGGGAAGCTAGCACCATTTGTTCCTGTCTATCAGCTCCATCTCAGGCCTCTGTGTTCTTCATTATTCAGCAAACGTTCTAATGACTCACTCATCTGAGATTGTTTGAAGAACGTGTGTGAAACGCTATTTTGCAGACAAAGGGCTGGCGAGATCTAAGATGCTAACTTAGAAAGTTCACAGTGCTCTCCCTTCCGTAGGAAGGCTAGAGAAGATTGTAGCTTGGGAAGCTAAATAGGTGACCGTTACCTTCCTAGCCAATTAGCCTCCTCAGAGTGAGGATTTTTTTTTTTCAGTACCTTCCTGAACGAAGCTCAGTTTGTCCATCTATGAAAGGGGGGTGTAGATGTCTTGCCGTTAGGTGGAGCCAGAGGTTAAGCTAGTGCTTGGAGATCCCTCTCTGCCTCCTGAACCAACCCCCAGGGTGGAGAACTGACAGGTGGCAGGGCAGAGCCTGGGCTGATTGGGGCCTCGGTTCAAGTTGCACACATGCTGAGCCGGCAGCTAGAACCAGAATTGGAAAGGGCCGTTCACATGGAGCTGTTTATTTTCCAGCCTGAGGTCTTCCAGACTATTGGCGAGCTGTATTGAATACATCTCTGTATCAATTACAGCAGCAGCCAGGATAAATAATGTGCCTTTGCTGGAGTTACCATCGGGACTGCCGGCTCAGGCTCCTTAGGCCAGCTCACAACTGGGCTGAAAGAGATGTCAGCTCCCGGAAGGAACTTAAATGCCTTGGGGATTGATGCCTTGGAAATTTTCTCCGGAAAGGGTGCAGGGTCTGGGATAGGGGAGCAGAAAGGACTCCCGTTAGGTTAAAGCCTGTGTACAAATGGCTGAGGGCCCTGAGGAGCTCACTAGAATAAGCTAATGACATTCCTCCTTTGGTCTGAGCAGCTCAAAGTCAGGAAGCCAGGTACGTGCATGTGCGCTTTGTGTGTGTATGTGTGTGTGTGTGTGTGTGTGTGTGTGTGTGTTGTCCCTTGGACTTTTAAATTTTTGTGGAAGTTTTGCAAACCTGACCTCTTTCCACCCACCTTATGCGTAATGATGGGCTGTTGAACACCTAGGTTTTCTTCATAAAGCTTGTGATTCCCTCAGGCTCCAAGAAGTGTCACTCCCTCCCCCAAGTGACATGTTTTCTGTTTTAACTGAGATGGCAAGCACAAAGAAGTCCCTTTAATGCTGCGGAGAAGAACAGGGGTGACCCTTCCACCTCCTTCTGCTGGCTGTGCTAAGGGGGCTGTAGTTTCTCTGTGTCTATAAAGCTGCCCGAGGCCCCTTGTCTGTACCCTCCCATGTCATCTTTTTTGATGACATTCATTTTGGTCAGGGGCAGATAGAGCAACAGCTCTGCACTTGACTACAATATGTTAACCGCTGAACTGTCCTGAGGAGGAATTAAGAAATGAGGACCCTTACACACACACACACACACACACACACACACACACACACACACACTTCTATAAGCCCAGGCGGTGTGGACCCAAGCTCATGCAAGCACAGGGAGATGCACAGAGAGCTTGCCTGTTTATCTCTGTCTGTCTCATCACAACATGTTTACTGCAGGACAGAGACCTCTCTACCAGACGTGACTCAGGGCCACCAAAATGCGACATGCCACTTAACTTTTCTGAAGAAAGGAACAAGGGATTTTGGAGTGTGGCCAAACTTGTTTTCCAGTGCTGGACAAGTTTTCCATGGCTGACAGTTTAGTGGAAAATTTTCATCATTGTCTCTGGAACTGGGTGGGGGCTGACTTGTTCTGAATTTGATAACGGTAGCAAGAGGGATGTGTTTGCTTTTTAATCTGGAATGCCCTTCTTCCGCGCCTGTGTCTAGTTGATGCTGTTCAGGAGCTCTGGCTTGCTTTTGCTTTCATTTTGAACTTGGAGATAGGAACTTTCAGTCCCTTAGTCCCACTTCTATTTTCTTGTGACAGCTCCCAGGCATGGTGGCTGATTGTGTGTCATGGAGACAGTCATCTTGATTGTTGAGCAAGGAGCCAAGGCGTGTAAAGCACCTCCGTAGCAGGAGAGAAAGAGGAGAATTTGGTCTTTGCTAGAGATCTGAATGATGCCCAGCTGGTGATGCCCCGCAGTCCTTCAAGGATGATCATACTGCACGATGTGCATTTCTTGGCTTATTTTGTGTGGGGATTGGGGTAGGGGTGGATGTCCTGAGATCATAACCGGAGTCTTGAGCATGCTAGACAAGCCCTCTATCACCATACATTTCTTCTGTGGTAGCTTGGAATCTATGATTATGGGGTTTGGGTGGGGAGGGGGTGTGTGGAAAATAGTTACATAGTAACATCTTAAAACAGTAACTATAACAGAATAGCAACCTGCAAATGGGCCTGGCCCCACAGGAGGCTTGTGTAAACACTTCTGAGGCTTTACCAGAGCTTCATATAAGCATGTATCCTCCAGGGGAAAGATCTCAGCAGACAGTATGTAAGAGGAACCTGATAGTTAAAATGGATTCCTTTAATCACTCAAGCTCACGTCTCCATTCACTTGGTCTCATGATCCCATCCTTTGCTGCTATCCAGAGTCCCTGCTTGTTGAGGAGAGACTGGCTGGCTGACCAAAAGTGTAACAGAATTCTCTAGTGAGGAGACTGGCTGTAGTGAGAAGGGGTGTGGGGAGGAGCTTAGGGGAACTCGGCACACAGAGATCCTGTTCAGAATACAGCCTGTAGTTGAGGCCTGGGAGAACAGCTGAGCTTAATGTGCAGCTCTTCCTGAACCCTGGAGAAGGCTGAGGTTGCGGAAAGGCATTGCCCACCCTCCACCATTCCAATCCCACCGCTCCGTACAGGAACAGAGCCTTTTCTGAGAGGAAGAGCTGGAGGATGCTGGCCAGGAAAAGTTCCCAGAGGTGCTCTGTCCTCTGGGATTTCTGAACAGTGTCATGATCACTCCTTAAAGAAGATAGGGGAGTTCCACCTTCATGTCGTTCTTATCTGGTTGGAAGTGCTCTAGCCTCAAGGCTTAGATCCTGTTCCTCTGTTCATAGCTTATTCTGTTCTACTGAGTGAGGGGCAGAGAAAACAACAGACGCCAAGGGAAATTAGAGCTGAACCCTAGGTGGTTTTCCTGGTCAGGTGCTTGAGGGTGTTTCAGTGTCCTGTGAATGGCTCCTGTTCCTTCCCCATTCTTCAGTGTATTGGTGAGAGGGTAGGTTTGTGTTAGTCTGTTGATTAACAGATAACTGGGCACTTTAAGACGGAAAGATATTATTATAAACACTGAAATAGGACATGCATATAAAGGTGTCCATAGAGAGACATGTATGCAGTTTAATAAAAGCAGAAATAGACAGGTCATCTATTTACAAAATAACATTGACATTCCCGACCCTCTGCATTTCTGTTCTATTGTTTTGTTTTATTTTTTATTTTTTTTATTTTTATTATATTTATTTATTTTAAGACAGGATTTCTCTGTATAGCCCTGGCTGTCCCGGAACTCACTTTGTAGACCAGGCTGGCCTCGAACTCAGAAATCTACCTGCCTCTGCCTCCAGAGTGCTGGGATTAAAGGCATGTGCCACCATGCCTAGCTTTTTTTTTTTTTTTTTAAGGGCCAGGAGTTGGTTAAATTTTGCTGTATCAGTCTTTAAATAAAGGAGAAGACTAGCTACTACTAGATTTGGGCTGGGGGCGGGGGTATGGAGGCCTGTGTATACCCTGGGACTTTGGATGGTTCATTGACTGTGGAGTATGACTATCCTGGGGGACAGTATCCCTGCAGTCTACCTGGGCATGGGCTCCTCAGGTAGATTTTACCAGGGGAAGCAGGATTGAGGGAGAATAAACCCAGGAAATGGAAACTTAGTTCTTCAGCAAGGCAATGCCTTCTTCATTTTCAGGAGAGCCTCCAGGGCCTCCAGAGTGAAACACTTGCAAGAAAACACCTAGGACACCCAGGCTTCAGTGTGCTTGGGGCACACGCAGTGGAATATGAGACATGGGTTAATCAGGGAGGATGCTTGAAGAGGAGACGGCTTGAGATCAGAATAGTAGAGAAAGGGCAGAGCATTAATTAACAAACAAGGAGAACGTCTAGCTAGGATACATAAGATGATGAGAACCTAGACCTCAGTATAGTGTTTACCTGTTCCCTTTCCCTGTCAGTGCCAGGGACCAGAGAGCTCTGAGGATGCTCAAGTTGCTAGTTTTGACCCATCTCTACTTTATGAGGACACTGGATCTTGATGCCGGGGACTACCCCCCACCCCCAGCCTGCAGCAGTTTTCAGAGCAGCCCTGTGTGTGGGCTCAGGAGGCACCAGGGCCTGCAGGGAAGCATGTGGCAAATGAAGCTCTCTGTTCTGCCGCAGATTGGGTTCTCAATTCATTCCCAGCTGCCTTGTTTACAGAACGGACTTCTTTTTTTGTGTGCATCCAATTGTGGCTTGGCTGCCAATCACATTAAGAATGTCTCCCTCTACAAGGAGTTGAAACAGTCAATGGGTTGTGGATGTGGAGGTGTGGTTAAATGCTACTGTGGATAGGGAGGGGCTTGAAGGTGCTCAGGTGTGGTGGGTGGTCTTGCTTACAACCCCAATCGCCTGTGTTAACCTTTTCCAGGAGACTTGGCATCTCCCTTGGAAATCCCCATCTAATAGGATGGTGGTTCTTTGGACCCAGGTCCTGGCTAAACAAGAGTCCATAAAGAAGGGTCTCTACTTGTCTGCTAAACACAGGAGTCTGTCACTTGTGTTAAGAAGTTAAAACAAAGCTGGAAGAGAACAGGCAGGTTGTGGATTTGATGTCTCAAACCAAACTAGCAAAGTTTCCCCCCTTCCAGCCACATTAGCTAAGAGATAGCCACTGTGGGGAAAGGAAGCTGGCTGCAAGGGCATGAATCCCCAGCAAACCCTCCCTGAGCCATCTGTGAGGACAGCAAGGCTATTCTCCTTCCAAGTCAACACATTCTTGGCAATTACTAAGATGATAGATGGAGACAGGGGTTCGAGCCATAGTAGGAGGGATCTGCGTTGGAAAACAAGCAAAAAACTGCTCAACTGAGCATTTTTAAATGTTGGAAAAGATTAAGCCTGTGGAGAAGGTGATTCTCTAAGGATTATATCACTTTTTAGGATTGTTTTGTAGACTGGGGACAAATAAGTACATTGTAATGCCAGGTTTGCAGTGAGGTCTCTACCAGGTAATAGGTGAGACAGCTGCGTCTCGGCAGCCACTCAACTTGTCAAGGATTCAGCAAACTGGTGGGTAAAAGGGTGGAGAGCCCTCCGAGAGCGCTCTAGAGGCCAAGGTGCAAGACAGCTCGTGATTGATTGCAGCAAATGGTGCAGATAATGAACCCTCCTGGGTTCGGAGTAGAGGGGCGCCATGTATGCTGGCATGACCAGAGAGCGGGTAGAGGGATAGCTACACCTGGGAGAGGCAGAGAGAGGGCTCATCACAATGGCAACTTTAATAAAAATCTCTTGGGCTGGGATCCATGACTTAGTTCTGTGCAGAGACCCCAGTGGGTGAGGTGACCTTTCCCAACTGACCTTCGTTAGCTCCAGCCAGACTGTTCTAAGCACAAAAGGCACAAGAGTTGCAATGGGGGTCGCACTGGGACTCAACTGCTCTTGGTTTAAGTAAGGCCTGCTTTTTTCTTGTTGGTTTGGATGTGAACTGATCCCGGGGAAGAGTGAATGCAGAAACCATGTTCCCATGGCTGTGTTTCCAATAGAAACCCCAAGCAGGCTGGGAACCAGCTGCTGCTGCCTCTCCGCCACTCTGTGGTCAGCAGCATGGCGGGGGGGGGGGGACATACCCTGCCCTGCACCCCCTCCACAGCCTGCCTTGGCTGTTTGGGGTGGGGGGAGTAGTGGAGACTTAACAATCCCCTTGGGATTCTGCAGTCTCTGTGGGTTTTCCCAGTGACTCGTTCTCTAAAGCTGGCCCTGTTTCCATAGAGACCCTATAAATAGAGGAAACGTTGGCGACCTAGGCTTATAAAGGCTCAGGGTGACCCAGGCACTCCTGAGTCCTCACAGCTATGTCTGTAGTAGGGCAGAGGGAATGCCAGACCAGGTTAAGAAAGGTTAAACAGCTGATACCTGGAGATCATTAGCTCTGGGTTAATTGTGCCTGCCCATGACCCTGTCAGTGATTCTGGGATTTTGATGAGGACATAGGGACCTGCAGGTATTGGAAACTGCTTTAGGTCATGTTGTTGCAGCCAAATGGTGCAAAGGACACCACACCCTGAAGCCTTTTCCTTTTGGCATCTTTAAGCTGTCTTTGCAGAATCTGGAGCAAACTTCCCTTTGTTGGACCCACACCCAGGGAGGAGAACAGCTGAAGCCTGCTGTTCAGAAACCACAGGGTTCTTAGGAAAGAGCACCATTCTTCCTGAGAACACAGTGCCGCCCAGAGAGGAGGGGTCCTCCCTACTCTGAAAGACAGTTCCAGGGGAGGGGCAGTAAGACTCCCTCACTGCCCTCCCCAGGTGAGCTGGAAACTGCCCTTTTTTAGTTATCCCCTTGGCCAGCCTGCGGACACACTGTATTTCCCATGGGTACAGAAAGCTTGTGCCCACATCCCTGACTCTCCAGCCTCGTAGGTCTCTTCTTGACACACGGTTTCCTCTGGCCCTGGCAGTGGCTTTTGGCAGCTGGAGGAGAGCAAAAGTCAATGTGGAGAGCAAGTGACATTTAGAAGCTGGAACCTGTTAGTCAGAGCAGGTGGCGCTTTCTGCTGCGTTGGTGGCTAAGTTCCCTCGAGCTAGTCGCCATGGTTTTCCTCACTTCTGAAACTTGGGGCTGGGTATGTATATGAACTGAGGGATTTTTTTTTTTCTTTTCTTTTCTTTTTCCCTCTCATCATGTTATGTCAAAACCCTAACCATCTCGCTGACACCCACAGGTAGAAGCAGCTGGCCTGTGTGTCACCCTGCTATTCTTGCTTCTTACTCCCCCCACCCCACGTCGTTCTTTAACTTACTTTTTGCTTTTTTCCTTCATATCTTCCGTGGACTCCTGGGTACTGCTGGTGCAGAGATCCTTCCCATACAGAGCACCTGGGAAAGGGGGAAATGAAGATTTGACCTGCAGACCTGTGGCTAGAGGCTTGCCCAGGTCCTGTGATGAGGCCTGAGCAGACCCCCTACAGTTTAGTGCCCGTCCCTCCTGACTGAGATTTTGGCTATATTTTGATCCTGCCTTAGGTGTTATCCCAGGAGACACAACGACTACTGTAGTCTTGTGCCAGGTGTGGGCCAGGAAAGGTAAATTCGACTAGAGGTTGGAGGTTCATCTCTGTGGTTTGGATTAGCCACCTAACAGTTATGTACCTCAGTTTCTTTTCATCTGCAAAATGGAACATGACTGCTATGGTCCGTCAGCTTTTGGCTCCTGGAATAAGACTAGTGTCAGGTTAGACTGACAGCAAAAGTTGAAAACACGTTGTATAGTTTTAAAAGCCAATTAGACAAGGGTTGTAGGGGTGGAGAGGATGTGGTTGGCCGGTAGCTGAGATTCTCCAACCCCCTGCCCCATAATGTACCAGATCCCAGAGCTGTGTACCCAGGAACTCAACTAAAGTCTTTTAGGGGAAATATTGTCACCCTGAGTGGGTGGGAAAGAGGGGCTTTTGTGTTGGAGAAGCAAGTTAGGGATGGGGTATGGAGGAAGGGCCTGGAATAGAATGTAAGAAAATTCAGGGGATGTAGTGTATTTAGCAGGAGCAGTCGGGCAAAAACCAGGCCTAGGAGGCTCCATCTGGAGTGCTTTGCTGGAAGCCTTGTGTCAGCTTGGGCCTGGCCATGTGAGGAAGAGAGATGGTAACTCAGCTGTAGTTGGGAGGCCCAGGATCGATCTAGCTCACTCTGCGCTTAATGACACATGTGTGCCACCATCCACTCTACCTTGGACATCTTGGTTTTGATGGGTATAAATTCAAGTGGGCTCGGGGTGCTGCCTCTCTGAAGGAGTGGCAATCCTGGGAGCACCTGACATAGAAGACCTGTTTCTGGGGCCCACCCCAAACCTTAGTTCTTCAGGAGGAATAATTTCCTATCGGTGGGTGCCAGTGTGTGGTTGTTGCTTTTGTGGGAATGTGTGGAAAGAATGAGATTGTGCAGGAGGGGAGAGAGCTCCAAACTCAGCTCACGGTGAGGTGTGAGGATGGACGGACAGGGCCTGTGAGGTTCCAGGCACCAGGGTGCACTGTAGGTCTTGATGAGGGTCCTTCCGTTCTGTGAGGGGCCTGTAGTTGCACGGAAGCATAGGTGCAGCTAGCCACAGACAGCGCTGAGTGGACAGCCATTCAAAAGCTGGAGACTGACTCTTTTCTGCTTTCTTCATACTCAGACTTTTGCTCTGTTAACAAGAAAGAAAGAAAGAAAGAAAGAAAGAAAGAAAGAAAGAAAGAAAGAAAGAAAGAAAGAACAAACTAGCATGTCTATTTTGGGGGGAGGGATTATTAAAACAATTATTTTAGTGATAGAGGTTGCTTTGTGAGGTTATAAGATGTTGGCACAGAGAAAAGCCTGCTGTGGCTCCTGAGCCCCAGGTATTTTGGCTCTGTTTTCCTCTTAGAGGACAGAGTATAATGTTTCCCCTGGTCTTCTGAGTCCCACCCAGCCTCCCACCGCTCTAGAGCTCTTGGGAAGATGTGGCCTACACAGATAAGCCATCTCCTCACGGGGAAACCGCCTGCCGTTACATGGCAGTTGCCACCAGCCATTTATCCTGGGCAGTGCTGGGGCACGGGGGAAGCAGGTGGCGTCTCTTGGGGCAGTGCCGCAGCGGGGCAGCAGCAGGCTCCTGGGATTCAGTTTGGCTCTAGTCTGGGGGGAAATGAAAGCCTCTTGTCTGGGCAGCAGTAGATATTCTAGGCTCAGAAAAATAATGTTTATTTCATTATCAGCTATGTTAGAACTTAACTGGCTGTAAGTAACCGGAAGTTATAGTAGAGACTTGTGGGCAGAGGTAGCTTTTTGTAGACTCTTATTTTGTAGACGGTCCTCTGTCATCAGCTACATCATCTCATGGTTACAATATGGCTACCAACTCCCCAGACACTGCTTTCACATCCCAGATAGGGGAATTAGAAAGGACCAGCCATTATGGAGAAAGTGAAGAAGGAAGTTCTAGCAAGGTGCATTAACACCTTGCAGTTTGATTGGTGAGGAAGGCTGAAAGGTGCTGGTTGCAGAATTAACAGAGCCTGCTTTGGAGGTATAACCTGATTATATGGACCTGCTTTTTCCAAGGACTGTCAATGAGACCTCTGTGAGAAGGGAGGTTTGGTGGTCTCAATGCCCCAGTGCAGCCTGAAGGACAGTTTGACATGGAAGAAAGGAGGTGATGGGGCTAGAGAGACCAAATGAGAAGGATGGAGCCCCAGGAATGCCTGTTCACTACTTGTGTGCTACTAAGCCACACGCTACAGCCTGAGAACAGCCTGTTCAGATTTCTAAAAGCTGAACTTACTTTCGGAAACAAAGGGTAGATGACCTTGTAGGCATGGCAGGCCACCCATAGGGATCCCAGCATTAAGATGTCTAAACTAGCTGCTCTGGTCTCTTATGAATAAACCCACCTTCAACCCCAACTGACAAGGCATCCAGGAACTTTCCATTAACCAGGGCTTTTCATCTCTCCCCCTTAAGAAAATCCAACAGCTCTCAGAGGGCTCCATGTTTGGCCACGGCCTGAAGCACCTGTTTCACAGCCGCCGCAGGTCACGGGAGAGGGAGCACCAGGCCTCTCAGGAGGCCCAGCAGCAGCAGCAACAGCAGGGCCTATCTGATCAGGACTCCCCAGATGAGAAGGAACGCTCCCCGGAGATGCACCGCGTCTCCTATGCTGTGTCCCTGCACGACCTGCCTGCCCGACCTACTGCTTTCAACCGGGTGTTACAGCAAATCCGCTCCAGGCCCTCCATCAAGCGGGGCGCCAGCCTGCACAGCAGTGGTGGGAGCGGTGGCCGCCGTGCCAAGAGCAGCTCCCTGGAGCCGCAGCGTGGCAGTCCTCACCTGCTTCGTAAGGCCCCCCAGGACAGCAGCCTGGCCGCCATCCTGCACCAGCACCAGGGCCGACCCCGTTCCTCCTCTACCACCGACACCGCCTTGCTCCTGGCCGATGGCAGCAGTGCATACCTCCTGGCTGAGGAGGCAGAGAGCAGCGGGGACAAGGTAAGTCTGGGTGGAAGGAGAGCCACGATGAAACCTCTGAGGCCCAGCTGGTGCCCTGACTGGCACTGCTGATACTTGCTACTCTATTATCTGACCTGGCAGAGGAGTTAGGATATGACCAAGCCAGACACGGAGTGCATTATCCAAGGGGCTAATTTTTGTTTGTCTAGGGGATTGGTTTTTCAAAAACAGTTGTTTGCCCAGGCTGATAGTAATTTCGGGTTTCCTTAAACATGTTTTGAAGAGACTGAGGCCTAGTTATTCTTTCTAACTAGCACTGTATCTCTTTGCTCTTCTGTATTGCCAATTGAAATGGGGGCAATGAGAGTAAAGAGTTAGCAGAGGTGACTTCCTGGATTGGAACCTGGCACACTATCTTTCCTGTGACTATTACCAACTGACAAAGAAGGGAAGGAATCCATGAAGTGTGATTTGGCACTTCATGAATATCTCCAACTCATCTGTTTATTTGTGCAGCAAATGTTAACTGAGTGTTTATTGGATGTCACAGGAGCACACAAACTAGTGTGGCTGATCTCATGCCAGTGTCTAGAAACACTGGTGGATGAGTGGAAAGGCCTTGGAGCTTGGAAACACAGTAGGCATTGAGGGTGGAGGGGAATTGTCCAGAGACTGTCTGGAAGACTCTGCTGAACTCAATCTTGAAGGAGGCTCAGAGGGTTGGTATACAGCAAAGCAAGGGAGCTGGCAGTGTGCGCTTCTTGCTTGTGGAGACTCAGGGAGGCAGAGGCCAGAGTGCAGAGGGTCATACCGTGTCCAGAGTGAGAGTCAAGTGAAGCTATGGGAGGCTGTTAGGCAGGGGAGAGGGCGCAGAGAGTGATTAGGACTCAGGCAGTAGAATAGGAAGGGGAATGGGGGGGTGGGAACCAGGGAAACTGCAGCCATGAGAATGGAAAGGGGAGAAATTTACAACATACTGGGGGAACAGTGGAGAAAGAGGATAAGGGAAACAAAGGAAATGGAGGGGAGAGGAAGCGGATCTGGGAGAGGGGCTGTCCTGTTTCAGGTACTGGCGGTGGCCTGAGGGTGTGCTGGGAGGTAAAAGCAGCAATGGGGTTGAAGTCCCTGATGTGGATGAACTGGATCCTCAAGGGGACAATTTGAGTGAAGAGAAGGCCGAGGCCAGATCCCGCTGATGTAGAAGGGACAGGCAGCCATTCTGACCAGCTGCTTGTGCCACATCGGTTTCTCCCCTCCTTCCCTACTTTCGGCATCTGTCTGCAGGTTTGCTCCCCCACACCTGGGTGCCCCCCCTCCAAGGCTCTGGGGCTGGAATTCATTGCCCCCCCCCCCACTCATGGACTTCATCAGCAGAAGGAGAGAAAGAGCTGGAGGATTGATGGGAGAGATGCTCAAGGCAAAGATAGCAGATCTAGCACAAAATTTTGGCTTGCAAAGGAAGTGAAGAAAGCTGATGTGGAGAAGAGGAGATGAGGGAAGAGCAAGTGCAAGAGAGAGCACAGGAGGGACTGAGACGGATGCCACTGGGGTCTAAAAACTGGAAACTTGGTTAGGTGTGAATGTACATACCTATAATCCCAGTGTTAGTGGGGCTAAGGCAGGAGGATCATGAGTTACATAGTTACCTACCCGAGGTACGTAGTGCAACTCTCAATAAAACAAGGACTAGGAATATAGTTCAGTGGTAGAGTACGTTAGCATGTACTAGGCCCTAGGTTTGAACCTTAGAAGAAGAATAAAGGATTAGATATCTTGGGAAATGGGAGCTATGGCTCAGACAAGGAAGGAATGGAAAGAGATTTCATTTGATATGTCAGGAGCTCAGAGGTTAGGTGGGCCACTCGGTAGAGGGGAAGCTATGAGCCAGGCTTTGCTTGGTGAATGATGGCACAGGTCAGAGAGACATAAAGGCAGCCGGTGTGTGGCGGGCAGGGGGAGGAAAATTGCTACAGCAGGGAGCTCAAAGCTGAGGGCTGGTCTGCCCATGAGAGCTGGAGGAAGAGGCCCTGCTTCTAGAGCACAGGAGCTGTGGGGAAGAGGGGCTGCAGCAGGTTCTCCACTGCTGATGGCAGTGACCTACCATGGAGCATGAACCACAAAGGATGGGCACAGTGGAAAGGAGGAGAAGTGCTGGGTGACTGTGTGTGGAGTCCCGTCTGGGAGTGACCGGTTAGTGGCATCTCCAGCAGCGTGTTTCCAAGGACACTTGGCTGTAGTGTTGTCTCTACTATAGATGGTCACCAGCACAGACTCAGAGCTTTTTAACACTGACTGATTTCTTGTGCGTCTCAGCTCTGAGGATTATCTGGGAGTCAGTGCACTCAGCAGCCATCACTGCCCACCCGCACTGGTGAACAGTGGTTCTGGTGCTCTTTAGCCAGATGAGCCATATTCTGAGAGTTCAAATTTTGGTATAAAACACTCACACACACACACACACACACACACACACAGCTCAGAACCTGTGGCACAGTTGTATAAACCTGGGGATCCCAATCCCAAGTCCAGTGCTCTTCCCACCATGCCGGCAGCCCTGCCTCTGTGGCTGGCACTAGGAATCAGTAGAGGGGCTCAGCCACCAACTTGTCAGATCTGAGGTTTTTGCTTTGGCAGAATTATTACACCCGGGATGACTTTGCAACTGTCTGTGACCGTGAGCTGTTGAGTCATTTCATATGTTCTACATGTAACACTGATTCTACATTTCTTCAAGAAAGAGGACTTCCCACGGATGGTCCTGGACCACCCGTCTCTAGCAGAGCCTCAGCCAGCAGCCATAAGTCAGCAGATGCCCCCTCCCTTCTTGAGCACGTTTACTTGAGCCTTCCTGTGCTCCCCTTTATTTGATCATATTTACTGAGCATCTTCCAAGTGCCAGGTACTTTGCTAGCAATTAAGGAAACTTCAGTGAATGAAAGAAAAAGTTCCTGCAGTGAGGGAACCCCTCCTTGTGGGAGGAGATAACCACTGGGGACTGCTGGATGCATTTGGTAGTAAGAGTGCTGAGAAGCAGAACAGACAGGGAGCATGAAGGCAGAGAATGTGGGTGGGCATTCTGTTTTGACAGATTGGTCAGAAAAGCCTCTCTGACAATGTGCAGATATAGAGTGGAGGCAACAGAGTAGAGAACACAGCATCAAATTAGAGACAGGCTGGGCTGGGGTTGGGGCTGGGGCTGGGGCTGGGGCTGGGGCTGGGGCTGGGGCTGGGG
Source organism: Mus minutoides (assembly GCA_902729485.2). NCBI lineage: Eukaryota > Metazoa > Chordata > Mammalia > Rodentia > Muridae > Mus > Mus minutoides. Next base: position 190,902 of record LR750936.1, on the reverse strand, counting down.
CTGGGGCTGGGGCTGGGGCTGGGTTGGGGAGGGGCGGAGAACATTACAAACGACCAATATGGCAGGAAAAGGACTTATGATTATATTTTTTCCCCTCAAGTGATAGAGAAAGTGCTAGAAATTTTGACACTTGATCACTGGTGCTCATCTGTGAGAACTGACCCTGATAGTGTGACCCGGTTGAGCCAGGGGTCTGGTAGGAAGCTGGTGTGAATTCCAGAGGGTCTGGTGTTTGGCTTGGAACAGTTGTAGAAAGGATGTTGGCCAAACTCTTGATTTGTTTCAGACGTCAAGGCCAGGGGTAATCCAACGGATTGGGTATGGGTCATGACAGAACCGGAGAAGTCATAGATGGCTCATGGTTTGGGGCCTGACTGCGGGTCTGTGAGCTGAACAGCAAGAAAGGTGGCGAACTGAACAGCAGTTCCTTTGCTGGGATGCAGGAAGTGCTAGGTTTTGGCTGTGTTGTGTTTGAGGCAGCTATTAAACACCCCTGTAGAAATGCCAAATAAGCAGCAGGATGAACAAGTCTGGAGTCCTGGGGAGAGATCCAACCTGAAGGCATAAATTTGGGAGGTGTCAGCATATAGATAGCATTTAAAATGACGGCACTGCGTTTGCAAGCCTGGCTTCTGCTGGGAGGCGTGTGCAGTACGGGGGAGGTCTGGATGCACTTGGCTGCAAGGCTGTGGCCTCTTGAACCCAAGAGCTGGTGGGGCCCACCAGCTGGAACCAGGTTGCTCAGCCCTTAATGAGAAAGCTCTGTCTATCCAGCAGCGGCCGGGCCCACCTCTCATGGGTGAGTCACTGAGAATGTTTCAAAATTTTATTTAGAAAAATCCTGTCACATGAGGGGCTTGAATTAGCAGGGTGGGGAGAGGTAATCCTTGGAACTTCCAGTTAATTAGGATACCCCTGGAGTTCTCTAGCTGCCTGGGAAGACAGGGAATAGGTGGATAGTAGGTACCTTCAGCAACCGGTGATGATTGTGGCTTTGGAAGGCAGGGACCCCATGCACTTTGGGCAGGTTGCCAGCTGGACAGCTTTCTGGGGGCTTTCCTACCCCACTGTTTATCTTGACACTGTCTGGATGATGTGTGGGAAGAGAATTCCTTCTCACTGTATATGGATGGCCAGACCCTAAGCCTTAGGTAGCCTCACTGGGGGATGGCTAGGGAAATGGTTGCTTCTTATTAATTGCCATATAGGTGCTGGGAATTAAACCAGGGTCCTCGTCCTCTGGAAGGGCAGCCTAGTGCTCTTAACTGCTATGCCATCTTTCCAGGCCACTCTCCCCTATTCTTTTTCTTTAAGATGTAACTTTTGCTATCTCTATCTATCTATCTATCTATCTATCTATCTATCTATCTATCTATCTATCGGCAGGGTCTCACTGTGTAGCCTTGGGTAGAACTTGCTATATGAACCAGATCTACCTGCCTCTGCCTTCCGAGTCCTGGAATTAAAGGTGTGTGCCGCCAAGCCTGGCTTCTTATCTCTGTTCTGATTTGGAACTGTGAGCTCTGCTGCTGTGTGCCTGGTCCACCTTCATAACAAACCGTGAGGCTGGCAGAGCAAATGTCGTTGCTTCCATTTCATAAGTGAAAACTAAGTCCTTCAAGAAGGGAGGGGCTGCTTGTTCAGAACATCCAGCTAGATCCTGAGAAAAAGGCACTATTTCTTCCTAAGGTATAGATTTGCTAGACCTGGGGCTGTTCCTCTAGAGATGGGTGTGGCCCTGGGGGGTCTTCAGGAGAGAGAAGTGCCTTCCTATCCTTGGAAGAAGGATCTTCTAGCCACCTTAAAGCTTTAAGTACCATCATCTGATTCTGCAGACCCAGAGGCCATTGGCTGGCATGAGAAGCATGTGGTCTGGGTATGAATAGGAAGTATTCTTCTCTCTAGTAAACACAACCCACATGCTCTCTTGCAGGCTCCCTGCAGATACTAGCGTCTATTTTTAATTCATAAGCCTCCCCCAGTCCCCACACCCCTCACCATTGTTTGCAACTCACCAGCTGGCTTTTAGACCAGAGCACCCTGGTAGGGCTTGAGTTACCAAAACACCCTGAAGGCATCTAGGGTTCCTGACTGGCCCTGCAAGGGCTCACACAGAACCCACTCAGAGAAAGTCAGGCATCTGGAGCCCTTACTTGAAGGAGCTGGGTGTGGCAGAGACAAATGGGGCCTCACAGGACAGCAAGTTAGTCCCAATGGGGGAGCGGGGCTATCATTTGTTCTTCCAGATTCAGCTAAGCTCTCCCTTTAGTTATTTCCCTATTACAAACAACAGCATCCTCTCTTCTTCCATCCTTCTGCTTTCCATGATGTGTTGTGACACTGAGAGAGAAAGGTCGGCACACTCGGTCTTACATATGTCTAGTAGGGGAAAATCATTTGTCAGTGGACTGGGTCATCACAGATGAGCAGATGAAGAGGGTAACATTGTGTGTGGCTCTAAGTTTGGGGAACCAGCCCTGGGACACAGAAGGAGGCGCTAGCTAGGTTAGGCCATTTGGATCCTCTGAAAGTAAGGAGACATAGTCCGTATGAACCGCGCCCCCCCCCCCCATTTCCTTTTTCTCTTTTCAAAAGCAGCTCCTGGAGAACGTGGGGACAGAGGCCTCTGTTCTCTTTGTTTCCTTTCTTTGTGTGTGGTTGGGCGTCCCCCAAAGCCTCTCCTCTCCTCAGCTGTCTCTACATACCCCACCTAGTCTTTGCCCATCCTGGACCAGTGCAAGGTTTATCACGCTGGAGGCTGGTGAGAGGATGACATGGGAGCCAGCTGTGTGGCTAATTTCTGCCTTGGCTTGGTTCTGTCTTCCCTGCTGTCCTCTGTGGTTGAGGAGCCATGAAGGCCAGGGTCTATATGGCTTTGAGAGAATCCTGCAGCCAGTGAACTCTGCCCTGCTGCCTCAGGGGTAGGCTAGGGTGAAGGAGTAGGGTCTCCATAGTAACACAGGGGTGAGGTGGTGAGGGGAGAGGTTGTCCCACATGGACAGTTTGCTCTAACTTACAGGTGTTATCTCCAGTGACAGACGGTGGAAGGGGGAGCCATGAGGTGCAGCTCATCTCCCAGCCCAGGGCAGATAGAGGACATCCTGTGTACTTCCCAAGGATTTATCCATCAACAAAACTTCCCTACCCCATGTAAATAAGTTCCCTGTTTACTTGCAGGATGGTGAGGGAAGGGGCCCACCCTTAGCCCCACCTCTTGCCAAGAGGACTGAATTTTTGGCAGCCGCCCAGGGGGCCCTGGTTTATTTACAGCTAGCAGTCTGCTGGCTCAGTGGTGGGGCAGGGCTGATTGCTAAGAGAGGTTCCAAACACATCCCCTAGGCACTGGAGGCCCACAGACTACTCATCCATTAGGCCCCTGCCATTCTAGGCCTGGCTGTACAGGGACTATAGTGACTTTTTTCCAGGTTAGACCAGTAGTTCAGCTGATATACACAAATACAGCAACTTCCCGTATAGCACTGCCACCTTCCAAGTGGCATGGCCACTTACGCGGTTACCTAGGATTCCAAGGAGGACAGTTACCTTGTCTGTCTGCTCCTCTCCCCATCCCTTCTCCTTTCCCCCTTTCTTCTCCGTATGGAAGGTTCCCTTGCACCGAGGTATCTGCCCTGCTCCTTGGAGGACCTTCCAAGACTGAGCAGCACTTCCAGACACCCACCAAGCCAAGGCTGGGTGGCTTTGATTTGCCTTAAACCATTGCGCTCCCTGGCTCAGTAAACCTTGAGCCCCTTTGCTGCCCTGTATATCTTGTTGTGCCTGGAGAGTCAAGATCTACTTTAGTGTGGTTTCATTTCTCCTGTTCAGATGAAACCGTTCGTTCACGTTGTTGCGGTTCTCTTCAGATGTGAGAGGGGCTGAAGAATAAAGATTGCCCTTGATGCCAGATGTCATAAGCAACAGCAGCCCCATTTCTTTCAGAACTTAAGCTGGGTCTTCCTGTCCCAGTACACTCCCAGCCTCTAAGGCAGCCTTTTTTTTTGCCTTTTCCCTATTTCACTGATCTCTCTGGGTGGAAATATTCTGCCCTCCTGATTAGCTCTGGATTCTGGAGTGTACAATTGCCAGAGATACCATGTACAAGTTGGACAACTCCACTGTTACCTAACCCCTGTTGCTAAGCTCAGGCCAGGGCCTGTGGGAGATGAGCTCTTTGTCTATAGCCCATGGAGCTGAGGTCATGCCAGTCTAGACACAGGTATCAAACACATTATAGCCAAGGCTTCATCACTACCTCTCTCAGCCTTTGGCTCCCTCAGCCATGCTGTGCCCCAGAAGGTGTGCTCTGGGTTTGGGTGTGAGCTCCCAGCCAGGGCTAGTAACCGTCAGCAGTAAGCAGAGCTCTGTCATCTGGCTCCAGACTGTGTGGAGCCAGCACTGGGATGTGGGCATGGGCTATGGGAGTTGGCAAACATCTCCCAGCTACTGAGAACACTCTTCCCTGTATCTGCCACATCCCTGAGAGGAGAAACGTGACCCTGGTCCCTTGGTGCCAGGTGAGGCAATGGAAATACAGTACCATTAACCTGATCCCTGCATCTGTGTCTTGTTCTCGATGCAGTTTGTACTTTCTGGCTTTATCCCTGCCAGGCAGAGGACTCTGGAATAAAAACAGAGATACAGAACACACACCATCGCAGCCCTTTGAGGATTCTCAGAGAATTGGGGGCTCTCCTGAGTTACAGTGGAGAGGTTAGGGTAAGACCTTCTTCCACCTCTCCTTTTACTCCAGAGACAGGTGCCAGGATGTCACAAACAGAACATCAGACATATCTTCGTGGCCCTGGCTCCTCAAATATTCTAGAGGTCCTCTCTGCGCCCTTGCTCCTGGACCCCAGCTGCCAGTCTAGTTTCCAGTATATTCCTTTCTCTTCCTTACGGCTCTCTTGATACCCCTATCCCCACCCCAGAACTGGCTTGCTATCCATAGCTAGTGAATAATTCAGCATGTTCAGCAAAAGCTAAATCAGATCCATAGTGATACTGTGATCAAGAGGCCCCCTTGAGGGCAGCTGGAAAGGCGAACCTTGTCCTGGATAGACAAGCGCCCTGTAATATTAACTTCATTATATAAGGTTTCTTCGCCTCCTGAGAAGGCAACTTCAGTGTTACCTGGGCCCTGTTCCTGTCTACTTACCTTTTGGGGGACTCCCTAGTCTTGTAGGCACGCCTCTGAGACATGCTGGTACCAACAGTCAATCAAACAGCATGCTACAGTTTGCAGAGTGCTTTTGTGCATATTTCTTGTTTAATCATATCAGCTCCTGGTAAGCTCAGAGCCCTTGAGTCAGCAGGAGCCTACAGGAATTGTGTTTCAATCCCCTGCTTTAGGAAAAAAAAAAATGTTCTCAATTATTTGTGGCAAATGGGGTCGGGGAGAGGGTACTTCGTGTCCTAAAAATTGTGCAGAAAGGAGATACCATTTCCTCTGGGTCACTTTCTTCAGGGCCTGTTCCCAGTACATCCTCCTCTGGGGAGCAGAGTACCATACAGAAGTAGATTTGGTTTACCAAATCATGAGCCAGGTATATGGTTGTTTCCACTGACCAGGTTCCCATGCCCAGGAGTGACACTCCTGCCCTGACCCCTTCCCCCCACCCCCAACACACACACACCAGAGTATCTGAGACATTAGGTCAACAAAAGCCTGGCAGGCAGAGGAGATACCTCCTCCCTTCCTGAAGGCAACTGAAAGGTCTCTTGGTATATGCACGCCAGGCTTTCCCTCACTAGACCTTCCGTTTGCTGTTCCAGCACACTCCTAGGGTACATGCCTGCCCATGTCTCTCATGTAATCCTAGGGTACGTGCCTGCCTTGATTCCTTGAATGATGCAGTTCACAGTTAGCAATATAAACCATTCTCTTGTTTTCCCAGCAGAAAGCAGTACCCACTGGTAACCTGGTTAGGTCTAAGAGTAAGTGTGGGGTAATGGCCTCCCTGACGCCCCCCCCGCCCCCTGCCCATTTCCAGGGGAGTCGTGGTGAGCACCAGGGAAGTTGCCAGCCTCCGGAGAAGCCTAGCTGGGGCTTTGCTTGCCACACAACATGTGCAACCCAGTAGTCTTTTGTCTTCTAAGGAACCGAATTTAACTGCTTCTCAGCTGTTCTCAGGCTTCTCACTCTGTAGAATGTGTGGATGCTGCTGAGCGAGTTTTACATTTTATTTGTGTTCCGTGGTACTAGGGAGTCGAGCCCTAGGCTTCATGTCTGCTGAGCAAGGAGTCTACCAGTAAGCTTATTTATTATATTTTTAAAAGAGAAAAAAGTAAATAGCATGATTTGTTTTATTTAAGGCAGGAGAGAATAAAATAAAGTAAGGCAGAGGAAGACATAAATATTATAGAAATAAGGACCTGATATCAAAATTGAGTGAAGAGGAAGTATGCTATGTAAGGAGAAGCTAAATGAGGAAGGAGCCAGTGTGAGAGAGAGCTGAGCCCTGAGGGGCATGCAGAGGATTGTGGGCCCAGGACCTGGTCTCCTTCCAGCTTCCTGCTCCAGGACAATGTGAGCCCATCTGTGTCCCCCAGACTTAGCTCTGTGTGGCTAAGCTGAGGCCAGACACCTCCAGCTGCAGTTCATCTGCCTCGCCCTGTAGGCCAGTGGTGACAGCTGCTTCTGCCATGCTGCTACTGCTTCTTGCTTAGCCAGAGCATGGAGAAAGTGACCAAGAGGGACGGCCAGCACCTCACTAGGAAGTATGCATGCCGTCTACCCAGCAGCACATCTTCTCTGCAGAGAGAGTTGCTTAGTGACTCATGGGCCTTCAGAGCCATTGCTTGGATACTCGTGGCAGCTCGCCCCATGGCTTCTTGCCACTCTCAGCTTCACTCCAGACGACAGCTACTTTTCTGTCCCAGGCTAAGTCGTGAAGGTACTGTCTGTGAAACCGTGATGTGTCCATGGGTGTACACAATCACATGTGGTGGGAGGGCCTCGGTTCTAATAACATATTTCAGTAAGATGTGCCAGGCTCCATGTACTATTGGCAGCTAGTAAGGCTGAGGCACAGTTTACACACTCTCTCCGTGCCTATGCGCATGCCCGAGCCCATTCTGGATCATTGGCCTCATCCTGCAGGCTGCATTGCTTGTATAGCTTGTGGGTAGCAGGGTGAGGATCTCTACCAGCTATTATGACTCCAAAACACTCTGCCAGGCTCCTGGAAAGTTAACTCAGCATCCATGGAGTCCATTCTGCACATATCTTCCTGACAGACATATTCACCTTTAACTACACAAACACACACACACACACACACACACACACACACACACACACACCCATAGCACCTGTGGATGCTTTCAGCCTATGTTCTGGAGCAACTGTGGAACCAAGCTTGAAACACAAGGTCGTGCAACTGATCCCTGCAGCTCACCATGGCAGATTGAGGGTCTCTGCTCATGGACAAAGACAAGGACAACCTCATAGAGAAGAAGGGCTCTGCCCGCCTGCTTGCAGTGCAGACACTGAATAGTCCCTATTTGTTCCTTTTCTCTTAGAGATTACTGGTTCATCCCCTGAGTTCTTCTCTCCCTCTTCCTGACCACCATTGTGATGAGCTACGCAAGGAGTCAAGCTGAAGTGTCCTTTCGGGAGGCAGTTATCTCCATGGCCATCTTAATGCCATGCAGCCTAACAGAACCATTTTTCTGCTCTTCTGAGTTTTGTGGATCAGGAAGTGTGGGAAGAAAGCCCTGCCAGTCAGAGACAGCTCCACAGTAAAAGGGAAGTTTGGGGTGGTGGGAGAGAACCCCAGGTCTTAGCCCTCACTGACTTCTGGTCTCCTGTGCTCACTGCAACTCTTCCTCAGGTTATGGGCGAGTGAGATGTTTCACGGGGTAAAGTAAAGGCACCTGCTGCCAAGCTTGGTAGCCTGAGTTATGGAAGGAGAGCACCAACGCAGCAGGACAGCCTCTGCCCTCCATATGTCTACTGTGACATGTGTGCCCACACGCATACATACACTGCACACATAGGTAGACAGACAGACAGATAATGAAATAAATATAATTTTTGAAAAGAAAAAGGAAAGGGATGTTTAGAAAGAGACGGGTGAGAGAATGCCTTGGAGGACATGGGACTTTCCCAGGCAATCATGGGAAGTCTAAGACCTTAGGCAAGAAGGTATCCTGGGCTAGTGTGCGCTCTGAGCCTGGTACAACCCCCTGCCCCGGCTCACACGCCTGTGTGTAAGCTGCCCTGTGGGTCTAGTGCTCTGGTACTTTTGTATACTCATACACTGTCCTGGTCAGTTTTCACACTCATATCCTTCCCTGTGGAGAGATGAGATATCCCTCCCTCCTGACAACGAAGCCTGAAGTGTAAACTCAGCTCTACAAGGAGGAGCACAGTGAGAAATGTCAAGCATTTGCAGACTTTATATTGTACATTAAAGTTGTGAATTTAAAGTCACTAGGCCAATAAATATATACCTATATGTAGGCAATAATGAAATTTGCAAGGAGGGTTATAATGGGAAGGTTTGGAGAGAGGAAAGAAAGGGAAGGGGGAAATTATATAATTATATTATAACCTCAAAATATAAAAGAAATAATTTTAAAAATTCTTAGTTCTGGGGCTAAAGAGGTAATTCAGAGGTTAAGAGTATTTTGCTCTTCAAGGACCCAAACTTGGTTCCCAGCACTTACATTGGTGGCTCATAACCATCTGAAACTCCATGTTCAGGGATCCAATATCTCTGGCTTCCACAGGCACCTGTACTCACATACACACACATGCATAATTTAGATTTTTTTTAACTTTAAAAATCTTAAGGCCAGGCAGTAGTGGCACATACTTGTAATCCCAGCACTTGGGAGGCAGAAGCAGGTGGATTCCTGAGTTTGAGGCCAGCCTGGTCTACAGAGTGAGTTCCAGGACAGCCAGGGCTACACAGAGAAACCCTGTCTCAAAAAAACCAAACCAAACCAAACCAAACCAAACCCCCAAAACCTTCACTTGGTGAGGCTCAAAAGGCAGGGGTGGGGAAGGGGCTACCTTGGGGTTAGGATTTCAAGTCATACTTGTTCCCACCTGGGATGGGTCTACTGTAGAGAACTTCCACTCCATTTCACTGAGACAGTCAGCCATCACCCTCTACTTTCATTGTCAAGGGAGATCTGCCTCACGATGGCCACAGGAAGGGCCCCAGATAAACAGAAGGTCTACTCCTTTCCTTCCTTTAGTTTAGTAGGGACAGCAAAACTTTTTATTAATAACTGTTATGCAAAAGGAACAGTGCTTGTCAAAACATAAAAGGGAGTTATTTATGGAAGTAGGAGCTGCTTAGCGTTTTCCCAGGCCCCATAGGTCAGAGATGGCTCCAGACATGGAGACCTGTGTGATGTGCCTTGCCAGCCTCCTCACAAAGCCTAAGTCATCAGCTGACACATGTTTGCATAGTTTCCAAGACCCTGGGTGGGGGATTCCTGGTCTCGGTGATTTTGGCTGCAAACCTTGGCACTGGCTCCCAGAGATAGCACTGGGCCCTCCTTATCTCTTGGGACCTTCTTGAACTTGGGACTGCTGCATCAGTATGACCCACACTGGCCCTCAGTATTTAAGCCCTGTGTGCTTCTTGAAGCTCAGATGTGTGCAGAGTCTCTGAATGGGTTTTCTGCCTCGTGGGGGAGAAAAACTACTCAGAGACGGGTGGACCTAGGACTCTGCAGGCTCCTTCCTCACCACTCGCTGTCCTCAACTGTGGCCTCTGGCCCCCTCTGCTGACCAATAGGATTCCCTACCGGAACTGTACAGATGAAGTCCAGGGAGAAAGAGACTGCTGTGAGTTGGCCATCTTTGTTGTCTCTTGGGTGGTGTCTGCCTGGGCAGTGCTAGGGGACAGAAAGCAGAAGGCAGGAAGCAGAAGCCAGGAGGGAGGCACAGTGGTGTCCAGAGCAAAATGGGCTCCAGGGACTAAGTCTCAGAACAGAGGAATTCCCTTATTGAGGCTGGCTGACTCCTCCAGGCCATTCTTGGGGAATCTGGGGTGGAAGTGACCGTGCCTTAAGTCACTGAACAGGGAAAGGGGAGACTCTGAGTGGGACCCCTTCTGGGAGACTCACTTCCATAATGTGCTAAAGTGAGGAGTTGGTCAGTCAAGCTGCTGTGAGAGGATTTCTGATCACTGAGTACATTTGTGGGCATGAGAGGAACTGGTCAGTGCCTGTCTGGTGGGTGAACTGTCACTTGTCCTATATTTGCACGTGGCTTTCCAACCCCTGCACAAAGCCCAGCCAGCCACACTACGACATCTTCCTACTCACTGGGCTGGGAGAGGTCCCTAGTCACCGCTCCATCCTCTGGCTCGATAGACCTCCATAGATCCTGCCAGATGGGAAAGAACAGACATGTGCCCTGGGGGAGGAGAGAATCTAGAGCAATCCGCCCCTAATCCCTGGCTGGGCCTCACTCAGACTGGAGATGGCGGCTTCAGAGCCTGGGAGTTTTAACATGCCTGCTCGAAGACCCTGGCTCCCAACAGCTAGCCCAATGCTGTCCAGGGACTGTGACTCTGGGAGCCTGGCACTGTCCTCAGACAGCTGGGGCCTTAAAGCTCCTGGCACCTCATCGCCAGCACGGCTTTGGGAAACAGTATCCACACAGGTGAGGCTCTGGGTCAGGGGAGGAAAGACTTCGATGTGGTAGATGCAGTGGGGCTATAGAATAAAGGATGGTCAGTTCTGGGGGTTGTCAGGCAGCAAGCCCCCTCTGTGGGCTCCTCAGAACCGACCTCTCTCCTGCCCACTTGTAGAGAACTCTGGATGCAGAGGAGCCGGCATGAAGTTAAAGGCAAAGGGTGCTTCTAGTCATGGTTGCTTCTGTGTTCAGTAGTGTCAGGGAGAGGGAAAGAGAGAGGTTCTGGGAGCCTTGACCCCCATGGACCAGAGAGAGTTTAGGTCCCTAGTATCTGAGTGCTGGAGAGTTAAAGAGCCTCTGGAGTGAAAGAGCAGCTCCAGGGTCGGTCCCACCAAGAGCCTGCGGCTCTGCAGGGATGGAGGGAGAACAGTGGGCATTTCTGTGGACAAAGGAGCTTTGTTCTCAGAAGGGCCAGGGCTGAAGGGAGAACATAGCTGTGACTGCAGCCACCAAGTAGCCCTAACAGGGTCAGAAAGGAAGGTGTAGGGAAGATTAGGGCCTCCGCCAGTACCAGAGAGTAGTCCTTAGGAGGAGAGCAGGCCTGGGGGCTGCAGGAGGCACATTGATGAAAGGTGGGTGGCTACACGTGGCCTTGGCATGGATGGGTGTGGCATGAAATAGGAAGCTGTTCCCTCGTCTATGTGTAGCCTGTACCCAGTAATGCCCCTATAGAAGCAATAAAGGGCTTACAAAGCCACTGGGAGCATACTGTGTCTCCTCATATGGCTTGAGCAGTTGCTATGGGGATCTTTCCACCTCCCTCTCAATATATACATATGCCCTTTGGGTGGCCTGTTGAGAATATGACATCTGTTCCCCTACCCTCTGGAGAAAGGGCCCTTTAGGCTTCCTGGGTATTTCTCCCATACTACCCCCTTGCCTGCCTGGAAGTACTTGGGTCCAAAGCTGGAGCTAACATTTCCATGGGCCCCATATGTTCCCACTGGGAAGAGAGAGCCACCAGTCTGATAAGGTAATTCCTGCTACACTGGAGCAGCAGTAGCCTCTGACTTCAGGTCCTGGGGCTGGAGGAGACTTCCTTTCTGCCCCCTACAGGTTTCCCATTGGCCAAACTGCCTCTTTCAGGCTGGAAGATTTTAGCTGGCCATGGGCTTTCCTCTCCATCTTGATCTGTTGAATTTATCTCCAGAGGGATGTAATTTGGGGGGGGGGGCTGGGGGGTTGGGGATTTCAAGACAGGGTTTCTCTGTGTAGCCCTGGCTGTTCTGGAACTCACTCTGTAGACCAGGCTGGCCTTGAACTCAGAAATCCGCCTGCCTCTGCCTCCCAAGTGCTGGGATTAAAGGCGTGTGCCACCACTGCCCAGCCCAAGAGACTTAATTTTTTTAAAAGTAAAGTAAATCAGTGTTCTCTGTCCCAAAAGAGTTGATAGAATCAGAGTGTCTCCAGGACAGTAGTGAGCTGCTCAGAGCATCTCTGCTGAGTACTGCTGAGTCACTCGTCCTGACAAACTCCCCTCACCTTCAACCGGCACACTCACTCACTGAGCTCTGATGCAGTGGAAGCCAGACCCCACCCTCAGGAGCAGCATCCTGCGTGGTCCCACCTGTGTGGCCAAGCACAGAGACAGATCAGGGTAAGCACTTCACTAAAGAGAGATCCAGGAGACCGAAAGACCTGTTTCTTTCCTCCTCTTCCTCCCCCTCCTCTTAAGAGTAACCTTACTGTTGTCTTTCTAACTAGACATGCCAGCCCACTGTGGGTTCCCTGAGCCTCTTGCCCAAAGGTGATAGAAGGTCCTGGGTCAACTTGGGAACATAAGCACGGAAGTGTGAACTCCTCACACGCAGTGGTTATTTCTATGGGCCATGTACATATGTTGCTAAAGAAAGAAAATGAAAATTCATATAGCTACTACTTTTTTCTCCCTCGCTAAAGCATGACTTAGGCTAGCTGATAGTGTCTACCATTTGCCTGCCGTCTTCCAGGATGCTGGGGCTATCATTCCGTGGGAGTGGGGGACCAAATGTCCCATGGCCAGGTTAATGCAAGGACACTGAATTCAGGCCCAGGAGGAGGCGAGAACCCCAGAGGTTAATGGGAGCCAAGGCTGGGGAAGTCCTGAGCCAGCAGACTCTGTAATTTGGCAGGGTACCTGGTCCAGTTTCAGTTTGTGTTGCTGAAGCAGGGTAGGAAGACAGGTCTGTGGCGCTACCAAAGCTAGTAGACAGGGTGCCTAGCTATTCATGAACTGTGGGGAGACTCACTGAAGCCAAGACAGAAACAGGAAAAACTGGCCCCAGAGACTCAGAAATCACTCCAGCTCTGCCTTAGCCAGAACATTTATCAGTGTGTCTTAAACTTGGGTATAGCTGCAGCCCTGGCTAGTAAGCTCTCTAAGTAGGACTATGTCATGGACTCCCCACTGCCTAGATCTGCCTTGCCAGATCTTGCCTTAGAGTCTGCTCAGCCTATTCATGGGTATTCATCCCAAGTCAGGTAGCCACAGAGTAGACCAGCCTTTCTCAGTCAGGCAAGTAGGGTAAGGGGACCATGCCGTGGGGGCTTCAGCCCCAGATGTGGTACTGGTAGCTATCAGAATGAGTAAGGCTCTGTACCATTTGGAGAGAGGAGCTGTCTTTGTAGCTAGGCCCTGCTCCAAGCTGTGGGCCTGGAGTTTCCACCTGCTGATGACAGGCACTGAGTCACCGTACTGTTCCTCTCTCTGTGCAAGAGAGAGACACTCTGGCAAGATTCTTCTCTGCTGATCATGAGGCGAGACAGTCAAGACACCCTCCTGCGGCTACTCTGCGATGGGTGGGTCCTGCCCTTCCCTGCCCGTGCTGCACAACTTTAGTCCCTCCTAGTTTCAGGTCATCTTTACAATCCTCAAGGAGACCCCACACCCATCAGGCACCCATCTCCCATCCCTTCGCTCCCCTAGCCCTTGGCAACTGCTCATCTGTCGCCTCTGTCTCTGTAGATTTAGCACTCTAGAAATCTCACAGCGTGGAACCATTCAGCATGTAGCCCCTGCTTAGCAAACTGTCTATGTTCTGGCATTATCAGAATGTCCTTTCTTGTTGTGGCCAAACAGTAGTCCATTATATGGACTGTCTTATGTCGCTAGACCATTCATTGGTTTAAATGCCATCTCTGAGTTGCGCCTATCCTTTGGCTATTGTGAAGGGTGCCATTGTGAACTTGTACCAGTGTCTATTTGAATACTATGTTCAATTCCTTTTGGTATTGCCATAGTTAACTTTAGCTGTCAACTTGACCCAGCCCAGTGTCCTCTGAGAGGAGGGAACTTCAACTGAGAAATTACCTAGGTTAGATTAGCCTGACGTTATGTTTTTGAGAAGTGTTTATTTGTTTGTGGTGGGTGGGGTTTTTTTGTTTTTGTTTTTGTTTTTGTTTTTGTTTTTTTGAGACAGGGTTTTTCTCTGTCTATCCCTGGCTGTCTTGGAACTTGCTCTGTAGACAAGGATGGATTCAATCTCAGAGATTTGCCTGCTTCTGCCTTCCAAGTATTGGGATTAAAGGTGTGAGCCCCCACTGCCTGGCCAAGGTATTTTCTTAATTGCTAATTGATGTAGGAGCAAGCAGCCCACTGTGGGCAGTACCATCCCTAGGCAGGTGGGCCTTTCTTTACAAGAAAGGTAGCCAAACAAGCCGAAGGTTCCTCCATTTTGAAAGCAGCATTCCTCTATTGGTTTCTGCTTCAAGCTCCTGCCTTGACCTCCCTCTATGATGGACTGAAACCTATAAGGTGAAATAAACCCCTTTCCCTCCCCAAGTTGCTTTTGGTCATAGTGTTTATCACAACAGCAGAAAGCAAACCAGAACAGGGACACACCTCAGAGTTGAACTGGACAGTTAGGAAATAATTCTATATTTACTTGGTGAGGACCGATCATGCTGTGTCCCTCCATTGGCTGTACCATCTCACCTTCTTACCAGCAAAACATGAAGATTCCCACTCCATGAACTCTCTCTCCTTTCTTAAAACGTACTGAGCCCATCTAGTGCTGTGTGTTAAGACCATCTACTGGAGCATGGGGAGCCTTCCAAGGGCCACATCCTGAAAAAAAACGTACACTTCCTCATCCAGCAACTCAATTGCCAATAGCCTTTCAGTTAGGGACAGGGTTTCATGAACCCTTCCCCATGCATGCTGTGACTTTGGCTGGCTTCATCATGTCTGCACAGGTTTTGTGCATGCTGCCACAGCCACTGAGTTCATGTGTGCCATGGCCCTGTCGTGTCCAGTAAATAATGTTCTCTGCAGATGTCCACTGCCTGTGGCTCTTACTTCTCACCAGAATTCTCTCTGAACCTTTGGGGTTGGGGGAGTGGTGTAGATGTGCCACTGAGGAGGCTAAGGGGGTTGGACATCTGCGGAAAGGCCAAGTTCTTGTAGAGTAAAGGTCATGTGTCACATAGAGAACTTACTTTGTACAGTTCTGTCAATATTGAGTACATATGTTTTGATAATCTCTTAAATTTAGCCCAGCTTGATTGTAGGCATCACTCCCCCAGGAGAGAAATCTACCTAGATTCAGATGTGTCATTTATCATGAACTTAGGAGACACCATCCATGTAACTATCTCATGAAAAGTGAGAGCTGGTATGATTCCACCTATTATACAGGCCAAGACACAGAGGGATCGCAGCAAGGGGTGTCGGGTATGGGAGGGTTAAGTCCAACAAGGTGAGACAGACCTTGGAATGGATTGCTCTGACAGAGTCTGAGAAGAAGAATCCTCAGGCAGAAGCACCTGCTGGGGAGGTGAGGGACATAAAGGGACACCCAAAGCCAAGCAGGAGGAAAGCCCTTACTTCAGAAGTTTGTCGTCTTCGCATCCTTAGGGGATCCATGACTTGAGAAAGCCTAAGAGGTCCCCCTCCCTGCCTCCTGAGTCTACCAGCACTGTTGTTATGCGTGATGTTTTCCAATAACTTTTGCCTGTAGTTAGAATTAGCTCTGACTGTTTCTAGTTCCTGTGTGTGTGTGTGTGTGTGTGTGTGAGACTAGGCTGCTCTCTCTTGTTTAATCGTTTTCACAACATGGAATTTACCTCACCCCTTCCCCTCAGTGATCTGACCCAGTCTCGCTTCCGACATGGAGTGATAAGATATCAGGACTCAGCTTAGGACACTGGGTTTAGTGGGTTCCCAGCCTTCCCACACATCTGTCCTGCATTCATATCGTCTCTGCCCTCTCCTCCCCCCCTCATTCTTTTTCCGGCCTCTCCTCTTTTTCCTCTGAGTTTGAACCACACTTATGTACTCAAGAAGCCTGCCTGTCTGGTGGGTAGGGGAGAGGGTCTTGCCATCTTTCTTGCACATTTTCCCCTTCTCGACTCTTCCAGATTCTCAGCCTCTCTTGGCCTTGTGGGTCTTTACACTTCAAGGAGCTGCCCAGCAGGGTGGGTGGGTGTACTCTCTTCTCCCAGTACTTTCTTCTCTGAGAGACTGGGAGAGGTCGAGTATTCCCAACATCATGAATCAAAGGAGATTTCTGATGCCTTCAGAAACCAGGGAGGTAACAAGACCCTAGGAATATTGTCGACCGGGCTAGGGACCCATTCAGCTTGTTAGGAAGAACACGGAACAAGGGCTGGAAGGCATGTAGACTTTTATGGCTCAGAAGGAGAAGAATACTTAAGGCAGGAGCCTAATTAGGAGAATCCAAAGAGACAGCTCATCCCAGCTCTGGTCACAGGACAAGAGGTTCTGTCTTTTTGTAGCTGTGTGTTCTCAAGTCACTAGCTAGAACACCCTGATCTGCTTAGACTTCATTTCAGAGAAAGAAAAAAACAAAACAAAACAACAACAACAACAAAAAAAAAACCCGAACATATAAAGGTCATGCTGGCATGCTGCTGTGGGGGCCTACTGTAGAGCTTCAGGCTCTTCCACTGAAGTTATACTTGATCTGCAGGCATTGTCTAGGTGGGGAAGCTGCACCCAGAGGTGTCCTGAACTATGCAGAGAACCCAGCCTAGACCCTTCCCATGTCTCATGATTTATTTGTGCTTGCCTCCTTCCCAGGGTGACAAGGGAGATCTTGTGGCCCTGAGCCTCCCCTCTGGTCCTGGCCATGGCGACACTGATGGACCCATCAGCCTGGATGTTCCAGATGGAGCGCCGGACCCCCAGCGGACTAAGGCTGCCATCGAACACCTGCACCAAAAGATCCTGAAGATCACTGAGCAGATCAAGATCGAGCAGGAGGCGCGGGATGATAACGTGGCAGAGTACCTGAAGCTGGCCAACAATGCGGACAAGCAGCAGGTGTCGCGCATCAAGCAGGTGTTTGAAAAGAAGAACCAGAAGTCTGCCCAGACCATCGCCCAGCTGCACAAGAAACTGGAGCACTACCGTCGGCGCCTGAAGGAAATCGAGCAGAATGGGCCCTCGCGGCAGCCCAAGGATGTGCTACGCGATATGCAGCAAGGGCTGAAGGATGTGGGCGCCAACATGCGTGCCGGCATCAGTGGCTTCGGGGGTGGCGTGGTGGAGGGTGTCAAGGGCAGTCTTTCCGGCCTCTCACAAGCCACCCACACTGCGGTGGTGTCCAAGCCCCGGGAGTTCGCCAGCCTCATTCGCAACAAGTTCGGCAGTGCCGACAACATCGCCCACCTGAAGGACCCCATGGAAGATGGACCCCCTGAAGAGGCAGCCCGGGCGCTGAGTGGCAGTGCCACATTGGTGTCCAGTCCCAAGTACGGCAGTGATGATGAATGCTCGAGTGCCAGTGCCAGCTCAGCAGGGGCAGGCAGCAACTCTGGGGCTGGGCCAGGAGGCGCACTGGGGAGCCCTAGATCCAACACTCTTTATGGTGCCCCCGGAAATCTGGACACTCTGCTGGAGGAACTTCGGGAGATAAAGGAGGGCCAGTCACACCTGGAGGACTCCATGGAGGACTTGAAGACTCAGCTGCAGAGGGACTACACCTACATGACCCAGTGCCTGCAAGAAGAGCGCTACAGGTGGGTACCTCCTGGCTTCACAGCTGCGTGGGGGCCCAATGGGAAGTAAGGAAGCTGCTCTGAGCTATGGAGGCGACTGCAGGGTCCAGCAATGCCAAGAGGAACCTCCACAGAGCTTTCTCCAGAATGGAAGAGGGGGCACAAGACCTCTGGAAGGAAGGGTCTGTTGATCTCAAGATTCCTTGGGGTGTTCTGTGCTGAAAATTTACAAAGGGGAAACTAAGGCCAGCACCATAGCTCTGCTCCTCTGGAGAGGCTGTTGTTCAGAAAGAACTTTGGAGGCAGCTTCTTGGGTTCAAATCCCAGATCTTTCTTTTAGTACCTCAAACAAGCAGCTAGCACCCTGGACCTAATTTCCCTGCTGAGAAGTGAGGGTAGCTCTGACTGATGTCATGGAGTGGTTATAAGAGTGTATGAGTGTGATGGTGTGCACCTTTAATCCTAGCACTCAGGAGGCAGAGGCAGGCAGATCTCTGTGAACTGAGGCCAGCTTGGTCTATACAGCAAGTTCTAGGCCAGCCAGAGCTACATTGCAACTCTGTTTTTTTTTTAAAAAGAAAAGATTGAAGAAGTCAACCTATAAATGCAAAATGGAGATAGATATGTAGGGTGGACATCTGGAATGCCTCAGACTCCTGAGGTCACGACTGGACTGGAGGCTGGTCCTCCCCCACCTCTTCCCCCTCTGGGATTTGGAGGACCTTGCCCTTAGCCCTTCTTCTTTCTAGATGATAGTTTGTAACAATTGAGAGGAACCTCACCTAAAAACTAGTCACCCTCACTTTAGAGTCATCTTTTGATACTTGGTGATTTTCAGAGCAGGGATCACATCCTTTATACCCCAGGATCTCTGCTACCCAGAGAGCATCTTAGCCAGGGTTTAGGAATCTGGGTTGAAGTCACTTAATCCTGAATTGCCTGTCAAGAGCCATGAGGTCCCAGACAAGTTCCTTGGTAGTCTCTGTCTCATTCTCCCACCTGTCAATACAGACGACCTCGTCCTGTGTCAGGCTGTGTGAGAGTCCTCTGAGGTGATGCAGTCAGTGTTTAGCACAAGGCTGGCACAGAGAAATGCTGCGCTGTCACGGGGGTTAAGACGAGAGTGGGACTGGACACATGGGTGGGCTACATGCCGCTACTGAGTGGCGCCTTGGTCCTGGGGAGAGAACAGCCAGGTAGCCAAAGAAGTGGTGTCACCTGCCCCTTTTCCCCCTAGGTATGAGAGGCTGGAGGAACAGCTGAACGACCTGACTGAGCTTCACCAGAATGAGATGACCAACCTAAAGCAGGAGCTGGCCAGCATGGAGGAGAAGGTGGCCTACCAGTCCTACGAGAGGGCCCGGGATATCCAGGTATGGCCAGGGCCACCCTGGGGAGGTCCCAATATGCTGACAGAGCCAACAGCAACTGCCCTATCCATAGGCACAAGGTACAGGTGACATTGTGGGGGTGGACATATCACATGGGACACGACGAGCAGAAGCATATCCATGGGGCACACACACACACACTTTAAAAGTTCACTGCCCTAACATTGCCATGCAGAAAGCAAGCTTCCAAGCTTCCCCCAGAGGCCACACTGAAGCCCTACTGGAATCAGCACAGGTGGACTGGGCTCAGTCTAGGGTCTCAGCCACCCTGGGCTCAGCCACTCTGTCCCCACAGGAGGCCGTGGAATCCTGCTTGACCCGAGTCACCAAGCTGGAACTGCAGCAGCAGCAGCAGCAGGTGGTGCAGTTAGAAGGTGTGGAGAATGCCAACGCGCGCGCTCTGCTGGGCAAGTTCATCAACGTGATCCTGGCACTCATGGCCGTGCTGCTGGTGTTTGTGTCCACCATTGCCAACTTCATCACCCCCCTCATGAAGACGCGCCTCCGGATCACCAGCACCGCCCTCCTGCTCCTCGTCCTCTTCCTACTCTGGAAGCACTGGGACTCTCTCACCTACCTCCTGGAGCATGTACTGTTGCCCAGCTGAGTGGCTGCCGTCCCACCCCGTGCTCTCCGGATTCCACTGGCCACAGGCATCTCCAGGAGGGCCTGGGGCTCCTGTGTCCCTTGGGGTCTGTCATGTGACCTGTTTGGCCCCTAACTGTCCCTTTTCACTGCTTCTGTCTGGCACCATCTCCCTTTCGGCCTGAAGGTTTCAGAGAAGGTGCTCTGGGCTGGAGGGAGCAGGGACACTCACAGCCAAATGGAGCAATGGGGAGACACCAGGGCTGCGTTATTTGAATTATTTTGCAGCCACATGGGACTTTTCTGGGCTGACCGGAGGATGCTCTAGTCATGAAAGCCACTAAGATAGAAGGACAGTCTCAGTTTCCCTAGGGAAGAGCCCATCCTGGAGGCAGCCACAGTTTCCTCCCATGGAGATGGTCTGGATAAAAGCCAGTGGGAGGCCCTGCTGAGCCCAGAGAGTGCAGAAAGGGGAGGGTCCCCAGCCTTGGGGCCAGAGAGCAGGCTTAGCACAGCCACTGGGAGCTCAGCCTCCCCTCCCCCTGCTTCTCCTTCCACTTGAGCTGGTTTGAGGCTGGTTTCTGGAGGCTGGGTGGGGTGTGGCATTGGGTTTGGGTTTTCTCTGCTCATCTTTCTGCCTGTCACTGGGTGTGCTGTTTTTCTGAAAAACAGGCCCCCAAGGGCCCTGACCCTCCAGTCCAAACCCTTAGACCTCTGGGATCACGTTGAGTTCTATTTATTTATTCACTTATTTATTTATTTATTTATTTGTTCCCACCCTTCCCTCGCTTCTGCCCAGCTGGGCTCCAGAGAGAGGACCCTGCCCATCCTCCTTCTGAAGCGGGACTTATTCTTGGTTCATCATACTGCATACCATGTATCCTCTGGTGTCCTGGCTGGAAGAAGGGGCGTGTGGCCACGCAGCCCGTTCTCCCAAGCTGCCCCAGCAGATAGGCAGGAGGGGCATGGCTATATATATATATATATATATATATATATATATATATATATATATAATTTATTTATTTATTTTATATGTGTGTTTGTGAGGAAGAGGATGTTTGTCATTTCCTTAAGGCTCTGAAGTGTTGTGTTCAATTCTGTACAGCCCAGCCTCCCCAAGGGCCTTTCCAAGCACAGTGGGGATTTCTTAGAACAGGAGAGAGGAATCCATGAAGCAGGAGAAGCAGTGCCTGCCAGCTGTGGTGGACCTTCCTAAGAAATAAATATCCTTTATGTTTTCAACCATCCTGTCTGGTGTCTGCTGATTACACTGTCTCTGAAAAGTCACACTGAAGCTTTCTGGGTATCATCTGTTTGCGGATGTTGTCTTCCATATTGAATGAGGAACACACACACACACACACACACACACACACACACACACACACACACACACACACACCCCTGCCTTGCTCTGAGCAACTTAAATGATATGACTATCATTCCATCCAGCCCCAGCTTTGCTGGAGCACTTCCCAGAAGGGAAATGGAGAAGCTCCCATCGATGCTATGACCAGCTGTAGCCACAAGGGGTCAGCAGAGTCCGTACTCCAAAACCTCTCTCAAGACGAAGTCCTCAAAAGGCTACTGGCCTTAGCTTGGCTTTGTCACAGTTGTTCAGCTGAGACAGGGAGTACCAGCTTTCCAAGTGTGGTATGGTGTGGCCCTCTACATAGAGGCCTAGCACTTTGTGCCTGCCCTGTGGTTGTAGCACCTACACCTAACAGCCCCAAAGCACTTCCCAGCAGGAACATTGTGGATATTTGCAATAGGCCCTTTGCAGGAGAAGGCAGCAAGAGGAGCTATGATAAAGCAGAACAAAATTAAACCAAAAAACAACCTTTGGTCTCAGAGCATAACTAGTGCCCTGCAACTAACTCCCAGCCCTTCTCTGGGCCTCAGTTTCCCCATCAGGAAAGCAGGCTGGAGGTGGCCACTGTGCATGCCAATTCTGTGCTGGCATTCTGGGGTCCTGTGAGTCTGACAAGCGAACACTGCAGCTATGTCTGTGGCCTCAGGACCCAGGGGACTGGAGAGGGCGCAGTGCTGCCACCACAAGAGTTTGCCCTCTGCTACGTAGGAGTTCTGCCAGACAGCCTTCCAGCTATTCCAGCCTTGGACCTTGCACCCCCTTTCTCTTCCAACCACGTGTCTATGTGTACCTCTCTTGGGGGCCACAGGTGGCCCAGAGCCCACATTCCTGGGCCACAGGTAGGGGGTGGCTGCTCCTGGCTAGACATTTCCTACATTCCTCCCAAGGTCAGATCCCTTCCCAGAATTGGCTCTGAATGCCACTGCCAGCTGCGGCCCACACGGAAAGGGAGTGGGGAGGAAGGAGAGGTCACTCTTGGTCAGTTCTGAGGCTGAAAAGCAAACAGCCTAAGAGAGGTGGCAGGGTCCCCAAGCTGCATCTTTGTAGAAGAAAGCATTGGCTTACTTACCTCATCTAGGAGACAATGGAACACCTAACAGAACCCTGCCATCCTGGGGCTCAGGGAGGCTCCCCTGTTTGTGTTTGTGTTCCTTCTCTTTTTTTTTTTTTAAAGGAGGGTGAGTTATCCCCCACGTCTTTCTCTTCCCCAAGGTCCAGAGAGTGAGACATTGAGTCAGGGTTACCACTGGTAGTCTACCTCCTTCAGACTACAAGACCTAGAGGCAGGTCCTTCCCAGAGCATCTATCCCACAAGCGTAGGTCTCACCCCCAGGGTACTAGCTTAGCCAGACGGGTAGACTCCCACTACCTGGGTCTCTCTGGGTGGGGGCAGATAAGAAGACTTGGTGCCTTCTCTCTCCTGGTCAGGTAGCTGGCCCAGCCCACGCGTGCTTTGTACCCTGCAGAGCCAGCCCACTCGATAACCTCTTGGGTCACAAAGCCGCAGCCAGTGCAAGCTCTGCAAACCCCAAAGGCAGCCCAGACCTAGTGTAGGGTGCGGCTGATTTGTCTGTGCTGAGTGAGGGGAGGGAGGAGACACTGGGACCACAGTAAGGGGAAGGGGAGAGCTATAACCAGATCTTTCAGGCAGGCTAACCTCTCCTGCAGGGGCAGGTCCTGGAGTCAATCCGGGATCTGGGCTCAAAGTCAACATTGCCGCTAGCCTCAGACCTGTCGCACCCAGCTGCTCTCTCACATCTGCCAGTAAGAATGATGTCTCTGGTACACAGGTGTGGCAACAGGAGACATGCGTGACATCGCATGCCTAAACTTGATGGCACACTCCTTGGAACGTAGGGAAATAACCCAAAGACTGACCACTCCACCTCAACACTGTCGCTGGGTGGCCAGGTCCAAAACTGCTTAGGAGGAGCTGAGGTGGACTCTGTAGAGACACACAGGGTGGCACTGGCATCACCTCTGATCTGAAGACCCAGGAGCCCTTTCCTCCAGACTAAGAGCCTGCTTTTCTGTCTAAGTCTCTCCCCCCAGTCTCATCGGCAAAAGCTTGGCTTCCTGGAGATGAGACCCACCTGTCCTGAGCCACCATCAAAGCCCTGCAAATGTATCCATGCGGGGCCCTCCCTCCTCTAGAAGGTGTGGTGTCTAGAAAGAGAGTGAGTTCCGAAGTCAAGGTGCGTGGATTTGAGTCAAGACTGTCAGCCCCTACGCTCGAGAGGAAATGATGTCTACATTGCCCATCGAGTAGGATTTGGCAAGGCACAGAGATGTCAGGAGTGGGTGCGGTCCCACAGTGCCCCCAAATGACCCCCTCCGGAGCTATTTCCAGGAGACTTCCCAGCCATCTAGGACTCCAACGGGGACTCTAATCTGCCACCAGGGCTAGACAAGGAAGGGCCAGAGTGAAGTGCCTTGAAAGCTTATCGACAACCTTCAGATGAACATGGGAAGAGGCCATGGGCCCCACCAAGGCCTGCTGGGATGGTGTCAAGGGAGGAGAGGGAGGTGGGGCTGGCACAGCATATTCAGACGTGTTGGTAAGTCCTGAGTCACCCAAGCAGCTAGAAGGGCAGTCTGGGTGGGGATAGCAGCACTGCCTCTTATACACAGAGCCTCCAGGAGATCACTCCCACGCTGGCCACCCAGCCCTGACATAGTTCCCTGAGTGACCGAGTGACTGTCTGGATGAAGCGGCCTGGACCCATCGCTGCTGAAAAGGTCACCTCTGCCGTATCCCTGCCTACAGGAAGGACTCATCAAGTTGACTCTGGTTCCAAAAGTACCCCAAGGCTCTTCCCCAGTCTGCCTTTGGGGATCCTGGCTCTGCACCCTGTTAACTGCCTCACCTGACGCTTTGTAGTTGCCTCTTTCCTTATCCTTGTGGGAATTTCAGCTCACTGGATAGAAGCCAAAGGCCAGTAAATGCTGTGGCCTGTCTCAGCTACAGGAAGGCCATTTCCTCACATCAATCCCCCAGCCGAGAAGCCACTAGCTATGTCAGGAAAGGTCTTGAGCTATACTTGGAGGTGGTCCTCTGACTATTTATCAAACACCCAAAAGGTGGAGGCAGGAAGAGAAAGTATAACTTCCCTTGAGATGGATCTCTAATTGAATTCATTCCAGAAAGAAGTCCCTATCACAGACCTGCTGAAACCAGCCGACTTTGACCCATTTTCCCCTTACCTTCTCAGTCCTGAGAGACACAGCTGAAGAGAAAGGTGCTAATGGGGGTCCTGATCTTTTTCCACTTCTCCCACTATGGCTCTTATGGTTCCCCTCAACTAAGGCAAATGACCTTAAACCTAGCCTTAGATTCATTTCAATCTCAGAAATCTGGTTTTGAGTACCTGGGTATGCATGAACACAGAGACACAACCACACACAAAAGAATGTGTACACATGCACATATAGACATAAGAAGACATACATACAAACATATGCATGGGCACACATGTACATCTATGAAAATGCCAACACACAAACATGTGCACACATACATACAGGCACACAATGGTACAGGCAAGCATACACATACATTCACATGTGTACACACACATGTGCAGACACAGAAACATGCACTCACATAATACATGCATACACAAATATATAAACACATATGAACACAACTATGTGTGTGAACACAACTATGTGCATAAACACATCTATGCACAGGTACACATATGCATGTAGTTACACATACATAGGCATATAGGCGCTTTCACACACAAGATCACCAGCACAAACATCTAAGCACATACCATGTACTGGTTAGTTTTGTCAACTTGACACAAACTAGAGTTACCAAACAAGAGGAGACTTTCATTGAGGAGGCAATTGCCTCCATCAGATTGGCCTGTGAGCACGTCTGTGGACATTGTGTTGACTAGTGATTGATATGGACGGCAGTGTTGCTCCTGGGCAGAGTTACACCTGGGCTGGTGGTCTTGAGTTATATAAGAAAGCAGGCTGAGGGGCTGCAGAGTCAGTTCAGTGGTTATGGAGGCCGATTACTCTTCAGAGAACCCACCGATTCCCAGGACCCATGTGGCAGCTCACAGCTATCTGTAATTCTAGTTCCAGGGGATCCGATGCTCCTTCTAGCCTTTGCACAGACATGTACACATACACACACACCATCACATGCATGTATACAAGACTGCTCTTATACAAACACATATCCCAGTATCCACACACACATCATCATCATCACATCGCCTCTCTGGGATTCTAAGTTCTCATCTTAATTGGAGAACTTTAGAGGGAGAGACAGATACAGCTAATGAGTTATCAGGCCCTGGAGGCTCAGACAAGATAGGATAAGGTGCTGTGTGAAGCCTACTCAAGGAAGAATCCCACCATAGAGACAGGAAGGTCCATGGGGGGCCCACGATCAGGATCCTGCTTATTTGGGATGCTGGGTGTGGGGTTGTCTAGGACCATCAGGCAGGTCCTCTTCACTGCTGGAAAGCCCAGGCTGGGAGGAGTTCCAGAGGCTGGATTTGAGTCACTGGCTCCTTTTTCTTCACATCCTCTCACACGTTCATTCAATTTCTTGGTGACAGCATTCTGACGGGGATGAGGAGCAACTCAAAGTAGTTTTAATTTGCATTTCCCTGATGATAAGAGATGTTGAACACATTTAAAAACAGTTATTGGCTTTTTGTGTTTCTTCTCTTGAAAACTGTCTGCTCATTTAATTAGCCTATTTGTTGATTGGCAGCTTAATTTCCTTAGTATTTAATTCCTGCAGTTCTTCGTACATTCTAATGTCAGTCCCTGTCTGAAGTACGGCTGATAAAGATGGTCTCCCATTCTGAGGCTGTCTATCTGCTCTGCTGATAGTTCCTTAATAATGATGATTGAAAACTACTTTTTTAAAAGAATTATTTTTATTTTATCAGTATGGGTATGTTGCCTGCCCATGTATGTACATGCACCACCTGTGTGCAGTTCCTGAGGAGGCCAGAAGGGGCACTAGATCCCCCCCAGAACTGGGATTACAGGTGGTTGTGAGCCACTTGGTGGGTGCTGGGAACTGAACCTGGGTTTTATATAAGAGCATCAGATGCTTTTTAACACGTGAGCCATCTTCAGCTCTTAAGCAAGCAAGCAAGCAAGCAAGCAAGCAAGCAAGCAAACAAAAATCTTTAAAGAGGCAGAAAGTGAAGTCAGGCATCTATGAGTTTCACTATTTCTTCCCAAGGCTGGCTCCTTAAGCCACTAAGCGTGTGTCCCATGCAAGAGGGCAAAGCTCAGTCTCCAAGGGAACCATTTGTTCATCCGTTCATCAAAGTGGTGCAAACATCTGAGTAAGAGATGGCAGACACAGAAACCCAAATGTATCCTGAAGACAGAGGCAGAATGAGGCCAATGAGCATGTTCCTTACCAACCGTTGAGGGATGGGGCAGAGCGCAAATGGGCTGCTGAAGTCTCATCTCTCCTCCATGAATACTTCTACATGCACCCATGCCAGGTCTTCCATCTGGAAAGTCCTCTTAGGCATCCCACTTGTCCCCTTAGTCCAGGTACCAAAATGCACCTGGCTGTACCCAATGACCCGCCTATGCCTGAAGAACATGCAGACTCTCTACAGCTTCTGGCCCATGTCTACACTGTGTGGATAAGGAAACTGACCCAGAAAGGGAACTGTCACCAAGTTTTCCACAAGAAGATCTGCTTGTCTGGACGTTCTCATCTGGCAGCGTCCCCACCATGGCACACAGAGAGTCATCCAACGGGGATCTCTGTTGTCTGCATATGCTTAGAGAAGGACATGGGAACCAGGCAGGAGGGCAGATGAGCAGGGTGTCCGAGAGAAGCTTGGCCTCCAACTCAGCTTCATCACTTCCATCTCTTGGGCCTTCTCAAGGCTGGGCTATCTAAGTAGAAAGTAATCAAAATGAAATAAATTACGTGTGCACTAGTGGCCCAACAGGCACTCAGCAGCTCCTGAGGCTACCAGCATTCTATCATAGCAGAAGAATCCATTCAGACAGACCCTTTACACAGAGAATCTCACTTAAAAACTACTCTCGAGGGCTGGAAGGATGGCTCAGTGGCTAAGAGCACTGGATGATCTTCCAGAGGTTGTAGGCTCAGTTCCCAGAACCCACACCATGGCTCAGAACTGCACAGATTCCATTTCCAGGGCATTCACCACCCTCTTAGGCAAAGGCACGCAATTGGTGCTCAGACATACATGGAGGCAAAACACCTATATTCAAGTTATATAT
Source organism: Mus minutoides (assembly GCA_902729485.2). Classification (NCBI taxonomy): domain Eukaryota; kingdom Metazoa; phylum Chordata; class Mammalia; order Rodentia; family Muridae; genus Mus; species Mus minutoides. Next base: position 163,697 of record LR750936.1, on the reverse strand, counting down.
CTATCATTTATTTACTTGTTTTATATTTGTGTGGATTTTAATTTATTAATATGTATTTATCTTTAAAATATGTAAAAGAAAAATTAAAATAAAATAGATGTATTATTAAATATTACAACATATTATTTTATATGTGTATATATGCACACACTTTTTTTTTTTTTCTTGAGTTTCCCGAATACTTTGCTGAAGAAAGTTAAACAAGAGAACTCAAGTCACAGATGGTACTGAACCCCGCTGGCACTGGCACTGGCACAGGCACAGGTCCCTGGTTTCCAGTCTTTCCTTAAAAGAATTACAAGTTTGCCGTGCATGGTGTCACAAGTCTGTAATCACACCTCACAGAAGGCTGAGTCAGGAGGACTGTTACAAGTTCAATGTAGCCAGAGCTGCATAGTAGGACCCTGTCTCAAAAAGAACAAAGAGAGAGAGAGAGGGAGAGGGAGAAAAGAAAGTCTGAGACAGGTCTAGCGTTGGTAAAAATGAGTTTTGTTTTGCTTTTGAGGCAGGGGGCTCACTCTGTAGCCTTGGCTGGCCTTGAACTCACAGAGATCCACTTGCGGCTGTCTCCTCCTCCTCCTCCTCCTTCTCCTTCTTTTTTTGAGACAGGGTTTCTCTGTATAGCCCTGGCTGTTCTGGAGCTCACTTTGTAGACCAGGCTGTCCTGGAACACAGAAATCCACCTGCCTCTGCCTCCCGAGTGCTGGAATTAAAGGTGCTGTCTACTTCTTAAGCGTTGGGGCTAAAGGCATGCGGCACTACACCTGACTACTGGTTGGTAAAAATGTAAACATCACTGGAGTGGGAGTAGACTTTCCCACGCATCCATGCTATGTCCCGGCTGCCCCCTCCTCCCACCTCCACATGCAGGCACCTTACCCACTGAACTTTTTACTCCTAAGTGTCAACACTTGTTGCTCAAAACTTTCTCCTCATCCAATGTCTCTGCAAGCATCGCTGCAAGTCCTTAGGCTGGTTCCTTCGTGTAAGCCTCCAGCCACTTCTCCTTCGGACCCTCCAGAAGTTCTCCTGTCCCGGCTCCACCCACCCGTGCTCCCCTCCAACACGGGGCATCGTGGTCCAGGGAAGGGCACTGTGTTACCTTTGTTATTGTGACAGACTCTGCACATTGAAAGAAAGGAAGGCTTTTTTAGCCCATGGTTTCGGGGATTTTGGTCAGTGATGGGCTGATTGGCTGGTGAGATGGTTAGGTAGGGCAGCATTGCAGTGTCCTGCGCATGTGGCGGAGGAGGCTGCTGAGAGCACAGGGTGGGCGGCATCCTAACAATCTACAGCCGCCACAGATACACCTCAAAGGTTGATCTCCCCTAAAGAGGCTCCACCTTCAGCAATGTGAGCCTTTCAGGGGACGCTATATTCAAACCACAACAGGTGAAACGACCCTTCAGCTCATCTCTGTGTTCTCAAAGCTGCCCCTTGACAGCAGCAGTCTCTCCAAGAGTGGTTCCTGTGATTAATTCCCAAAGACAACCTGTTCACAACTTCACCTCTGGCCTGGCACACACCTTTAATCCCAGCACTCAGGAGGCAGAGGCAAGTAGATCTCTGAGTTCAAGGCCAGGCTGGTCTACAGAGCTGCTTCCAGGACAGTGAATGCTACACAGAGAAACCCTGTCTTGCGGGGGCGGGGGGCGGGTTGGGGTGTAATTGAACAACTTCACCTCTGTTTTTCCATTAAGATCACTTGGTAGGATCTGCCTCCAAGTGCTGCTATGAGTGGTAGGGAGGAACACTCTGCCCCTCCCTGCCTTAGTATGGACCTCAGCTGGACTTGAGAAGTCAGCTATGTCAGACCAACTGGAGAAACCCACAGATCTTATTTTACACGTGCATGGAAAACTTCCAAGAAAATTAAGAACCCAAATGACCCCCTCCAAATCTTCACATGGTAGTAGTGAAATGTATTGATAATTAAAATGTACCCAGAGGCAAGGGATGATGGTGGTGTCTTTTTTTTAATATATATAGAGTCTTTTTTTTTTTTTTTTTTTTTTTGGTTTTGCGAGACAGGGTTTCTCTGTATAGCCCTGGCTGTCCTGAAACTCACTTTGTAGGCCAGGCTGGCCTCGAACTCAGAAATCCGCCTGCCTTTGCCTCCCAAGTGCTGGGATTAAAAGCGTGTGCCACCACGCCTGGCTTATATATATAGTCTTAAAGAACCCAAGCTGACCTAAAAGTCAACATAGAAACCAGATTGGCTTCAATTTGGAATCCTCCTGCCTCTTTCTCCAAAGTGTTAGAAATCCAGAAATGTATAACGCTGAATGAAGGAAGTTGTCGTAACAAGGTTGGTTTATAGAGACGTTTTTCAGCCTCAAGCCTGTTTCTTGTAACAGGAATGTTTCTTCTCTTCCATATAAGGAGAAAAGGTGACCTCAGAGGTCCTTCCGTATCTGCAGGCTTTTAAGAACCTTTTGTTCCATAAAACCCTCAGCCAAAGTGGCATATTTAGGGCTGCCTGGTTCTGCTGCCCCTCAATTAAATTAGATAACATGCTTTGCTTTAGAAGATAGTTATTACTGCCATTTTACAGATGGGGAAATTGAGGCTCAGAGAGACCTAGGCACATCTCCAGCTCCTGTTGGCACAAACTAAAGCCCCTGGAGATCCAGTTCTCATCTGCCTTGGCTCTCAAGTCAAACTGCTGCCTGCACAAAGCAACTGTCCCTACCCTCTGCATGCCTATATTCATCCCACTCAAAAAATAAGAAAAAAGGAGGCCACTCCTAAAGAGCCATAAGGTGGTCCCAAACTGTCCCCAAAGAGGAGTCCTGACAGGGTTTGGTAACACACCCCTACTGTGCTGTCCCCTCTCCTGCAAACTAGGTTCCCCTGTTACATATGTCATATAAGGACTTCGCTTCTCAGATGTATGATAACCTTGTACTTCTGTGGTCCCTACTCCAGAAGACGTCCAGGGCACAGCATCAGGCTGACTGGGGCAGGACAGAGGATAGGTTGGGCCTCAACCCAAAGTTACTCCTACTGTCCCCAGGCTTCCCTGGGAGTCTGGGAGAGGGTGTGGTGTGGACAGGCCTGCTGGGTGAGAACAGATTTGGAAGGAGGCTCAGGAAGGGTGTGAGGGAGGGTGGGCCTCTCGGGCTCAGCTGTGATCACACAGGAAGCATGCAAGCAACTTCTGCAGAGTACCAGTCAGGGCCCAGCAGTGTCTCTGAAGGCCGTGGCATGGCCGGCCACCTTAGCCGTGCAAACAGCCGTGCACAGTCTTTGGATGGAGCCTTCCACCCTGATCAGGTAGTTCACCAACTCTGTGTCCTGGGTGGTGGACAAGGAGCATAAAGAAGCCAGTCTCCAGTTGTCCACAGAACTGGGAGGATCCGGTGGCCAAACTGCCTTCACAAACCCAGCTGGCTACGGCTTGTCTCCCCAGCTTCCCTCCCCCAAGGAAGAAGGGGCAGACAGGGTCTGATGACTCATCGAGGAGCCATCCTCCCATCCCACCCCCAGGCCTGGCCCAGCCCAGTCCAACTTCTATACTACAGGCTAATGACCAGCCTCTTGTAGCGTGGGAGGGAAGGGTCTTGGCTTCCTTTCCCAAGCCCTGCTCCGGTCTGGTCTGCCTGCTCACAAGCCTATCTTTATGGAGTGGGGCTGGAGGATCAAGCAGCACCCTTCCTGAAGGCAGATGGCCACAGGAGACCAGAGCTCATTCTCTCCTGTTCGTAAGGCAACACCTGCTCTCTCCCAGTCCCGGGGAAATGGCGCTGAGCTTTCTGTCATCCCCTCCTTGGAGAGTTTGAATCCTGCCTGCGATTCTTCACTCTTACAAAGACTCTGTGAGGCACCGGCAAATCCCATTCCACTCCATACAGGTCAGGACTTAGTTTTTTGCTCAGTTAGCTACCTTCCTGTAGAACCCACAAGGCAGCACTTCAAGGATTTAATGTCAGCTCACCAACCCCAGGTTCTCTTTATCCAGCAAGGCTTCGGACAGGCTGGGGGAGTAGTTCAGTGGCAGAGTGTGCTATGGGCTGGACATTGGGATTATCCCCAGGAGTTCACACATGAAAAAACAATAGCCCTTTAACAGCCAGGCTGGTGACTTCTGGAAAAGTTCCCATCTCTTTGTTCTTATGCATGGTGTCTAGAAGGGAACCCATTGCTCCTGTGGAAGCAGGGCCAAGTGGAAGATGACACAGAGACCTCACTCTGAAGGCTTAGTCGTCTTGTCACCTGAACATGAGGTGAAGTCCGTCTTGAAGAGATATGTTCAGGACACTAGCCTGCAGGGTAAGACCTCCCTTAGTGGGAGCCTAAAACTCTGTTCAGTCCCAAAATCCTTTGAGAGTCTGTGGAACCTGCATCCATTCTCTCCTCTGAAACTATTCCATCATCCTGTGTGACACCAGCATCCCATCTTGGACAATAGTCCAAGAGTCACAGGCTAGACCGTCTGAAAGCTGTTAGGAAAGCAACCTAGACCACCTTCCTGCTCAAATGAGTCTTCACGCCAGTTGTAAGGCTCATCCTACCTCGTTCAGGCCCTCACCTGGGACAGAACCTGGAGCAGAGACTGTCAGTCAAACAAGCACTAAGCCAAAGCCCAGAAAAAAAGCAGTGACTTCCCCAGGGTCACAGAAGCCAGTCTGGGCAGCTACATCAATTTTCTTACCTCCTTAAGGCCCCCAAAAGGCCTAAGTGTGGAGCCTGAACCCCAGAATCAAGGAGAAAGGAGATGGCTTCTGGCTGTGGCCTGTCCAAAGGATACAGACTCCATACTAGGCCAGAACATCCACCCCGAGGACCGCATGTTGCCTGGGCTGCAGGGCAGCAGTGTGTAGAGCCCATCAGTGGATGCGAGTGTTACACACGGGCTCAGACTTCTCCATTTTAAGGTTTCCAAGGAATTCCTGCTCCCTAAAAACCTCTCGACTTGTTTTGGGTCACAGACTCCCTTCCTTGGTGAGAGTTCAGATGTCATTCCTGTAGTGCCCCTCCACAAAGCTCCATGTTTAGACCCTACTGGGTGCTGTATGCTACCCTACTGGATGCTGTCTGCTTCTCGGTGGACTCACATGACTGTGGAAGTCTCTGACTGGCGCTATGAACTCGATCTAACCACTTACTCAGCCCTCCTTATGGTCCAACACCAGAAACCATGAGCTGTGCTTTGCCTCCAGTTGTGCTCTGTGGCTTCACGATGTCCACCATCTCAAACCTCTGTGGCCAGAGGAGTCCAACATTCCTGCTATGGTCTAAGGGTCTCGATAGGGTCCATTTTCTCTGCCAGTTAAAGAATTAATTGGCAGTGACATTTTGGGATCTTTCATCTGAATATCTGTACCAAATGTTTTCATCCAAACATTACCCTGTGTCATGGTGTGCATTGGCCCTGTTGTCTGATGATACTTGAAGCCCCTGTACCATGAAACTGCAGCAGTACCAAGAGAAAACTTCCTAGGAAATTGGGGTATTCATCACTCTCATAACTAAATAAATAAAATGAAAAGTCAAAAAAATAGGCAGGAAAAATCTTGAACATAATAATAGGTCAGGGAAATCTCAAACATGGCAGACAGAGCCAACCAGTAAAGATACACACACAGAGACAAAGAAAGAGAGAGAGAGAGAGAGAGAGAGAGAGAGAGAGAGAGATACACACAGAGACAAAGAGAGAGAGAGAGATACACACACAGAGACAAAGAGAGAGAGATACACACACAGAGACAAAGAGAGAGAGATACACACACAGAGACAAAGAGAGAGAGAGAGATACACACACACCCACACACAAACACACACACACAAACACACACAAACACACACACACACAAACAGAGAGAGAGAGACAGAGAGAGAGAGATACACACACTCACACACACACAGAGAGAGAGAGAGAGGGAAAGAGAGAGAGAGAGAGACCCTCTGCTTAGCTAAGGAGGGACTGGGAAGTGAAACTGGGTCTCTTCTTGATGGCTGGGAGTTTTTAAGGGTCTTTGAGAGGTTGTCTTCTCCTAAGGAGATCAGTTTAAACAGACAGGGAAGCTCACAGGCCCAGGATTATGGAAACAACACATCCACATCCCTGTTCACCAGGCCTTTAGGCCTTCATCACTGGTCAGGAGGAAGAAGCCAAAGTTTGCCATCTTTATCTTTATTTAGGGCCTGCCTTTCTGTCTGTCTGCCTGCCTGCCTGTCTAACAGGGAATTCATTTAACTCCTAGTAAACCTGCCTCCCCCCCATCACCATTCCCAGGATTGGCTCCTAGGAATTGCCTAAGGGGCCTGGTGTGGTACAGAACACCCGTAAACCCTGTCCAGGACGGTCCAGAGTTCCAGGCCAGCCTGGCCAGCACCCAACAGCTTCTCCCAGCTTGTGGTAGGTATGGGAGGGGGTACAATATAGAAGCTAGGCTCGGCATGGTAGCACATGTCTTTAATGCCAACATTCAGGAGGCAGAAGCAGGTGGATCTCTGTGAGTTCGAGGCCAGACTGATCTACAGAGTGAGTCCCAGCACAGCCAGGGCTACAAAAACAACCCAACAACGATAAGAAAGTTATTATTTTAAGTCATTCTTCAAGCCAGCTAATTTGTTTTTGTTTTATTTTTTTGAGACACAGTTTCTCTGTATAGCCTTGGTTGTCCTGGAACTCAATCTGTAGACCAGGTTGGCCTTGGATTCACAGAGATCTGCTTGCCTCTGCCTCCCGAGTGCTGGGATTGAAGGTGAGCTCCACCACGCCCAGCTTAGCCAGTTAATTTCACTTTACTCCACAGAGCAAGCGAGCAGTGTTGGGGACAGAGGCAGCAGCTGGAGAGGTGCATTGGGGTCAGGTGGTGACCTTTGACTCCTGTGCAGCCTGGCCTACGCTGTTGGCACAGCACTCTGGAGGCAGAGGTGTGGGGATGGTGGCAAATTCAAGTCCAGCCCCGGCTGGGGCTGTTATCCAGTTGTTAGAGTGTTTACCTATCCAAAGGTCTGCACCCAGTAGGGTAGCAGACAGCACCTAGTAGGTCTAAACATGGAGCTTCGTGGAGGGGCACTACAGGAATGACATGTGAACTCTCACCTCGGAAGGGAGTCAGTGACCCAAAACAAGGGTCTGGATTTGGTCCTTAGCAAGGTAGAAATCTGGAATGATGGGTGAATGCCAGCCTGTGAGGGGGAGCTGGGGAGGATGGAGAATTCAAGGTCATTCTCAGTTACAGAATAAGGTCAAGGTCAGAGCCAGCACAAGCTATAAGCCTATCTACAAAAAAAAAAAAAAAAAAAAAAAAAAAAAAAAAAAAAAAAAAAAAACGAAAGAAAAAGAGAAACAAGAAGTCCTTCACCTTATAAAAGTTACAAATTCACAAGGACATACTTACCTCTCCTCCCCTGGACCTCCAGGCTTTGAAGGGCAGTGTATATTCTGTTTACCTCAGGACTCCCGGGGTTCAGCACCACCCCCAGTATGCACTAAAGGAGGAAGAAAACAAAGCATGCTTGACAGCCTGCCTTCTAGGGCATGCCTGTCTCTCTTACCAGACTGAGAGCTCCAGAGCTCGCTATGGTGACCCTCGAGACCCACATCAGCCCCTGATCTGCTGGTTCTTCTGAGGCTACCTTTCTTTCTCTTTGGGGGTCATTTCTACCCCCAAATACATATCTTAAGATTTTTCTCCCAAGGCCTGAACTTCTGCTGCCCCGGCTATACTTGCGGAGGCTCACCCAACCCTCCAGATTCACCCCACAGCTCCACACCCTCAGTCCTCCCCTCCTGCTTGGGCCAAAGTGAGGGGGGTGGGGTAGCCAGATGATCTCAGCACCTCCTGCTCTGACATCCTCCCTGGGGACTTCAGGCGTCCCCTGCCTCCACCCAGTGTCACTTCCTCATTTTGGCAGGAACTCCACTGATAACCTCATTCACTTTCTGCCACTTCCTGTGTTTTATGTGAATCTTCCCGAGCTCAGCTACAGAAGATGAGTCTCTTGGCTGTAAAGATAGCCCTAAATGTCTAAAGGCTACCCACTAGCTCCTGGGCACAATCAGTTTTGTTTTTATTTGGTTTGGTTTGTTGCTGTTTTGTTTTGTGCTTCGAGACAGTGTTTCTCTGTGTAGCCCTGCCTGTCTTGGAACTTGCTCTGTAGACCAGGCTGGCCTCGAACACACAGAGATCCACCTGGCTCTGCCTCCTGAGTGCTGGCATCAAAGGTGTGTGCCACCATCTTCCAGTTTGCCACACTCACCTTTTTAAAGCTGTCCAGAATGGGAGATTCTCTCCTCCTGTGGGTCAGAAGCCCAATGCGTAGTCCAAGATCTTCCTATTGTCTAACCTCAATCTTCCTGCTGTTAGGATTTCCAGATTGGGAAAACAAAACTACAGGACACTTACTCAGTTTTGAGTTTGAGGGAGACATTGGGTAAAAATTCTAGTTAAATATTTCCCCTTCTAGGGGCTGGTGAGATGGCTCAGCGGGTAAGAGCACCCAACTGCTCTTCCAAAGGTGATGAGTTCAAATCCCAGCAACCACATGGTGGCTCACAACCATCCTTAATGAGATCTGGCGCCCTCTTCTGGAATGCCTGAAGACAGCTACAGTGTACTTACATATAATAAATAAAATAAATCTTTAAAAAAAAATATTTCCCCTTCTATATCAGAACAAGAGCCATTTGGACTTGGTGGAAGTGCACATGCTTAGCATAGATTTAGGGTCTGGGGAAACAGCTCAGACAGTAAGAGTGCTTGCTTTCCTAGCATGAGGGTTTACGTTCAAATGCCAAGCACTCACGTAAAAAGCTGGGTGTGCCTTTGTGACCCTATAACACCAAGACTGTGGGAGGCAGATGGAGAATCATTGGGCTTGCTGGCTGCCAGCCTAACTTCAGGTTCAGTGAGAACCCTGTCGTCTTAAGGGAATAGGGAAGAGAGCAATAGTCAAAACAGGTCTCCACACACTTAAACATGGGCATGGACATCCACCTATCCACATGAATACCCATTCGTCTTCTCTCTCTCTCTCTCTCTCTCTCTCTCTCTCTCTCTCTCTCTCTCTCTCTCTCGCTCACGCGCGCACGTGTGTATGCACCATGTGAATGCCTGGTGCCCTTGGAGGCCAGGAAAGGGTGTCAGATTGCCTGGAACTGGAGTTAGAGACAGTTGTGAGCCACCATGTAGGTGCTGGGAACTGTTGTGTCTGTTGTAAGAGCAAGCACTCTTAATGGCTGCAGCATCTCTCCAGTCCCATACTCGGCATAATCATGGGAATATTCGCTTTCTTTTTTATATATTCATATATATATATAAATAGGCTCTCACTCTGTAGGCCAAGGTAGCCTCAAACTTGTGATCTTCTTGCCTGTTCCTCTCAAATGCTAGAAATATAAGCATGTACCATCATGTCAGGCTCCATTTTTAATTTTTTTCTTCTGGTTTTTCAAAACAGGGTTTCTCAGAGTAGCTCTGGCTGTCCTAGAACTTGCTCCATAGACCAGGCTGGATTTGAACTTACAGACATCCACCTGCTTCTGTCTCCCAAGTTCTGGTATTAAAGGTTTGCTCCGCCACCACCCAATGACTTTTTTATATCATAGGGAAAGAAGATTGGACTGTGTATACTCTGACACTTGGAAAGTAATAGCATAAGACCAGTCACATACTTGCTGGTCAGTATTTTTTTTCCTTAAGTTAATCTGAAATGGGGATGGCATGATTCCACACACACAATTTAAAGTGAGTAAAAAGGGGTCACATTTCTAAGGTAGCTATTGAGGACATGAGGAGGCTGAGGCTGGATCTTGCTTAAAGCCACAGTGGGGAGGGAGAAACTGATCTAGGGAGACAGACTATCTCAAGGGATATGTGACACAGATGGTAAGGTGGCCCAAGTTGACCCAGCTGAGGCGGAGGAGAGGGGTCTGTAGAGAAGATGTAATGGCTGCCAAGCATCTTTATGAGCCATGACCTTTAATTCTTGCTGTAACTCGTAGATGTGAAGGGACTGTCGAAGTGGCTTTAAGGTGTCATAACATGCTTTGTGGAAGATACAAGAGGCACTAAAGATAGTCAGGTAAATACGAGAACAACCACAATAACCAAACCATCCGCTCGCTGCCCACCTCAAATGTCTGGCAAGGAAGGAATTAGCCTACTCTACCCCCCCCCCATATCTGTCTGACCTGAGCATGTCCTCCTATGGCAGTAGCCAAGGGAGAGCAAGGTGACACTGGTTGTGAGGAAGGGTACAGGACTACGAAGCACTACCTGTCACCTGCTAGGCTGTGGAGCCTAGCATCCAGCTCATTCCTAAGCCGATCTATCCAGCGCTTCATCTACACAGCGGTCCCCTTACAAGCAACAGATTTGAACATCTTGCCACATGCTCTGTTCCAGGTCCCCACCCTCAGCATCCCCATCTCTCTATTGTTAGCCATCAGCCTGTAAGTGTTAGTTTATAGCTTCAATTCTATTCTACATAAATCCGTGGAGGGAGGGGACCACTCCTGTGTTTTCTATGGCATCAAGAACAATAGTCTGGTCTCAGCAAACGTTGATGGATTTATTAGGTGATGAATTGTCTGTTGTTTCACTCTCAGATTCCCTTTTATAAGGGGCTGGGCTGGCTGCCTTACTGAGTACCTGTTCTCACACCTTAGGCTGGCAGAGGTGATATCTTGCTTACAAAGCACTCTCACGTGCTACCTCCCTTAATCCTTGCAACAACACGATGGGTGTGAAGGGGACTCAGAAAGTGACTCTGAGTCACTGTGACATGCTTAGTAGAAGAAAGGATGTGCCAACAAAGAAGTTGCTGTGATGGCATCTAACAGCATGGGGTGAACCTAATGGCTGTGTTGGTGCTTTGAGTGACCCCCTGGGAGAGGGGCCGGCACTACCACCCAGGGTAGCTCTTGTCACCCAGCTTCCTGCTGTCCAGGTGACACTGTCCCATAGCATTTGGGTTGCCTTTGAATGAGTGTCCCTGGTAGTGGACATGGTTAGCAGTAGCTTCAAGTATCAGGTTGGTTTTGGCTGCTGTTATGTCGTTCACGCTAAATCAGCGGATTGGCTTCTTGGTGCATCTGCTCATGACCTAGGGCCAAGACTATCTGCAAGGCCTATTGGCAAGCCCTGTTGTTGAGCAAAATTTCAAGGTGAGTGCAGACACGGTCTTGAATCATCCATAGCTTTGCCAAATCCAAAGAGAGGACTGGTCACCTGGGTGGGAAGCAGGGCAAGCTGGGGTACCCTTTGCAAGGAGGGGCTCCTGGCAGAGGATGGACTGCTTCAGAGCAGAGATAGTGCTGAACACTTGCAGCCAGAAGTCCCAAGGTGAGCTGTGTCGGGCAAGTTCAGACTCCAGCCTCAGAGCTTTGAAGGATGACAGCTCCCTCAGTCTGGCCTGCTTGGTTAGCTCTGCTGTAGGAGCTTAGCACCCACAATCCAAAGTCCAGGCAGTGCAGCCAAGAGACAGCCGGGAGCAGGGGGGGGAGGGAAGAGGGATGGGGATTCTGCTTGTTGGATCACAACCTCTACAGACAGACAGAGGTGGGAGAGGAGGGGGAGGAGGGGGAGGAATGGGGATTCTGCTCGTTGGATCACAACTTCTACAGATATGCTATTGAGTACTTCCATCAGGAAATGGGGGCTTAGCATGTGGAGCTGGGAAAACCCTGTGTTTACAAGGGAAGCTGAGTCAGACTGATCTATCTTTTCAAACGTTCAGCTATTTCTAGAATCCCATACCGTCAAAGCTGATGCCTTCCTCTTCCCAGGAACTCCCCGGCAGGGAGAGAGCAGAAGGCTGAGATTGCCTTTTTTGAAGACTAAAATTCAAAGAGTTAGTGTCCTTTTATGGACTAGAAGCCACCCTCCCCCATACCCCCAGTTTGTCCTAAATGCCCCAGACAGGATGGGGGAGAATTTTGGAGTGAGATTAGCCTAGGAAGGGAGCAGGATGCTGGAGGAAGAAGATGGAGGAAGAGATATAGAAGACCTAAAGGGAGCTAGAGAAAACTTGTGTCTCCAAGAAAAACTGGTTCCAGCTCCTCCAGAGGCCCTCGACTGAGTACTTGTCAGGGGGACCAGAGTACATGGACCCTTGTAAACACTCAGCCTTTCGGTCTTTTTCTGAACAAAAGTCTATGAGCAGCCTCCCCAGATGACTAAAACAGAGAATTCTGAAGTGCAGAGATGACCAAAGAGGACCTGAAATTATTTAGCCCCAGCCCCTGCTCTGTACTGCGGCACCTGTCCCTACTGTAAGAACCAAGGCTAGAGGCAGAGCCTGGAGACATTTCCTAATTTCTTTGGGAATCTAAAAGCCTTTGAAAATGTGGGAGTTCAGGTGTGAGAGTAAGAAAATGTTAGTATAGCCCTCACTGTGTAGATAAAGAAGCCAAATCTCAGGAAACTTAAACTACACAAAGGACCATACAGTCCCCAACTTTCTCCTCTCGTCCTTCAGAGAGAGCCTTTCAAAGTTTATCAGGACAACGCTGGTTCCGCCCTTGTCTTCAGCTCAGCACTGCTTGCCTCCCTAGAACAGAACATACAGGCAAGCTTACGAGGCAGCCTATCAGCTGTGGACAGATCTGCCTTCCAGTTTAATACAATCCCCAAATCTTAGAGTGGGAAGTGGCATCAGACAACCATAGTCTACTTTCTTATTTCCTGGACTGAGAGGTCTACCTGCCTCCACCCCAGCCCAAGTTTACCCCATTCCTCCTCCAACCGCCTGAAAAAACTGTCAGCTCCCCCTTCAGACTACACCTCCAGATCTGATGGCTCCCGTGTCTGTGCTGCTGCAACTGTAGTCCAAGCCCCGCCATTTTCTTTCAAAGATTGTCTTCTGCTAGGTCCCCATCAAGCCTGCCACTGCTTTCCTCCTTAATCAGCTAGAATCTTTTTATCTATTTTTATCAGTGTGTGTGTGTGTGTGTGTGTGTGTGTGTGTGTGTGTGTGTGTGTGTACAACTTGCAAGAGTCATTTCTCTCCTTTCTACCACATGGGCCCTGTGAATCCTTCTCAGATGGCCAGGCTCCGTGGCAAACACTTTTACTTTCTAAGTCACCTTGCCTGCTGGAAAGACTCTTTTTAAAAGTCTGTTCGGTCATTTCAGTCTTTAGCTCAGCACCTCCCAATGACTCTGTTTCCCCCAGAATAAAAGCCACAGCCTTAGAAAGGCCCTCAAGGTGGCTTCCCTCGGCCCCTCTTCCTGCTAATCTTTCATGCACTTGGCTCCAGCTTCACTGGCGATTGATTCAAAAGTCCGCGAGGGCATATAGATTGCTGTCAGTTTTGTTCGTAAATGTATCCCCAAAGCTGGGCATGGTGGAGGGTTGCCCTTTATACCAGGCTCAGAGAGAGCCTTTCAAGGGTTATCAGGACAATGCTGGCACTGCCCTTGTCTTCAGCTCAGCACTGCTGGCCTCCCGGAATTGGAATTACAGAGTGAGAACTTGCCTTGGGAACGAAATTGAGACCAAACCCAACCAAAACACAAATGTACCAGAAGGCACTCAGTAAAGTAAAAAAAGAAAGAAAGAAAAATTTTTTGTGGAAGTCCTCAAGATTTCCATCAGGGCTTTGCTCGTGCCAGGTAAGTGCTGTGTGATTGGTCTACAGCCCCAGTTCCAATAACTGGTAATCCAATAAATGGTAATCAATTGGCCAAGTGAGTGACTGGGACACAGTATGTAAGAGATTATCAAGCTATAGCTTACATTTGGAGGTCCAGCCATTGGCCTTGGCCCCGCCCCAGCTGGCTCCCAATCTTAGCCTGCACATCCATCGTCTTCCAGAAAACCAGCCTGCTGTCTATTAGGTGATTCCCAACACTACAGTTCTATTTTTAAAATGCTCATGTCACTCAGCCAAATTGTTGTCCTTGAACCATCCTGTCCCTTAAAGACACACTCGAGCCGGCAGTCGGAGTTCAGATTCCCACTCCTGAAGTCTGGGGAAGTGGGGGGGGGTCTGCTGCTCCCCACATTTCTACTCTGTTTTTCTCCTCTTACTCTCCCCCTTCAGGATGGGGCAGAGGGAGACGGAAGGGTCATCAGATCCCGAGCCAGGGAGCCAGGCCAATGTGTGATGGGAGTTTCCCTCCCACGGCCCTACCCCACGAGGGGGTGTCCACTCAAGAACATCATGATCCCGCCTGTGCCTCAGGAAAGGGCCAGGAAGAAGTAGCATTCAAAAAGCCTTTCTGATCTTCTCGAGCTGCCTCCCCCATCTTTGTCTAGGTTGTTCACATTCCGGAAGCGCTGATGTGGCACTAAAGATTCCTGCAGCTCCAGCCATGTCCCTCGGGGGCCCCAGCGTCATCGCTGAGCCTGCTTTCTGGAATGCCTTTGGTATGAAGTGTCCTGGCAGGTGAGGAGGTCTGAGCAGATGAAATCTACAGTCCAAGGCTAGATTTTTGGGGCTCCTCCCCACCTCTCCACATTCACCCCTTCATCCCATCCATGTCTTAGCTCCCAGGGTAATTAAACAGACCACAGGAACTCCACCAACCCAGAAGCCCACGAGACTCAGCTCCTGCCCAGAGAGTGAGGTGCTGTGTCCCTTCTGGCCCTCATCTCAGATGGCTGACTAGGCTCAGCCTTCTCCTCGATCTTCCCCTTTCCTGCTGCCCCCTCCTCTCCATTTTCTTTCTTGGGTCTTGTGGAGGCCAGGGGAGGTAGTTCCAGGAGAGGAAATTTCTCCAGATCTTAAGCCTGACCAAGAGCTTAGCACATAACAGGTATTCCCTGGTAAGTGTAGCTGTTTGCTTCTGTTTTGTTTTGTTTTTGTTTTTGCCACTCCAGCTCCAGTGAGCCTTCGAGCTCCCCAATGTGTGACTAGAGAGCTTTCATGATCCCCAATGTGTGACCAGTGAGCCTTTGTGCTCCCCATTGTGTGACCAGTGAGGCCCCCTCCCCCGTGCTCCCCAGTGTGTGAGCAGCAAGCCTCTGTGCCCCCACAATGTGACTTTTCACAGATCTGGCTTTCAAGTTTGTGTTCCCACAATGTAAATTAATGTTTCGAATTTCTGTTTCTTTGCAAAATGAGAGTAAATAACAAACTCACAAGGATGTAACAAAGCTATTGAGAGCACGGAGCCAGGAACTACATGAAGTTCCTGCTGCAGGAGGGTGCTACAAGCCTGGGATGCCGGCACTGACACAGGAGGATGAAGAGTTATGCTGAGACCTTATCTTGACTCAACAAGCATTGGAGTTTGCAGCTCAGTGATATGATTTTTGCCTAGCATGGCAACATAAAAAAATAAATAAGAATAAATGATAGCCTCTATTATCTTCCACGATGAGCTTTCCTTCATCTAAACTTCCCATCAATGTTTCCTGGACGATTTTCACTGAGTTTAATTCCTCCGTGCTCCCGTGTGCTGCCTGCCCCCAGTCTGACTGCAACCCAAGCTGTCTGCCACAGTTAAGCACACTAAGGGTTTGCTGCAGGCCCAAAGGGAAGGGAGCAAGCATCCTTGCACACTGGGCTGTGGGATGAAGGCCCAGCCTGTGATTTTCTAGTGTTTATGCAAGCCTAGCCCGGTCCTGGGACCTCGGGCACATTTGCTGTCACTCAAGCAACTTTTTTGTGAACTGTGCTGTCCTAACCCCCTAGCAGACCAGCCTTCCTCGCCATCTCTAGGCTGTGACCTTTCTAAGTCTCTAGGTATAACGAGGAAGGCCCAAGTCTTCATCCCGCAATGCCCCACACTGGGAGGATGGGTGGGGTGTATAGCTGGGAAACAGAAGCCAGCCAGAACTGGGCAATTAGGGGGTGAATACCAGAGTAGGTCAGGAGTGGGGGTGGGGAGAGGGCCTGCTTGGAACCAAAGGCGGCCAGCTGCTTGCCTGAACTTTGTCCTCTGTCCCTCCCTCTATCCAGTCCCAGAGTCCAGCAGTTTCTCAATGGAACAGGCTGCTGGGACAGCTCTGCAGGGGGCTGAGGGGCAGGCCAGGGAGGGTGGGCATTCCAAGCATTCTTGACTTCCTCCCAGAGTCTGGAGCTAGGGCCCAGGGAGAAGCTGTCCAGTACTGAAGGAAAGAGGATTTCTTCAGAGGGAATAAAGGCTGTGGGAAGAGTCTTGGGGGGGGGGGTGTAGGGCACGGGCCAGTGGGGGAGGGGAGCTGGGGGGAGAGGGAAGTGCTGCTGGGAAAGGGAATCAGTCAGAGATATCCACCTGATTCATTTCTTCCTTGAGGACTAGGGAAGGAAAAAAGAACCCAGGACCCTTTTCTAGAATGCTTAACAGGTCAGGCTTAACGGCAGGTGGACTGAGTGTTTTGGAAGGGTCTTTGTTTGTTTGATTGATTAATTGATTGATTGATTGACTTTATTCTTTTATGTTTCTGGGGATTGAGAAGACACATTAAACAGCATCCTGACCACCCAGCTGCACTGCCTAACCCCCTCACTCTATTTTGATTAAACAGAATCTGTGTCCCATCTGTGGTCACAAATATCAAAAGGCTCAAAGATGTGTGAACCCAAGTCCCCAAAGAGAACAAGAGACTGTTTTTCCAGTTACCATTGCTGGTTTTAATGAGGTTTTTTTTTTTTTTTCTTTTTTCTTTTTTTTGGCCACAGATGAGGGAGGGCGGACAGCCTTGGGTGTGAAGGGACTGCAGACTCAATCCAGACAGTGCTCAAGACATACATTTAAAAAACGTCCTCCCCCACTCTTTGATTAGAGGGACATCATTGCCAAATACTTCTCTGTACATAAACTTCAATGGCACAGTGGTGTTCCCCAGAACATGGCATTCACATTACTGAAAGCAGCAAAATTCACTTAACAAAAACAAAAACAAAAACAAACGAACAAAAATACCAAAAACAGAAAAACAGAAGTGAGAATCACAAAAAATAAATAAGTCAGCACATTCTAGGTCCTGTTGGCCTGAGAAACAGAACATCCATCCATAGTCTGGATATCAGGAACAGCTTCAAGGCTCAAGTCTCTGAGGTCTAAGATGGGGTTCAGAGGCATCTGTTCCCCTTGAGATGAAGTCAAACAGTGGTCCGAGTCTTCCCAGGTCTTTGAGATGCACAGTAGAAGAGATGGAAACCAGAGGCTGTTTCCTCTCTAAATAATGGAGGTCACGCCGCATTATCTCCAAGGAAGTCAGGGTTCTAACCCTGGTGGTTGATGGGAACAGGAACTTATGTGAAGGTGCAGTCTGACACTGGCAGAGAACAGGGTGGGAAATGTCATGGGTAATGCTCATGGCACAACGGGGGCAGACACCTTCAGGTCTCTGCCACCCCACTATAATACTCGGGTAGCCAGGGCTCCCCGCAAGGCTTCCCCATTCCTTTCCACATCTGTGCGATTTCTCTCATCTTCCAGGTTCAGGCTGCAGGCGTAGATCCCTTGATGTACTCCATTCCTGTACTCTATTCCTCGGGGGGGGGGGGGGGGGGGGGATGCGACCCAGGGTTCCTCTGCAAACCCTCTCAGAGCCTACCCCATACTGGGTCACCGCCTCCCTTCCTCAGCTGAGCTTCGAGCAGGTTCCTAGGGCTTGTCTGTAGGCTGCTGTCACCTCTTGGCAGTCTGTCAGAGAAAAGCAGCTATCCCCCAAGGATTCCTGCCACCATCGCTTCAGGCCTTCTGAGGGAGGCCGCTCAAGCCTCCTCAAGTTGTCCACAGACACGCAGCCCCTCAGTGGGGTTTCGGGAAGCCGCTCGGGCAAGTCCAATTGGTCAAAGGACTCGGAGGACAGGATGCTGTCCTCACTCACAGCCCCCGAGGGGCGGCTGGGCCGGGCTGCGGGATGGGGGGCGGCCAGTTGGTCCAGGGAGCCAAAGGTGCTAGAGGTAGTGCCTTCTAAGGCTGTGCGGGAGAACTTGCCATTGAGTTTGAGAATGCCCTTGCGGTGGAGTAGGAGCCCTGAAGCCTGTGGAGACTTCTGCTCCACAGGGTCCCCACTCACAAACACATCACTGGCATCTAAGAGTTCCCCAGACTCGCTGGGCTCTGGAGAGGAGTAGTAACCAGATTCACGCTGCCGAGACTTTTTAAGGATGCCCTTCCTTGGGAGCAGGGATGCAGCAGGGACGGGCTGCCCTGGAGTATCAGGCACGGGTCTGAGTTCCTGCCGGTCCTCCTGTACCTCCCCTGATGAGGTAGAGGACTTTTTCTTGAGAATGCCTTTCGGAAGCTTGAGGCTGCTCTTGCCAGGGCGAGAGGGGGTATCCTCAGCCGGGTCACCTTGCAGAGTCTGAGCCATGTCGTTCTCCTTACGGGACTTCTTAAGAGAATGTTGCCGCTCCAGCCCAGGTACAGTGCTTCCACCTCCCGGCACGTGCTGCTTGAAGAAGCTGCACACCTTGGCTCCATTCTCCAAGAGGGGGCGCGATGAGCGACGTAACCAGTCCGCCATGGAGGCCCGGCCAGAGTCACCACTAAGGTGCCCACCCTCACGCAGGGCTTCCTGTTCCCCGACTCCGGTGGTATAGCCCCAGTTAACCCACCAATGACTGGCTACATCCTCCAGCGTGGCCCGACGGGTGGGGTTCACCATTAACAGCCACCGGATCAGGCCACAGGCATCTGTAAAACAAAGGCAAGGGCTTGAGAGCTGCAAGAACCAGCATCCAAGGTTCTCTAGCATGGGCCTGCCTCACCTGAATGTGGACACTGCTCATGCTTCTGGGTGAGACTAGTGTATTCCTTCCTCGGGCTCCACACAGGCTCAGGCTCTCTCCCCAGGCCAACTTTCCTGGACAGACACAGGCGACTGCCTCTCTGTCCCACAAGCTCTCCCTCCCAGCTCTTGTTTCTACAACTGTGTTTTCCTCCTCTGCTGAAAGTCCATTCTCTGGAACTGTGCTCAAATGACAAAGCAAAGCTCTCCTACACTTCTTCCCACTGTCTAGATCTTATATGGAGGGTCAGCTTTCTCAAGATGAGGAGAAAGTCAATAAGAAACAATACAACTATAGCAAAGAGGATTAAGCTGGACCTTAGGGAGCACTTCTAAAGCATGCTCACAATGAAGAAAGCTGCCCCCTTCCTCAGAGGTCTCAGACTGGAGAACAGCGGGGGGGGGGGGGGGGGGCGCATCCTAATCTCCACGCGTGACTAAAGACTGCTACCTTCTTTATCCGTTGTCTAGTCCCTGTGTTGGGAATCACTGGCAGTGACAGTGTACCCCACTCCCCAGGCTGGGCCACAGTCCCCACTCACCGGATGGCTTGGGCGGCTCACGGTAAGCCCCACTACTGATTTGCTTCACCAGGGTTTTATGATCCTGCCCATCAAAGGGCATGGTGCCATGTACCAGGATGTACAGGAGAACGCCCAGAGACCAGCTGTCCACCTGAGAGGGAGAGGGGGAAGGGTGCTCAGCAAAGAAACAGCACGTGCTGCAGCCTGGAGAGCTGCCATCCGAGTCTCTCCAACACGATGGAAGATGTGAAGGTCTCATCTGAAGACTTCCTCCTACCCTCTCTTGTAAAACTAGAGGGCAAGTAGGGGTTGCGGCAGAGGGGTCAGGAGCTCACAGGATAAGATGCTGCCGGTCACTTCCCCCCGGAAGCATAGGAACAGTGGTCAGGCCATTGCCGTCCTTCTGGGTCAATGTGGGGTGGCTGGACTGAGCACCAGGAGATGATGAGAAGCAGGGGGCAAGAAGGAGACACGATACCAGAAGACCTCTGTTCTATGACAGCTTCGCTACTTCCCCCTCAAGGCTTGGCAAGTCACTGCTTTGTAGGGGCCTGAGTTTTGTGCTCCAAAAGAAGGAAACAACAAGCCAACTATCTCATCTATCCTGCATGACCTGGATTCGGGGATGCCTGCAGGAGAAGGATGCTTACCTCTGGGCCCACATAGGGCTTCCCGTTGACGATCTCAGGCGAGGCATAGAGAGGGCTCCCACAGAACGTCTGGAGGAACTTGCCTTTGTGGTACAGGTTGGAGAGGCCAAAGTCAGCAATCTATAGGGTCGGGGACAAACACGGGTCACGACAAAGGTCGGGTTGTTCCACAGCCCTTGCTCATCCTTTCTCCAGGGGATACAGTTTAATCAGCTGCAGTCAAGAAGCCCTTCAGCTCCCCACCTTGTTACTATCACTTCCTGTTTCCTGAAGACACAGGATCCCGGGAAGGAAAGAGACACCCAACCTACATCTCATAGCTCAGGTCCTGAAAGACAGTGGCTTAAAGCCCTCAGGAGGCAAGCAAGGCTCCTGGTCCAGGAACTATGTGAAGCCTGTGCCCTTCTGAGCCAAGGGTTCATCTCTGCCCACACCCAGGCAGGAAGCCAGGGTGGACCTGCATGGGTAAGGGGGAGAAGAGAAAGGAGAGGAGAGGAGAGGAGAGGAGAGGAGAGGAGAGGAGAGGAGAGGAGAGGAGTCAGAGTTGTTCACAGTCCAGGAGATAGAATTCTCTCAAAGGATCCCCAGAGCTGCTGGATTTTAGGGGCCAGAGAGGTTCTAAGATCCTCCTCTACCTTCCCATCAGGTAGAGGTGGAGGTCAAGACCCTGGGGCTACCTGATCCTTCACCTCATCAAAGGGTCATGTGTGCAGGGTGGAGAGGGCTGTTTATGAAACCCTGACTCCTTTGTTTATAGCTTTATTGGGCGTCTTATCAAGCAGTTGCCAGGTGAACTGGTAATGATGTTGTTGATTGGTACCAACAGAGTCTATGCCCTTCTCTGGCTTGTGTGAGTTTACTGGCTCTGGCCTCCCTTCCCTGTCAGCATCAAAGAGACCCCATCTGCTTCAGGAATGGCCTGGATAAGGGTTACTGACTCAGTACCAGGATACCTCAGGACACGCAGGTCAGCAGCCATAGAGTGACCCTTGTCCTATGTCGGATAGATCTGAGAAGTGCCAGACTGCCACCCTCCCAGCTGTTTGCCAGGCTAGCCTGCTACCTCAGCCAGCCCTTGTCCTCTTGCCCCCTCCAACCCTGAGATTCTTGTTTATTTCCTTGGCATGAGCTTGTGATTGATGTAAGTCTAGCTACTTCAGCATGTGAACGAGAAGCCGGTGTTTTCGGGGAAACAGAAAGTGATAGCAATAAGGAAAGGCCCTGTAGGGCTTCTTGACTGTAGCAGATTAGACAGTGCACTTGGGTTCATGTGCAAGCACTCAGGGCAAGGGGAACGAGGCTCAGTACCTGTTGGCCCCAAAGTTTGGAATAAAAATTGACACTAGATTAAACCCTTGCCACGTTTGTGATGTAACTGGCCTGAGAGACAAGAGTCTTCGTTTCTGTTCTAGCCCAATCTCGGCCAGTCACTAGTGGGGTGATCTTCCTCTTGAGGGCTCAGTGCCTCATCTATAAAGAACGTGTTGGAATAGAAGATGGCCCAGGTCCAGGGACCCACAAAGCATTTAGAGCTCTGAGAAGCCAGAAGTGGGGCCTCACCTTAATATTGCCATTGGCATCTAGAAGGATGTTCTCCAGCTTGAGATCCCGGTGAACGATCCCGTTCTAAAAGAGGAAGAGAACCGAGTCACCAGGGAAGGGAATGGAGACCAGGGATGTCGCCTAGGAAACGTAACTATCAGAGTTGAGCACAGGCACGCTGGGATACAAATTCGTAAGCAGAGTTCAAGGCCTTTCCAAGGTCAAGAGAACAAAGCCAGAGATACCAGCATTCCTTGGTCTGAGAGTCCCAGCCTCAGCACCCCAGAGACACCCCCCACCCACAAAGAACACGACCAGGTCTGGAGGGTGGGCGCTCACCTGGTGGCAGTAGTGCAGGGCAGACACGATCTGTCGGAAGAAATGCCTGGCGTCCCGCTCACTCAGCCGTGGCCGCTCGCTGATGTAATCGTACAGATCGCCTCGGCTGGCATACTCCATGACAATCACAATCTTGCTGCTGTTCTCAAACACTGGAGAGGGCAAGCGAGACTGTCAGGCCTCCTGGAGAACACACTCCCACCTCAGGACATAGTCATAGCCTCACCCTAGATAGGTCCTCCCTGTGGAATGTCTGCTACGGGGGACAGGGGCCACAGGGCAGCGAATAAGGGCAGAAGAGCCTTTGAAGAAGACTCATAGCTCCTTCTTGGAGCAGCAAATCAAGACATGAGGTCAGTGGCTACATTTAGACTTTTGAGGACTCAACAATCTTCCAGGAAGACAGAGATATCACTGTAGGAGTAAAAGGCCCTACACTTCACCTTATGACCTTGGCCAAACCACTACATTTACCAGGGAGCATGCAGAGTTGCTGGGTGAACTTGGATGCGCAATCAAACCCTTGTGCCTTAGTTTCCTCCCCTGAAATCAGACAACAGCAACTTCCCAGGACTCAGGCGAGAAACAGGCAAGAAACCGGCAAGAAACCGGTGACAGACAATGCTTGGTCTTGTACAGTATTTGATACACAAGAAAGTGCTCAAAAACCTATCACTGTATTCTGTTCTCATGTGTAATTCTAAAACCTGACACCTGCCCTGTGACTGTGAGAGCCTACATAGTCCTCGGTCCTGCCACCATTCAGAATACGCAGGCTGGGGCCGGAGTGCATATGGCCTCGATCACAGAGGCAATCAATAAACATGTGGTAATTAATTGGCTGGCTGGATGGCTGGCTTCTTGGCAGTCAGCCCACCCCGGTTAGCCCATCTCCATGTGTAGGAGGGGCCGTCTTACCACCTCACGCCGAGCCCTGGCTCCAGTCCTCTAAAAAAACGTAGAAAATAGCTGGCTCCTGAAACTGGTCCTTCAGCTGATGTGTCTGTCAGAACACGCTAGGCTATGACAGTGCATCTTCATGTTAAACGGGTCCTATGAGTTTGGCTTGCTGGGCCAGCCCCAGATCCTCTGAGAAGGAGCTAAGGGGTGAGTCCTCAGCTTCAAGGCCAGAGAAAGACTAGTGGTGCTGTTTTCCAGGTGAACACAGGGACCCAGACTCTTAGGGGTACCTGACTGAGACTCTTCACTTGTGGTTCTCAGTTTATATGCAACCTCTACTCTAGGAAGCAAAGATAAAGGGGTGGCACGGTGCATTGTGAGGAACATTAGACGTCAGTCCCAGCAGTCCCATAGGTCAAAACATCCAGAGTCCATAGCAAGATGAAAATGAATCTGGAGGAACCCTTTAGACACCAGTAACAGTGATGCCCTGTGCTTCTACCATCAACACTCTTGAGTGTGTGTGTGTGTATATGTGTGTGCTCACACACCAACGAAACAAAACAAAGCACAACACAACACAAAAACGAAAACACAACAAAACAAAACCCTGGGCATCAGGTTCAGTTCTCTGACCCAAGTGGGAACTGGGTATGGGGGAGAATTCATATATCGTCAGTTCTCTGACCCAAGTGGGAACCGGGTATGGGAAGAATTCATGTATCATCAGTTCATGCACATGCATGTGGGGGCCCGTGCACACATTACCAGTCACTAGGCGTGATCTGCCCACTGTTCCCGGAGGGAAGAAAAGAGAAATACCATTAACCTTCTCAGCCACTTGTCTGGGTTCCTCACGGGACAGACTCAAGCCACAGGATCATAACAGTAGCTTTACCCTTTATCTTCCTATGAACCCAAGAGTAGAGACATTTCTATTCGACCTACCAGGAACCTTCAGACAAAAGAAAACCACTCCAGACAAGTCTACAGGCTCCTCCCTCCCCTCCCTCTTCCTGCTGTCCCTGTGATCCTGGTTACTGAAGTTACATAAAGACTTGAAGCAGACAGGTGTACGTGGGAGGGCGTTCTCCCGTCACCCCCCTCCTGCTCACTTTGTTGTCTGGGCCGCAGGGAAGATGGCAGCCAGAGTGATCAAGCCAGAACTGATGTCAGAAGAGAGGCGAGAGAGGCAAGAATAAACCCATGCAGGAGTGAGTGATCCAGGGGCACAAGGCGACTTTAGGACTCCTGGCTAACAGAGGAGCATTGAGCAGCACCCACACACCTGAGACAGGTGCGGACTCCGGCCTTGCAGCCTCTCCTGGGTGGCTAAGGATCTCCTGGGGTTGGGAGGCAGCGCTATTAGGGAAAAACTCAACAACAAAAGGCTATGCAGTCTGAGATGAGGGTGCAGCTCACTTTACAGCGCTTACCTAGCAAGTGTGGGATTCTAGGTAGGACCCCAGCCATGCTACCAACACACAAACTAACCTACAGCTTTCCCACTTACAGGGTACTCGGTGACAGTATCCAGTTGGATTTTTGCAACCGCCCTGTGATATAGATGGATTACGGGAGAAGTTCTGTGTCATGTGGTAGGGTTTTAAATCCAGCTTTTGCAACTCCAAAGCCTTTATCATTCTTCGTTTTTTTTTTTAGAGACCTTTTATTTGTTTAAGTTATGTATTTATTAAAAGGCGGGGTCCTAGTTATACACCTTTGGATGACCTCGAATTTATATTCCTCTTAGGCACCCTAGAGTTGGGGTTATAGGCATCACCATTGGACACACGCTACTTCTTTGTGTTGGCAGATATGACTCCTGTGCACCCCCTCACTCCCAGAGTCCTGGTTCCCAGCTCCAAATGTACCTTCATGGATGGCAATGATGTGGGGGTGGTTGAGCGAAGACATGATCTCAATCTCCCTCCGTATGTGCAGCAGATCCTGCTCATCTTTGATTTTGTCTTTCCTGATTGACTTGATGGCCACCTGGGAACAGAGGATGCAGGAGATTAAGGAGAAAGGTCTAGCACGGTAGAGGAATCTCTGAGGATACTCCATGAGCCCTGGTCCTGGAACTCTGCCTGCAGCTGCAATACAGCAGGCACCAAGAGAAGCCACCCACCTTCACCAGGGCAGGTGGCGGCAATTTGAAGATCACCTTGTCAAGAAAAGGCCGTCACCTGAGTCCAGCGTAGTCGAAGCAGCACTGACTAATGACCTCATTTTTAAAGTCTACAGATGAACAAGAAACGTAACAGCCTGCACCTGTGTGAGGCTTGACGCTTCAGGATTTACAAATCAAATATGCACAGTGCATCCCAAGGACAACGTGCACCCCAAGGACAAGGACGTGGGATGACTTGCTCAGGACAATTTGCTCAGCACTGAATGCCAGGTAGAGGACCTGGCTCACATTAGTCAGGGAATAGCAGTTTACTGTATGAGTAAATATACTGGTCCTCACAAGAGCTCTGGAAAGAGATGAAGAAAGTATCCTCACCCTCAGCCACTGATAAAGAAACTGGAAACCCAGCAGGATAAATGCTTTCCTTAAAGTCGTTGTCAATGACTAGCACAGCTGGTAAGCTGATTGGGTTTAGTTCTTCTTCGGTCCCAAATGACAATTTGCAATAAACAACCACTCAACTCGTCAAACATTAAAGCAACCCAAATGCCTACCAACAGGTGATGGATAGACAAATTTGGTATCAATCTGTCAGAAAAGGAATGGAATTCTGATACCTGATACCTACTATAACATGACTAAACCGTGAAAACATACTCAGTGAAATAAGCTAGTCACAGAGTGACAGACGTTATGTCACCTCCTTTTATGAGGAACTAAAATAAACAACTCTATAGAAAATAGATCAAAAGTTACCAGGGGTATAGGGAAAAAGATGGCATGGGGGTGTTGTTATTTAATGGGTACAGCACTTCTACTTGGGATGATAAAACGGTTTTAGAGGGATGAAAAAGAGATGTTTCAGCAGTTAAGAGCACTGGCTGTTCTTCCAAAGGACCCGAGTTTGGGTCTCAGCACCGACACGGTAGCTCACAACTGTCTGTAACTCCAGTTCCAAGGGTCCAAATGCCCTCTGCAGATGTACAAACATACATCCCGAGAAGACAGACATGCACAATAAATGAAAGCATTTTATTTTGTATTGGGATGATTTTTAATAATGTAGACCTGTTTAATATGCTGGTGAGTTGTTTGCCATAAGAAAAAAGATCATCAAAACAAAAACAAACAAACAAAAAAAACACCCTCCAGTGAGCAATCTTCGAAGTCCAGATAAGGAATGTCCAACAACAAGAAAAAAAGTAAACAGACAGACCTCTGGGGCTTACGGTCTTAAAGGGTCTTAAAGGTGGAAAAGGATTAAGACCTCCAGCAGGTGTGTGGCGGGCTCAGGAAGGGTGGGTACAGAGGAAACAGAGGCGCTGTACCTAAGAGCTTCCATCTTTCTGGTCCATGGCATTCTCTAGAATGGAGAGAATGGACACCATAGAGCCAGGACCCAGAACGCCTGGTTCTCCCGTTCTATCCTAGTGGCTGTGGGCAAGTCCTACCCTTCTCAGCGCCTCAGCTGCCTTTCTGTGAAATAAACAGATTGAACTAAGTATTCTTGGGGGCTTTCTTGTGAAGTGAGCTGTACAGAAGCCAGTGGCCCTCAGACTAGGGGACGATTGGGTGTCCCAGGTCAGTCAGTTCCTGGCAAGTTCTGGCCAAGGACACCAACAGAATGGTAAACACAGGACTTCCTCTTCATACAAGTAATGAGAAATATGAAGGCTCAGTCTGAGGTAAACAGCTCCTCATTCAATTTCCCAGGAGGGCTGGCCTCCCCTCTGGATTCAAAAGAAGACAGAAAGGAAACCCCAGCTCAAGGGGTGGGGCCTCTAATCCACCCTTTCACAGGCTCCGAATGTAGACAATAGCTTCAGCTCTCTGGACAGCAGGCTCTTTTCGGTTTGTGCTCCCCACCTGACAAGAATGCGGAATAGCCCTAATCCTGTCAGAGGAGTTGCTCACAATGCCCATAGCCTGGTCACCCCGGCAACGGGCCAGGGATGGCGTGCCCTCCGCCCCATCAGGCCCTAAAGCTGCATTGCTGAAAGGGGACAGGCCCCATTCTCAGCCCTCCCCAGAACAGGGCAGGGAGGACAACGGCAGATGGTCACCATGGAGCCTCATCCCTGAGAGGCCCAATGCAAGGGGATGTTGCAGATGGGGGATAATGCAGATGGGAGGATCTGCCTGCTTCAACATTCTGCGCTCTAACCCCATGCCCTAAAGAGCTAGGCAGAAAAGCTCTGGGCTTAGAACAGGGGAGCAGGGCAAAGGCCTTGAATATTTCTTCAACTAGGAGATTGCTCTCTCTTCTCCATTCAGCACGGAGCCATACTCCCACACGCCGCTTCTCCATGCTGCTTTTCTCAGCCTGAAGGGGAGATTGCATGGCCTGCTCTCTTCTCTGTAAGTCTTTGTTCATGAAACCAGACAATGAGTAAAGGGCTGTGAACTCTTTAGAGACAAAGGTCTGTAAAAGATCTATTAGTAGGCAGTAAAAACAGTCATAGGTAAACACACACCACTATCTAGACAACTAAAAATACCTGAGTGCTTAAAATGCATCCAAGCAAAAACCAGGCAGCTGTCAGATGCACAGTCATGTACACACAAGTGTATAGAATACTGAGGTGACGTCATAGGCTTAGGGACAGAGCTCTAAGGGTATAGGGGCCAAAAGAAATGAGTTTCCAAAACATTTTTGAGGGTGCTAGGAATTATTTGGTATGGCTAGTAGGCACACAGGTATCAAGATCCAGTTCTAACCTTAGAAGACCTAAAATTCTAATTTCACCCCATATCATTCTCTATAAGACATCCGAGGGGTGAGGAGCAGTCGACAAACCCCCAGTTATCCACAATAGGTCCTAGGAGATCCTATCTGGCATCTCCCAGGAAGGAAATAAGGCATGTTATTGGGTCCTCCATCAGTCCCCCAAAGGGTGACCGAAGACGAGGATTGATTTATCACTGGGATGGTGGGGCTAGACCACTGTTCCCAAACTCTGCCAGCCCTAGTATATCAAAGTAAGTTTAATCTACTACCACTCAAGACTAGAAAGAGCCCTGTGTGCAGAAGGCCCTTAACAGCTGGACACTAGTGAACACTCATTACAAACATCTATTTGTTAAGTCCCTGGATGATCTTTGCCTGAAGGAACCAGTGACCAGATAAGGTTTCCCTGCACCCCTCCTCCCCTGGGTGGAGTCTCCCTCAGTTACAAGAACTAATTTCTAGAGACCTTTGTTCTCACCTACAGAGTTACTGGCAACTGTGCCTAAGGATGAAAATAAGCTGACTGAAGCCTAGGAAGAAAGTACCAACTGCAGACAAGAACCCAACCCAAAGGATGGCCACAGGTCAAGGTCTTTGTCCTGACACGTTGGTTTTTGTTTTTGTTTTTGTTTTTGTTTTTTTAATTTTTGTAAATTTATGTGTATGAGTGGTTTTTTTTTTCCATGTATAAGTATGGGCACCATGTGTGTGCCTGGTGCCCAGGAAGTCTGAAGAGGGTGTCAGATCCCCTGGAAGCAGAGTTACAGATGGTGGTGATGGTGTGGGTACTGGGAATGGGATGGCGAGTGGGGGGTCTGGAAGAGCAGCAAGTGCTATTAACAACTGAAGCCTCATTTCAGCTCCCTGACACCCTTAGCAACGCCACCCCCCCCCCCAGCATATTACCCACATGTAATCCATTTATTATATGGCCACCACTCTCTGAGGCAGAACAAGGATGACTCTGTATGTGAACCCATGCCGTCTATGTGAACCCAGGCATCTGATTCTCACTTGTCTCAAGCCATGCAACACAAGGCACAGAAAACTAGGAGCCTCTGGCTAACTGGGCTGTTTATTTATTTGTTTGATAAGACTTATTTATTTATCTTTACTTTATGCATATGGGTATTTTGCCTGTGTGCCATACATGTGTGCCACAGGCATACGATGCCCACAGAGATCAGAAGAGGGCTTTGGATCCCCTGAAACTGGAGTTACAGATGGTTCTGAGCAGCCAACAACACGGGCGCTGGGAACCAAACTCAGGTCCTCTTCAAGGGCAGCAAGTGCTCCTAACACTTGCTATCGCTGTACTCCTGGGCTGTACTCCTAGCTTTAAAGTCCTGGCTCCTGGAAAGGCTTGGGGAGCATTGGGAGTGGCTTTCTTTACTTGGAAGAGCATGGGGAACCAGCCCAGGAGAAAACTGTTTCAGATATGGAAGGATGGGTGAGGGTTTTGGCTAAGACAGTGGGCTAGGGAAGGAAATCAGAGCATGCCAGGCAGGTCAGGGTAGATCTCCAAGTTCCCTTCCGAGCGTCAGCGTTCGGTGTACAGCTTCTTCAGAAATAGGTCACCGCAATGTCAGGAAGGAACCCTCTAAGGACCGTTGCTAGGCCGTCGTGCTCAGCCATGTTAGCTGCCAGGGCAGACCTGTTGAAACCACTCTCGTCCTTGAAGTTCTACGCGTTCATAAAGGCAACAAAGCTAACTCCCCAGCCAGCAGCAAACACTTCAGAAAGATAAACTCGGGGCTGGAGAGATGGCTCAGCGGTTAAGAGCACTGACTGCTCTTCCAGAGGTCCTGTGTTCAAATCCCAGCAACTACATGGTGGCTCACAACCATCCATAATGAGATCTGATGCCCTCTTTTGTGTGTCTGAAGGCAACTACAGTGTACTTACATATAATAATAAATAAATCTTTAAAAAAAAAAAAAGAAAGAAAAATAAACTCACTTCACCAAAGTTCCTCCATGCACAGGACAGGACTACAATAGAGGAGAAGCTAGTATCTCAGAAGACAAAAGTTCCTTGGAGGTGTCCAATTCTGCCCTGACCCCACCCCACCCCACCCCCATCCCTGGAGAAGGGACTGCCCGTATCTTGCCATGGGCCACGTTGTTTGTGCCACTCCTTTCACTTAAAACATGCCCACTCTTTGCCAACACCCTGAGGAGTTGGTACTGAGGCTCCATGGGTAAATAACTCCTCTCTCCCAGAGCTCGGATTAGAAATGATCTGTTCTCAGGTGATCAGAAAGCTTTAGAAAGAAAAAGAAGGGAAGGGGGTGAGGAGAGCAGAGATGCTGGTTCTGAATGCTGGGAGAGATGGTCCAAGTTGGGCATCTCTGGTCACAGCCAAGATCCTTGACTCCTCTCTGCCCTTTCGTGGGAAGCAGGCAAGGTGCTGGATGATGACCCACTTAGATAGTGCAGGAGAGGTTAGGTTAGGCAGTCCCGGCTGAGCAGCGGGGGATGTACCACCCTAACAAGAGCCAGACGGGAATAAGGAAGAAGCTGTGCAGGTAACCTGAGCCATCTCCCCCAGTCCTATAGAATGCCACCTCCTCCCTGCCTCCTCCTAGCCCACTCTGCCCGGTTCCGAGCAAGGAGCTTCTCTGCCCAGCCCTTTTGTGTGGTTTGGCTGGAGCCCAAGGACAAGAGTCGCCTGCAGCCTCCCTCCCTGCTGCTGAGCAGGCAGGTGCAGGAGGAGCTGGGAGGGCAGCATCTTGCCCAACAAGCCTTTGGCGGCTGTCCAACGGGAGTCCTTCTCTGAAGTTGGCTGAATGAGAGATGAGGGCTTTGAACAAAGCAGAGACCATAGTGATTCAACTCAAGAAGACTGAGCCAGGAGAGGACCAGGGTAAGAGAGTTCCCTAGGTCAAAGCCACCCTTACTGGGACAATAAGCCACATGTGTCTGAGACACTGCTACGATTTTACAGATACTGTTTTATTTAATCCTAGGGAAACCCACGACATTATAATCTGCATTTTACACAGAGAGGAACATAGAGAGGTAACGCATCTGGCAAGTAATAGGAAGCACAATTGAATTGGACACTTGGCAAGAGTTTAGTATTGTTCCTGTACCCAGGATGCTTCAGCACAGAATGGGGGTTCGCCGTCTCCCACTCTAAACATTGCCTGCAGTGCCGGGAGGGCAGCTGGGGCTAGCCGATGGGATGACAAAGCACTCAGAGGCAAGCCCGGGCTCATCTCAAAACTAACTTCCAGACCAAGACTCAGCACTTGGTCATCCAAGGCTCATGGTGGACAAGTCTGGAGGTTTTCCTGCAGGTCTGCCATTGCCCAGTCAGAAGACAAGTCACTTCCCCTCTCTGGGCTTCCATTCCCTCATCTGCAATGAAGGAAGCAGCTTGTCTCCATTGTTTCTCAATCTTCTGTAGCCCCCTGAGCAATTGGCAATGTAAAAGGAGCAGAAGCAATGTGACCTCACAGAGTTACCCATGTGGGTGCCCTTCCTGCCCCTCCTGACCCCCTTAGTGGTGACTGAGACATCCATGCAGATCAGACCAATGGCTTTGGTGAGACCCGGAGATGTGTTTTTCTCTTTAGTGGTTGGTCAGAGGAGCTAGGAGACTCACAGGAGGAAATGTCATTTGGATACCAGGAATGTGTCTGAGATCCAGAGCAAATATTTGTTTTTCCTCTGATGCCCTACTGGAGCAGCCATTAGTCCTGCCCCCCCTCCCCTCCACCTGTCCCTCCCTGCAGATAATCCCATGGGTCCCTGCTTAACCATCTCTACAAGGAGAATGGGAAGCAAGCTGCAAATGTGGTGAGAAATTCCTGGCAGCAGGAGGTTTTCCTGGGAACCCAGCTCCCACCAACAGCCCCAGCTCCTCAGGGCAAGGCCTAAGCAGCGCCATGTCCCTCTCCCCCACTGAAGTATCAGAAGTATGGGTCTCTTTAGGGAGAGCAGTTAAGATGTAGGGGTGGGTGAGTGGGGATGAGGGCACTGCTCCAGGATTGAGAAATCATTAGCACAGCGGAGAGCTGCTTTCCAAGAAAGGGGGGGGGGAACCTAAGCAAACTCTTAACAGCAATCCTGGGTGGTCTGGCTGGGGAGTTTCAGAGCAGACTCTCCACATTTGCTGATCTTGGCTCCTTGCACGCAGCAAGACATGGGAACCTGGGAGTTCCTTCTGATTTTCTCTGTTTTGATGTAAGAGTCATTGATTTACTTCAAGATCAAATGTGATCTCTCTCTATCTCTCTGTCTCTGTCTCTCTCTGTGTCTCTCTGTGTGTGTGTACGTGTGCACGTGTGTAAGGCAGTGGCCTCAATCAAGAGCTGATGTGAACTCTGAACTTTGATCTCAGTTTCTCAGACAATCTAGCTCTCTCAATCCACTCTTCCCACAACAAGCAACACAGCACACAAGCCACTATTAGCAACTATTTCCTAGCTAAGCACCCAGACAAAGCCTGGGCCCTGAAGTCTCAAGACTGAAGCCTCTGGGGCCCTGGCACTTTATAGAAAGAGAAAGAAAAGAAAGCCCGGAAGTACACGATTGCCCAATAACTGTAACCTGGCAGCGGGCAACTGGGGACTGTGCCAGGCCTTAGCAGGAAAAACATACTTGCTCCTATTGATGGGGTTATAATCCACTCCTTTCTCCAACATCCACTCTCCTTCACCAATGAAATGACTTCTTGAATTTCAAACCAGCTACTGGCTGTAAAAGCAAACAATTAGGGGAGGGGACCATTCCCATAGTCAATAGGGCAAATGATGGCCGCACATACACCCCCTCCTCACAAACAGCATCCACTGGACCTGCCAAATGTTATCCCTAAACTACCTGCTCTGAGCCTTGCTAAAATGTGAATTATAGACCTTTTATAAAATAGTTCCCTTGGTGGGAAATGAGAGACTGGGAATTTTAAACAAGTAGCAAGCTAATACTGCGGCCCACTGAACTGGAGTGGAAGAAACATTGTTGTGTAACTTTTGGTAAATTTGCTGTCCTTCCAAGGGGATGTTTCCAGATAGGAGTATTCATTCTCAACACAGGATCTATGATCAGGGCTCACGTGCACTCACATTTATATCTTACTTTTCCAAGCAGCTTGTGAGACAGGCTGTGTTCTCTCTATTTTTGCAGAAGGGGAAACAGAAAACAGAGATGGAGGAACTTGCTCAGAGTTACGGATTATTATTATGATTACACATGCGTGAAGCAAAAGGGCAAGTTCCCTAAAGACCTCACATCCAAAGATGTGGCTGGAGTGCTGGGAGATAGAGCGGACCTGACAATCGAGCCTGCTTTTACATTTCCCAGAATAAAAGCCTATCACAACCAAACTTAGCTTCATTTCGGCTGGAAAGGCTCCAAAGTGTCAAGTCAGAGTTAAAGATCTCCACACCTCATCCATCTACTGAGATCTGGCGCTTTCAACTTCCTCCTTCCATTCTACTCTGTTGACGTTCGTTCCAGTCAAAATTCAAGTTAAGCCCCGTCTTCTCAAACTACAGGCATCTAGTGAAGCTAAGATTCTCAGGTCCATGAGCACTGTCCTGAAATCCACGGACAGACACATCTAAAATGCGCGCGCCTGGCAACTCAGCCGAGGACACCGCAAGGGCCGCGCTGTGAGCTCCCGAGAGCCGGGAGCCGCGAGGGACACTCACCAGGCGCCCCGAGCTCTCTCGTGCCTTCTTCACCTTCCCGTAGGTGCCCTTGCCCAGGGTCTCCAGGAACTCGTAGCGGTGCCGCAGGTTGTGTTTGTGATGGTGCCGCTTCACCGCCTGCTTCTTCATCAGAGGTTTAGGCGACTTGATGAGCCCGTCCACCAGCGGCCGGGCGCTCTCCGAGGCCAGGGCGGAGGCCGAGGGAGCCTGGCTCGCGCGCTGGGGTAAGGCCACCGACTCCATGGTGCGGGGACGGCGAGGTGGAGGGGGTCGGGCAGCAGCAGCGCGCGGAGAGCCGCTGGCTCAGAGGTCACAGCCGCAACCTAGTACGCTAGAAAGCCCCGAGTTCCAAATTGCTATAAAACGTTTCGAGGGGGAAATGTCCTGACCACGCCCCTGCGTCCCATTGGCCGACTTGCCGGCGGCTCGTGACCAAAGCCTCTCGCATTGGTTCACCAGCTCCTGCCCCCCTCCTCCTCTTGGCTAGGCGCGGAAAGGTGTGAATGGGGCCCCGCCCACCTGGACCCGAGGCCCAGGAATGCAAGAAAGGAGGCAGAGCCGAATTAATACCGAAGTGCCAGTCCTTAAGATTGAAGGCTCTCTGAATTGCTTTAGTCTCTGAATGACGCCAACCTTGTGCTACTGTGCTGTGTTCCCTGTTGGCAAGGGACAATCTAAGGGCACTAGAAAGTCCCGAAGTATTTCCCCACATGCAGTAAAGTGCTTCTCCCAAGCTCAAAACCTGAAAAGCTTTTTGATAACTTCTTGAGGTCCATAAAGGAGAAAGTGAATAAGGAGATGGAATGGGTTGGAGACTGACTCTAGCTAAGCACTGGTAGAGAGCTGTCCTGCCTCCATGTTCACTCTGCTTGGGTTCCACCAACCTTAATTGGATTCTGGAATCCAACAGGCCTGGGAAATCCTTACTTTGTAGGGTTAAGTGGATTCCCTCAAGATGTGGTGGCCTTGTGGATTTTCATAAATTATGAAAAAAGCTCATCACATTCCAAGGACTTACATCCACGTGCTCCTAAATCTGTAAGGAGCGTCTTGGTCCCAGGGTTTCATCCCAGTGATTTTTTTTTTTAATCAAAAGAGCAGGAGGTTGGGCATGAGATTTGGTTGCATTTGAGGGGCCTGGAAGGCTAGGTCCAGACCCCCCCCCCCTTTCCAATGTAGAAAGTGAGTTTACTTCTGCCACACAGCTGGCAAGAAAGCCACAGACCTGAAATTCAGACACTGGGAAAGAGTACAAGACAAGAGGGCTTCCCCAATTCCAGCTATTCTGGGCAGGCATCCCTCCCTACTCTGCAGGACCTCATCTCTAGCTGTATCTTTAGGACTTGGCAGAGGCTTACATCCTCAATTATCAAATTAAAAAAAAAAAACCCTACTATCTGCCCATTTCCCTACTTCTGTTTGCCTTTTGAATCTTTCCAGGGGCAATAACTGGTATCTCCTTGTCTTAGAGCTCTCTGTAGCCAGAGACCATGCACCAGGAATCAGCCTTCTCTAAGTCTGGACAGTCCGTGGAAACTGTATAGCTAGTTTGGCGTCCTGTCTTCTGCCAGCCTGCCTCTCCATTCTCAGTAGTCTGTGAAAATAGAAAAGGCTCAACCAGTCTGCTCTCTGTGCTCCCTGTCTGTCAGTTCCTGGGGTCTGTCCAGGCAGAGTAGGACAATGAAAAGTACATGTCAGAGGAGTGGGCTCAGGGATGGGAGACCTGGGTTCTAGTCCTGACTGACATGAAATCGGGGGGAGCCCCTAGCCCAGATGAGAGGAGGATAGTTTGGGGTTGCTTTCTAAAGATAGGGTTTTAAAGCTTACTAGAAGTCCCATGTCCATTAGCTAGCTGTATCAACATTTCCTCATAAGATGAAGACTTTTTCAGAGGAGCCCAAGGTTCCCTTTAAGACTCAATCTAGACATTTATCACTATTCCTAAACACCCCCAATACCCAGTGCACTGCTGAAGAGATAAAGGTGCACAGTAGATTCATACATTCATACAGAATGGATGGACACGGGAGACAAAGAGACCTGGAGGCAGAGGAGTGAGCCATCAGAACCACCGAGAGAATTGAGAGATGGCTCAGCAGGTAAGAGCACTGACTTATCTTCCAGAGGACCAGGGTTTGATCCCCGGCACCCACAAGATGACCCACAAACAGCCATAACTCCAGTACTAGGGGATCTGGCCCCCTCTTCTGACCTCCAATGACATCAAGCATGTATGTTCTGCACAGACATGGATACTGGTATAATGCCATACGTATAAAATAAATTAACAACAATTGTTTACGGAACTGCTGATTAGAACAACCAAGTGCCGGAACTAACTTTCATTCTGTGTAGGGAGAACCTGGGATGTGGCTCGGTGAGTTAATGATTGGGCTTAGCTCTTTTGGGGACTTGTTAAGACGTTTAAGCTGAGCTGAGTCACCCTCATTCAGTTTGTGTGCCTCACGCTCTAGTCTTAAGAGGAAGCACTTCTTCTAAGCCTTGCACCCAATCACCAACTACTTAGCCCCAATGATTCCCAACCTTCCCAATCCCGTGACCCTTTAAGGCAATTCCTTGTATTGTCGTGACCTCCCAACCATAAAATTATCTTTGTTGCTACTTCATAACTGCAATTTTGCTACTGTTATGAGTCGTAATGTAAATATCTGATATGGGGGCTCTGTGATAGTTGACTTCTGAGAAAAGGTCCCACAATTCTAAAGAGGTCATGACCCACAGGTTGAGAAGCAAGGGTTTAAAGACTCTTGTGGAAAATGAGCCTTCTGTGCAGTCACCGGGAATAAGTATCCATTCCTGAACTCCTGCACTCCATAGTCTGAATGTGCTGTGACAAGTATTATGGGCAGTAGGGACAAGGGGTAGGAGTGGGCAAGGCAGGTGTCAGGCACATCTAAGGGGGGGGTGACTATTAATTAGTTCCCCACTCTCAAGAAGTTTTCTGCCTAACAAGAGAAATAAGATAAAGAAGATAAAAACAAAATAAGCTTCCTCTATAATCTAGGACAGAAAGTGGGAGACCCCCTCAAAGTGGTGTGAAGTACAGGTATATGGCAGAAAAGTTGGATCTTATCTGGTTCAGGAGTTCATGGGTCAGGGGGTGGTCAGAGGAAGCCACTTGGGTCTTGAAGGGGTGGGTGAGACAGATTAGTCTAAGGCATGACATGGAGAGGCAGGGAGAAGGAACAGAGAGAGCTAATGCATTTGTTTTCTGTGTATCTGAGAGCCATAAGAAGTCTCTAGGATCCAAAAGTATCTACTCCCCAGGACTATTGGGACAGATCTCATTTTTTCCCCCTCTGGAAGAAGAGCAGATGCAGGACCCAGCTCACTACCTACCTCCAGCCAGAGACCCGGGTCATTTAATTGCCTTTTCCTTAGAACTCTCATCTGAGTTATGGCCCTCAGTCAGCTTTTAGCCCCACTCTGTGAGAGACAGTAAGGCCTAGATATGTGGACTTTGCTCTCTTAGGGGCTGGTGGAATTGTGTGAACAGGAACCAGCCTGTTAGAACTGGTTCTCCAAACCAAGGAGGTATGATTCCAAGGAGATTAAACCCTGTAGTCTAGGAAATTGAGACGTCTGGCTCAAAGCTGCCCTCTTCTGGCCTAATGGAGTATAGCAGGGCTTGTGTCACGACTGAAACTGTTGACTACAATGCCTATCTACCATTTGTTGAGCTGACCTGAGTTCTAAGCATCCTAGATATAGTGTCACCAGCTAGAAAGTAACATAGCTGAAGGTAAATAATCATGATCATCTCTGTGTCATGGATCAGATCATACATCACCTGTGGGGCCCAAATGCATTCTGGAAATACAAGATGGAGCTAGTAAGGTACAATCTAAAATTCTAGCAAGTCCTACAAGGAATGTGACAGCCTTTGCTGGCCTTAGCTGGTCTGTCCGGATGAACTCACTCCTCACTAGGGACTACCATATGGTTATGCCCGCTGTGCAAATGAGTAAGCTAAGCCACAGAGAGACAAAGCTCCTGTCCCTGTAGGGTCACATAGACTGCACCAGAAATGGTGGGCTTATGGCTGGGTAAGGATTCTGGTTTGCCAGGCTCTTGATGCTCTGTACTCATGTATGAAGCATGTCACATGTCTCCTTCATGGGTTTGCTTTGGAACCAAATGAGATAGGAAGTTACCAGATGGATGGGTGTCCTCCTATCTTGGGTTTTGGCTAGCCTTCTGCCTTCCAGCCAGTCCTGGCAAAAATCCAAGTATGTTTCGGGGAGGCTGTACAACAAGGACTTAACAGACACTTGAGCTGTTTGATCTGACCCAAGCCAGAGTGAAGATAAGCTCAGAGTTAGTGAGTGACTGTTGAAACTGCCTGGGGCTTGAGAGCTATGCTGGGGGGCACAGGAGAAGCTTGGGGGCACAGGAGGAGCTGGGGGACACAGGAGGTTCTGGGGAACACAGGAG
>LR750936.1:95886-126037 GCA_902729485.2 Mus minutoides | reverse complement strand
CTGGGGGACACATGAGGAGCTGGGGGACACAGGAGAAACTTGGGAACACAGGAGGAGCTGGGGGACACAGGAGGAGTTGGGGGACACAGGAGGAACTGGGGGACACAGGAGGAACTGGGGGACACAGGAGGAACTGGGGGACACAGGAGAAGGCTATGGAGAGAGAAAATGAAGGTGCTCCTAACTATCCCACATACTAAATTTTAAGCTCAACGGTGGGTATCAATTTTTATTTTCTATTTTATCCTAAATTCTAGTGGTTCAGTCAGTGCTTTGCAAAGGGCTCCTCACCTTCCTGTTAGTGGTAGAACACAGAGATCTTCCTCCTTTCCTGCCCTTTGACCCACGTCCTCTTTCTGACCTCTGATGTTCTGTAACTCTCTTTCTGTGGTATTACAAAACCAGGGTGTCTGCACTTTAGGCAGGTGTTAAATGTTACAGGATTCCTCTAGTGGGTCTCCCCAGATTCCGAGGGCTTTCCATGGGCTCCCTGTGTGGTTCCACCGCAGTAAGTCACCCAGGACTGTTGACGCCTGAGATGGTGTCAGTAAAAATAACTCCTGTCTCTCTAGCTGTCAACACTCCAGTGCACAGAACCTTAATGCCTCTTCACTGAGCCTTGGGTTAGGTGTTGGGTCATGGGTAGTTGATGCAAATGAGGCAGGAAGCACAACAGCCTGAGTGGGAGTCAGAGACAGGGCTGGGCCACGTGACTGATCCTCTTTAAGCCTAATTGCCCTAGTGAAACCTAAACTTGGAAGTGGCTTTATAGAGAGTTCTAGGCTCCCCAGCAGGTGGGGCTTATCACAAGGGACACTGTGGCTCAGGGCCTGGTAGCTACACTTCATATAAATGAGAGAATAGGTTCTTCCTGTCAGTTCTGCCTCCATTCAGGGGAGACCCACGAGTGACTAGGAAATACATAGAAGAGATATGTGCCCAGATTTGAGGGGCGATGTCTAGTACCTGCTCTCTGCCTCGTACCCAGTTGGCTCCTGCTGCCAACACAAGTCCTTGGGCTTCCAAGCTGATCCTGGAATGTTAACCCCAAGCAAAGCACATTCTTTAGCCGGGTCAGCAGCTCCTGGCCCTGGGTAAAGGAAGGTGGGAGCCAACATTCCTTCGTCGTGGCCCTGAATAACACCGGTGCAGTCTGGTATTCGGGGGTGGCTATTGCAAGCTGGATTAAGGAGCCACCATCACCAGAGATCATAAACTGCTGACCTAGAAGTCCTATGAGAGCCTACGCTGTGGGAGCACGTCTCTAAGCAAGGGGATTTGAGGTTCTGCTTAGTTTTTGACCTGGTTCTGTGTCTATCTTCTGTAGGGAAGAGCTGAAGCAAGACAGGGTATGGCTTCTTCTCACAGTCAGCGCTGTCTCTGGGCTTCTGAATGTCTGATTTTAATTGCACTATGCTATACCTATAGTTCCCACCTGACAGGCTCTCTGGGATGTCCTGGGTCACATGGGTTAGTGACACTATCACAACCTGAAGAGACCTCAGAAAACTATGGCTAGAGGACTACAAACGGAGTGACTTACATTTGCCACTCACGAAGGGGTGTTCAGAGTGGACTGGACAGGCAGATGGGGATGGGGCTGAGGAGAGAGGGAGTCTGGAGTACTGAGTGGGAAGGGGCAGGCTGGAAGGATAGCCTTTATGGGGAGCTGGGGCTGGGGCTTTTATGAGGGCTGGGAGGCTGAAGGGAAGGTTGAGTTCCTGAGCCTGCAGTCAGATTTATAGCCAAGATCTCCAGAAGGGTGGGGGGAGTCCAGCGAAAGCCTGGGCAGAGAGGGTACTAAATGTTTCGTGTGGTGATAGGAGTCCAAAGGAAGCCAGTCACTGTGTGAGAAAGAGGGGCTGCCTAGGATCGTCGAGCCTGCTTCACTAAGGCTCTAGAAGCTCATGTCCCAGGTCCAACAGGAACAACGTCGAAAGTAAGGCCCCAGTCATCCCCCCTTCTTCAAGTCGGGGTGTGGAGCAGGGGATTCTGGGAACGTAAGTTATATATCATTGTTTTCTTACATATGTTTGCTTTTGAGACGGAGAAAAGGGCCAAATGCTTATTTCCTGTTGAACGGTAGGCACAATGATTCCAAGTCTTTATCTTGTCCAGGTGAGAGAGCAGGGTGGACCACTCCAAAACAGTGACCACGTGTTCTAAGGCTAACCAGAAGAAAAGCTTCAGGAGCCCAGGGAGTCCCAACAAACCCCAAGGCCACTAGCTACGAGCCCGGAGTCCAACCTGGCTGTTCCTCATGGCATAGAAACAAGAAGGCAAATTTTAACTCCCCACAGCCCTCAGGCCCTGCTTGCACCAAATGTCCAGACACTTCTCTGTCTCCATCTACCCTCCAGAAGACCCTCTGAGTCATCTGTGAGTTATTTCCTCTTGGGAGGATGGAGGTAGATCCCAAGATTTGCACTCTCTCTCTCTCTCTCTCTCTCTCTCTCTCTCTCTCTCTCTCTCACACACACACACACACACAAAACACACACACACAAACACACACACACACACACACACACACACACACACGCTGTCTATGCAAGAGAAGAGGTCTTGTCAAATTGGGGGGTAGGATGGGACTTAGGCACTGGGTCTTCTTGCATCCTCCCCAGGGAAAGCCATCTGAAAGGAAATCTGTTGTTCACTTATCAGTACTCTGCTGCAGCCTGTGCTGGCAGGTACTAGGCAGAGAGGGCAAATGAGGAAGTCCGGGAAGTGCCTTCGTGATGGAACACAGCAGCTTTCTCAGGAGTCAGAGTACAGAATACCTTTAGGCCAGTCTCCTCACTGGTAAAACAGAAGGATCTCAGCCCAAGTGTGGTTCTAAAAGTACCTCTGGCCCCAGTGGCAAACTGTGGTATGGAATTGTTAGGGGGAGGGGTGATACAGAGGGTGCCGGGCAGGCCAACAGATGACACTGCGTTGGCAAGAAGCACAGAACCTTGTAGCCGTCCATCCTCCAAATGATAAAGATTCCGGGCTTGGACACATGGCCAAATGGTTGAATTGAAAGGATTCTGAGCTAGGCATGGTGGCAGGCCTATGCCTTTAATCCCAATGCTTAGAAGGCAGAAGCAAGTAGATCTCTATGGGTTCAAAGCTAGCCTGGTCTACATAGCAAGTTCCAGGCCAGTGGGGGTGGGGGCTACACAGTAAGACCATATCTCAAACAAACAAACAAAACAAAACAAAACAAAACAAAACAAAACAAAACAAAAAAACAGGGAGATGGGGGTGGGGATGGGGAGGGAATTCTAAGTCTGGCCACAGGGAGCAGTTGAGAGCAAGTATACATGAGTGTGAAATCAAAGCTATGGGCATGACAGATGTCCATAAGGGGGCGTGTATGATGTGTTTGTAAAGATGTGCGCGAGTGTGGGTGGCCATTTGCATGAAAAGTGTGCACAGGGAGGCATGTCTGAATGAGAGGGTAGATGGTGAGTATGTGTGTAAGGGGAGCGGGGTGCAAGTGTGAGCAAGAAGGGAGAGTAGGGTACAGGCAGTGTACCTGAGGGTGGGTGGGGGCTCCAGGTGCTGGAGGCAGTGCCAGGAGCTGGCTTAAGGCAGTCAAGGCACACAGACTACATGTCTGCAGTGTTACCCACAAGAGTCTGAGGGAGCTGGACTATAAGCATTTTGTTACATAAAGCACACGAGGGCTCCGGGGCTCTGAAAGGCAGGTACACAGCTGCCCATGGAGCCCAGGTAACTTTAGCATTTGAGAAACAAGCCGTTGAAACAAAGAGGATCATAGCACAAGGAGAGCACAACTCTCCTGGGTATTGGTGTAGGGCACTCAGGGAATCTGGCTCTGGCCGCCAGCTGGCTCTCCCCCCTTCCCTGGGGATCATGCCTCCATCCACTGGCACTGTGATGGGGAAGGAACAAGGCCGGAGACCCACCACCAGAACATGCTCCAAGCTCTTCACTCTAAGCCTCAGCTTCCCTCAGGGTCAGCTCAGACCCTGCCTCTGCTTGGCCTCTTCCAGTCAGTGCAGGAAATGTGTGCTTTTGGGCTCTTGTGCTCTTCTCGGGAGGCCCAGCTCTAACCGTGGGCTTGATGCAGGAGTTCAGGATTCAGGAAATTCTTGCTTTCCCTGCCCTGCTCATTGAACTTGGTGTGGTGGTGACCTTCATTTGCTCTTAATTTCCTGCATACACCAAGTCTAGACTCTTACAGAGATCCCCCTGCCTCTGAGTGTTGTGTCCAGTTTCTGACTCTGAAAGTCGGAGTCTCATTATGTTGACCAGCTGGGCATCAACCCCCTCCTATACTCAAGAGACTTGCCTCAGAGCTGACCGGGGAACTGAAGCAGGTATTGTACCACCTTGTGAGACAGACTGGGTAATTCAAGAGGGTAAGGGACCATCTGAAGGGTGTGGTGTGGGGAGGCTGTGGTAACTGGATGTGTGAGGCCTGAGGCAGGCCGTTGGCTGTGTTCCCTCTGAGATGTGGGGCATATAGAACCACACACTTTAACACAGACATCAAGGGCTTCCTTTACCCATCACTGAGGTATCCCTAGTCTTCTCACAATGGACCTTAGGCAGGGATGACCCTAATAGATAACAGGTCCAGCTTTAAATTGCTCTGATAAGGTCAATGTCTAATTCAACTTCATAGAACCTGCTGGGCCTCTAAGGTTCTAACTATCTTAAAAGGATCCAATTCTATCTTCAGATGTGGGGCCATTATACCTGTATGGCTTGGCTGCTCTTGGGTTGGGAATGATGTAGACAGGACAGAAGTAGAGGTTGGAAAGGGAGAGGGAGTCGAGTGTGAAGCCGTTGCTCTGAGAAGCCACCTGTTCTCTGTAGCTCCTGACTCTTTTTTTTTTCTCTAACGGTTAGATCAGGGGTACTTAACGGTATTGGATCCATAAGCAATGGAGGTTTCCCTGTGGTCTCTTCATTAGAGGCCACAATCTTCCTCTTCATCTCAGTGAGGAAAAAAAACTGCTAGGCCAGCAGGTGGCAGTGTCCTCCTGGCACCCAAAGGTAAAGCCAACAACCCACCTCCCTTAAAGATCCAGGTTTCACTAGGTCCTTGAAGATCCAGCTGGAAGCATGACCCCTACCACCACACCAGAAAGAGGTCCTTCTGACCCCTGAGACCCTGATAAGCCATCCTCCAGCTCTGACTCCTTGGGATGTAATTAATCACTTGAGCTCTTTGAAGAGTGAGCCTGGCTCCCTGCCTCCTTGACAGCCTGGGGGGGGGGGGGGGCGATGGGGTGGGAAGGGTCATTATTCTTCGTGTCCTCAGGGCTAACTCAGAGCTAGTTCAGTTTGTTTTCTGTGCTAGGGATGGGACTCAGGTCCCTGAGCATGCTGGGTAAGTGCTCTTCCCCAAACTAGGTCCTAATCCAATGTGAATGACTGGGAAGTAGCACAAAGAGCTGCTGTAGGCCAGAGGGAAGGCACATCCAGCCTTCTGACCCCTCCCCCCCAATATGGCCGCCCAATTGCTTTTAAGTCAATAAACAGTTCTTTCATCTTTTGCTTAAAAATGAGCTTCAGCCGAATTGTTCAAGGTTAGACATGGGTGGCCAAACATACATGTGTGTGTACCAAGAGAAGAAAAACTGGTTGGTTTTCTCTTTGAGCTCTTTGAGAGTGGAAAAGCTGTGGCCTAGGGAAGGTAGGACTCTTCAAGGGGAACCATCAAGAGCAGGTGGCCGATGAATCCCTATTTCTCAGGGGAACACAGTGGGAGATGATCTCATGGGGTTTCCTATCTATAAACCAGGACACTCCTGCCTTGTCTCCAGGAACCAAAGAAGACAAGAATATGCCAACTGTTGTGCTGCTCTTATTAACCAGAGTGCAATTAATCCACCTTTGTGGATTTGGAAGCCACAGTGTATGTAAATGAGACGGTTTCACGAAGAAACACTCCGAGAGCTGTTGGGACACAGGGTAGCCAGGCCTCAGGTCAGGAGAAGGTGGCAGAAGGCAGAATACAGACAATATTGACACTCCATCATCACATGCCCAGCAGTGACCTGAGAGGAAGAGTCCTTTCTGCCAAAGCTGTTGGCCTGGTGTGTGAGCCCCCAGCTTCCTTCCTACACAACTGCCCTAGCTCCAAGTGCAATTCCTGATAAATAGGTGAGAACTGAGGCAGGTCCACAGTTGACTTCTATATGGGGAATGGATGTCAACCAAGGGGTTAGGGGCGCCCTGTTCTTCATTAGTCTATCTCTCATGACACTCAAACTACCTCAGAGATGGGGACAGACAAGAAGGATCTCCCTTTGGGTGGCAACTGCCCTCCTCCTTCAGGAGGTAGGCGAGAGGAGGGAACTTTGCCCTGCTGTGTCTGAGCACTGAGTGAGGCTTCTCCCCAGTCCACAGCCCAGCACTGACTGACCGGTGGAGTCAGCTCTGCTTTCTGAGAGTGCAGGGTTAGAGAGAGGTCACTGCGAGCCCCAGGGCTTGACCTCGCTGTCTCTTCACAAGAGTAGGAGCCTGAGGAAGTAGTCCAAACTGCTTTGACGAGA
Source organism: Mus minutoides (assembly GCA_902729485.2). Taxonomy (NCBI): domain Eukaryota; kingdom Metazoa; phylum Chordata; class Mammalia; order Rodentia; family Muridae; genus Mus; species Mus minutoides. The sequence goes on along the minus strand of LR750936.1, from coordinate 119,522 downwards.
CCATTCCTCACGTCAGGACTGGAGTGATGCTGTCCAGGCAAAGGCGCTGCTGCTCGGGCCAGCTAGGAGTCAGAGACGAACAGTGCCTCTACGGCATCGCTCAGTCCCTGGCTGACACCCCCCACAGCCAGGAGGCAGTTCTTGAAGACAATGCTGGAGCAGGCACAGCGGGGTGTGGGCATGGGGGGGAGCGCCTCCCACTTGTTCTTCTCAGGGTGAAATGCTTCTGCTGTCTCCAGGACAGTGGGCTGGTTTCCTGAAAGCAACAGGGGAATCAGACCTTAGACCAAGGAGCCCAGCCACTGAGCCATGTCCCACAGTGACCATCTCCCAACCCAGAAGCAAAGGCCAAAATGACTTCATTTGTCTATGGCTACAGGATGGCTCTCTCTTTGCCATTCCGGGCCAGGAATTCCTGTCAAGAAGCTTTCTCCCTTGTCCCTTTTTCTTTTCCTCTTCATCTTAAAAATAGAATTGTTTTTTCCTGTCTTAGATATCAAAAGTTTGTAGAATACCAGTGCCTTACCTGATTTTACACACACACACACACACACACACACACACACACACACACACACAGCTTCCCTCATAATCTAGTCCATATGGTTGTTCATGAGTGAGTATGTCTACACTGAGTAAACTCTGGTTGTTCACACACACACTCTCTTTCTCTCTCTCTCTCTCTCTTTCACACACACACACACTCACACACACACTGCCTTTATCACTGTGTCCTAAAGACTTCCGTGTACCTCTAAGTCCCAGACTGTCTTTCAAAATAGCAGCAGTCTTTGAGAGGGATCAAACCCAGAATTAGGAGCATTTATTTGGTCATATGCTTTGCTATCCTAAGAAAGCTGGATGCCCACAATGGCATTAGGTCAAAGAAAGATGAAGACTTTCCCTTTGTCTCCAGCTATCCCCACAAAGGGACTCGGGGACCTGGGTGCAGCACAGGAAGCTCATATGTCCCTTATGATTTATAGATCTCCATCTTCCTATATCCAAATGGATAGAACATATGTGGGGCCCATGGAAAGGTCAAGTGGAGACCACACTGAATTCTTTGGAGTAACTCAGTGGGAGGTACGCATGGGGTCAGTACCATCCGCTGCTCCGATGCAGTGCCAAGGACCTCCCAAGTCGCAGGACCACAGCACAGCACAGTGGAGATGCTCCATCCTTACCCAGGCCCCCAGCCACTATGACCCTTCCGCTCAGACCACCAGCCACAAAGTCTGCCCGGCGTTTCTTGAGGAAGAATGAGCGTTCCATCTTCAGCCATCCCCCTGCAAGCCACGAATAATGACAGGACAGAGAAAGAGGATTAGGCACTGATGTTCTCTAACAAATACAGATGAATCCCATGTGGCGCTCACCCTGATGGCCGTGCCCCTTCCACTCATCCTGGCATCCAGGGTGCAGAGAGCATGCCCTGTTGATTTGAAATGACACCCTCTATCCCTTGGGCTTTCTTGGGTGCTTCTCCCAGTCTTGGGTGCAGTCCCATGAGCCCCCTGTCCTGTTTAGATTTTCCCCAAGAATCTGATTAAAGACAATGAGAGGAGTAATCAAGATTCCTGATTCTCCATCAGCAAAGGAAGAGGCCCTCCCTAAGCTGGTCCTGCACAGATACTGGGGATGGAGAGGAAAGGCCACAGTGAAAACAGACAAGCAGGCCAAAGGAGTTAGGAAGGATGATCAAACTTCAGAGAAGGCTGCCTGGATATGTAAGCAGTCAGCCCCAGGGAGAGTGTCCTGATGGGGGGAGTGGGAATCAGTCAGAAGAGAGCAAGGAGCCAGGGGAATGGGGACCCAGCTCACCCTGTTCCATGTCGAACACATCCATTGTCCGGAGGAACTTGGGCTGCCGGTACAGACGGCCCTGCCGCAGGCCTCCCAGGCTGTACAAGTGGTTGTCCAGGGTCACAAAGCTGGAGAAGGCCCGTTTGCAGGGAATGTTGGGGAACTTGGTCCAGGACCGAGACTCTATATCAAAGACCTCAAAGGCATTGACTGCATACTTAGATTGTCGTCCCCCTGGAGGTGGGGAGGTGGGACAGGGTAGAGAGTAGAGGGTGAATTAAAAAAAAAAAAAAGCAGTTCCTGAGAACAGAGAGGACTGGGCTTTCTCTTCTGTTATTCAGACCTTTGAAAGACTCCTCAAGGGCTAGAGCAATGTGATTATCCCCCATGGCCATGAAATGCTCAGGCTGTTGGCATCCCTTTCCAGGGAACTCACCCAAGGGAGCAACGAGAGGAGATGAACAAGTAGCTTGTCCTTACCCAGCACATAGATCTTGGAGCCCCGGAGGAAGGAGGTGGCAGCATATCTTGGGGTGGGCATGGGAGCTAGTGACACCCACATGTCCTTCAGCATGTCATAGTGTTGCAAGTAGTTGTGTGGACGTAGGTCCAGGCCCATCCCTCCTGCGGCATACACTCGATAATCTAATAAAAAGACCACACAGAGACATGGTTCAGTTCCCCCGCACTCAGAGACAGGTCCGGTAGCGTGCACCATCTTTCATAGGTCATGACAAGTTCCCAGCCTTTGTTCGGCTAGTGAATTGCGGCTGCTTTGGTAATGTGGGGAGCGCCATTTAAAGTCTCTATTCTGGCTAATCTTCCTGAACCGGCGGATGGACTGTGTGCCTCGGCTTATGTCAAGTTCTTGGCAAAGCCTGGTGTACTAACCCCTGCGCAGAGACAGATGGCAGCGAAGCCTAGCCCTAGATAACCCTTTGCGGGTTTGTCCCTCCACTGTCCTCCTTTCTAGGCAGCCAGAGTGGAAGCCCAAGGGAGAGGCTTTTGTAATGACCTCCACTAGTGACCTGACTCCTAGCAATTCTCAGATCATTCTTCAGCTGGTGAAGTCCGTTAGAACTAGAGTTAGCCCCACTCACTGGCCTACACACTGAATTGTCAGTGGTCCTGTCTGCTACTCCAGTGTGGGAATGGCATCTTCCTTCACAGGTACAGAAACCTGCAGGATCCAGAAGGCACCTGTGCTGAATGGGAAGAGGCCAGATCTGAAAGAGGAGGCAGCGGCAGCGGCAGCAGCAGCAGCAGCAGTGGGCTTTAGGGAGCTGACCCTTCAGAAACCTTGGCCTGAGAACTCTGGGAGTCTCCACCTTTCTCTTCTGCTCTTGGCAGTGGGTAGCTTTCTGGGGACTTGGCACACTGTACCCGAGAGCATGGGCAAACATTTGTGCTTCCCTAGACTTTGTCCGAATGGGTCCTTTTCTCAGGGATCTTCAGTTCCTGCATGGAGTTTTTGCTCCCAGCAGCCCTCCTCATGGCCTTCCTCACAAAGGCTCCTTGACGGGTTACCACTGCAGGAAGTGAGCCTTATTTCCCACTAGCTCCAGGCATCCTGGGAGGGGACCCTAGCCCTAAGCCTAAGGCTGGGGCAGGACTTGATGATAAGCACCTGATTAGCACCAATTCCACCTTTTCTTCTGGAAACACCCGCTCCTGGAAAGACTCTAACCACTCCACAGTCATTCGGGCTCAGTTCGGACCCATCCTCCTTCTTCCGGGTTCTCTGAGCTTCAAAGCAGGGCCCAGAGGACTTGGCTGGGTGCCTCCCAAGTGATGGTATCGCCATCGCTCTCTCGTCACATGTAACTGATACCAGCTTGATATGTTTCTCCCAACTCACTGCAGATTGAGAATCTGTTCATCTATCTATGAAACCGGCACAAACAGCCGGCATTAAACATCTACCAGCCTAATTTGGCTTTATGGTTTGGAGCACAGGCATGGTCATTACTTACTATCTATTTAACCTTGGTGAATTAACCTTTCTGGACTTCATGCTGCTGCTTCTAAAATAAGAATGAGAATAGCACTTATTTCATTGGACATATCGAAAGTCCAAAGGGATAAAGCACCAATGGAAAGCCTTAATTCTTAACTTACAACATAATTTATTGAAGCTAGAGATGGGGTATGGTCCATGCTCATTATCAGTGTCCCCAGGGGTGTCTAGGCCTTACTTTAAAAAAAAAAAAAAAAGGTCTTACTATGTAGCTTGATCTTATAAGCCTTCTGCTCTAGCAGAGGCAAGCTTTTTGGTTTTGTTTTGTTTTGTTTTGTTTTTTTCAAGGCATAGTTTCTCTGTGTAGTCTTGGCTATCCAAGAACTTTGTAGTCCAGGCTAGCCTCTGAGATTCACCTGCTTCTGCCTCCCAAGTACTGGAATTAAAGGTGTTCACCACTAAACCCTATTGCCAGGGAAGTCTTGAACTTGCTACTCTCTCTGCCTCAGCCTCCAGAGTAGCTAGGATTACAAGCCTTCAGCACCAGGCCTGCCTTTTCACCCTCCTGATAGGCAGGTCACAGAAACCCTATTGTCTACCCTGCCTGAGGGGGTTCTGGGCCCCAGCTTCTCCACAGTCGTGCTCAGAGCCCAAATTTTCTACCCTTTTCCTTCCTCCCCAAGGCCTAAGACTGTTCCAGGGACAAACCAGATGCTTAAGAAAAGCTGTTTTCTGATCTGGCCGTGTGTTAGCCAGTCAGCTGGGGTATAATAGTAAGAGAGACAGGGACGAATGGAACAGGGGAAGGTCACCCTACCAAGCCTATGGCATGGAGGCAACTGTATATGAACTTGGGGTCTCTTAATTCCCATTCTCACAAAACTTTGTGTGTTTAGCAAAACTGCAATTGAACCCCCTCGACATCACAGACTGCATTAGGCCCAGGAAGAGTGAAATGAAGGCTTTGAGAAAGTGAGAATTTTAAAACCACATGCAAGCAAGAGAACCTGGATAATAATGCAACATGAAACAACCTTTTGGAACATTCTGACCTCCACTCAGTAAGTCTGAAACTGAAGTCAGAAATAAATGATGATCCTGGAATCGGGTCTCAAAGCCTCCTTTGCAGGCCTGGTAATGGTAGAAGGATGGGCGAGCATCCTCAGGAACCTACATAGGTAGGTTTGGGGGAGGGGGCAGGCGGCCAATGGCAAATGTGGTCATTCGGCTGAATGCCAGGGTCTGCGGAGTCATTGCAGATAACCCCGTGGCTCACACCTTGGCTCTCCCTTTGCAGTGGCCTGCCCAGTCTGCTGGAGCTGACTCCTGGCATCAGATGGAATTCCTAGACATTTCACCTGCTCAGTGTCCCTTTCCAATCTGTAAAGTAAGGGCAGTGGGTCTCTAGTTTTAGTGCTTAATGTAAGGCTCGAATGTTATAGGGAATGTGTATTGCCCCCCCAAATCATTTTGCCTTACACCCATGTCCCCCATGACCCTTTACTTTCTTCCCTGATGCCCACCCTCAACCCTGGCCCCACTTGCCTTTAGCTGTGACAGAAATGCCCATGGCAGCCTCACGCAGGACGCTTCTCTTCTTCCACCTGCCCTCATCAATGTTGTACATTTCCACGACCTTCACAGGCAGTTGATTGGTGCCCACACCCCCGATCACCATAATCCGCTTTCCTAGGGCAGTGATCGCTACCCCGGCCCGGGCTGTGGGCAAGGAGGGCAGGGAGGTCCACTGGTCGGCCTCGGGGGAGTACACCTCGAAGCAGTCCATAGGGACGCCATTGTCATCACATCCCCCGATGGCATAGACCTGCCCCCCAGTCTCCAGCAGTGAGCAATAGACCCGGCGGCTAGGCAGTGGAGCAAGGCGCTTCCACTGAAAGTCCTTGACATTGGGCACTTCCATGGCAGCCCGGGGAAGGGCCCTGCTCGCGCGCCCCCACAGCGTCCGGACAAGGTCCAGCCCCGGGGCCCGCAGGCTACACGGCGCTGGCCCGCGCGTCCCCTCTCGCAGCCTCCATCTCGAGCTGCACGGGCTCCCGCCGACGCCCGCTGGCTTCTCCGGGTCCCTTGGGTGTCAGCGGGGCAGCGACGTCCACACCTGGCTCCGCGGGAAGAACCTGGCGAATCTGGGGCAGCAGGGCGCCGGCAGTAGCTCACCCTGGGTCAACTTTGCAGGATGCGCCCCGCCCCGCCCGGTCCCCGGGAGCTCGGAGCCCACCCCACCGCGCGTGGGCGCCGCGCTCGCCCAGCACTAGCTCCCGGGCGGCGCCCACAGCCGCGCGAGGCTTTCACCGTCCGCCTGGCAGCTGCGGAGCGTAGGACAGTGCTCCCTGCCCTTCCCAGCCCGCACGCCGCCGTCACCCGCGCAGGCGAGCGGTCGCCAGAAGCCGAGCTCCGGTCGGAGGACGCCGGCTCCCCGCACCGCCTCCCCGCAGCTTCCACACCTGGGCAGGAGCCCACGCACCCCGAGGCGGAGGCTGTGGCCTGTGCGTCAGCCGGGGCGACCAAGGCGAGCGAGGGCAGGGCCTGCCGTGTCTACAGGGTCGGAGGCAGCCGGAGCAGGAGCCGGGTGCCCAGATGACAGGCAGATCCTGCCAGCGTGGGGGCGGGCTTTGCGAGTGTTTGTTTTGGGTGAGGAGGCGGAGAGGCCAATTACCCGGTTTGTCTACAGTACACAGACCCAGTTCGTGACAGGCTGGCTTTGTTTGGGGGGAGGTAATGCTCACATGGTCTAACCTCAGAAGCCAGTTAGGAGGCATAGATGTGGCGGGGATCTACTGATCTAACAATTCTCACTCATGTGCATGTAATTCACACAGAATCTTCTTTCCCTCCTAAGTGGAGACGTCCACAAAGCCTCAGATAAAGTCACAGACAGGGAAACCACAACTGAACACACCAATAGACAAGCTGGGAGGACCTCACCTTCCAAACCCTTGGGCATCTGTAGTGGGCAAACCTAATTAACAATCCTGGCCCTTGACAGCAACCGCAGGATTGGGTGGATATCTTTCAAATCACCCAGCAACAGACCCTTCAGAACTGTAGTAACAGTAATTCAAGTGTCCATGATATACTGGACCACCTAGTGGTGTCTCCCCGAGCCCACAGGGTCCTCCTCTCTGGCTTCCTTCCATTCAGAAAGGCTCAAGCTCTGGAACCTGACAGACTGCTGTTGAAATGTTTGCTCTGGAAAACTTAACTTCAGTTTCTACTCTGTGAGTCTGTGAGTGTGTGTGTGTGTGTGTGTGTGTGTGTGTGTGTGTGTGCTTGTATGTTGGTACATTCCTACCAACACTCATACTGAGACTGTGAATTCTGGGAGAAATAGAAGCCCTAACTTAAAACAGGCCTATCCTAATATCTTTAGCTCTTGACCTAACAATTCTACTTATTTTTAAAGCTTAGATTCTTGTATTTGCAAAACCAGCACCTAGATCATCCACAGAAGGCTGTGTTCTGTTCCCCCTGTTCAATAAGAACTCACACATTCTAAGAGTGTAGTCTAAGCTAATGAAGTTTCGCAGACAATACCTACCATTCCTGTTCTTGTAATAGGCCCCAGACCTTAGCATAACTGAGGCCATGATAGAAGTTCCATTCAAGTCTTGGAACCCAGCAGGAAGACAGCACCCTGCCAAAACAAGAACAAAGACCTAATCCATCAAAGCCCATAGTTCTGGGAAAGTCCCTAAATGTACTAACCTTGGATTTTACCTTCTGTACTTCTGCTTCCAGCTCTTGCTATATGAGGCACGACAACTCAGGATATGTTTTTTTCTGCTTATAAATTCACCCTGAAAAAGGCTCAGGACTATACTCAGGTCCTGAACAGCCAGTGTGCTTGCCTGCTGGCTAGTGAAGACTTTCTATGAGCTCAAAGGCATGTCTAAGTAGTCTTCTCTGGCAGATCCCTCACAACCCTCTTAGGGAGCTATGTTTCTTGAAGGAATATGGGATGGACCCTGACCTGGGGCTGACTCACTTTCTCAGCTCCAGCTAGTGGTGACCGGGATGAATGGAGGCCACAGCCTTCTCAAATGGGTTTGCTGAGATCTATCTGCCTTCAGCCTCACTTGCTAGGAGCCTTCACTGAAGAGGCAAAGCCAAGGAAGTAACTTCTCACACCCCTCCCAGCGGTGGGCAGAGTTCCCAGAGCCTTGGGAACTCCAGTTCTCATCATCTTCCACTGTGGGGACACTGCCAGGCATCTGTGAGCATCTGTGTCTCACAGAGGAGTCTGACACTCGGAGAGTGCTTCACTTAGAGCTGGCAACTCATTCCAAGGACTCAGGATTGAAGATTCCCAATGACAAATGAACAAATTATGTATTGGTAAGGAGGCTGAGTGTTTCTGTTCTCCTGTGGCCTCTGGTCTTTTGTACAACTGCAGCAAGGGAAGGCTCGCCCAGAGCCCAAAGGGATCCCAGTAATTGCTGAGTGTCTCATCTAGGGAGACGCCAGAGCTCAGCCCTGGACTGGCCCTGTTCCGGATCAGTGCTCGCATCCATAGGCTTTACTCTGTGCAGACCACAGGGGTAGAGAGACTCAGCCTTGGAAAAGTAGAAAAAGCCAGTTTGCTTCCAGGCTATGCCCAGTCGCTAATTCTGGAAGTTTGGCTTATTTCTTTTCCTTTCTCCTTCCCCCACCGCTCTCTCCTCGCTCTCTCCTCGCAGCCAGGTAACTTCCTTTAGTCTTTACATTGAGGCACATTAAAGCAGCTTGTAACCTAGCAACCACCACTTAAGATTCCCTGAGTCACCTGCAGTTCTCATGCCTGGGCTGACTGCATCAGGTCTGGGCCTTGAGCAGTGCCAGGCCCGGAGGGAGTCCCGTGTGCCCTTTGATTCCTCTTTGCCCTGTTCTCGTGTGGAGTCACTCTCCCATTCAGAAGTTCTTCCTCATGTCAGACCCAAATCATTCTTGCTCTAAGATCTTCCGTAGCACCCAGCATGGGTTTCTGTTCTTTCTTTAAGAGTATTTATGGGGGCTGGGAGATGAGATGTGAGTAAAGACACTTACTTACCTGATAACTTGAGTTCAACCTCAGAAACCCACACCATGAAAGGAGAGAATCAACTCTCACAGGTTTTCTACATGCATACCATGCTAAACACACACACCACACAAACACCATGCACACACACACACACAAACACATCACACACACACACTCACACACACACCACACATATACCACATATACACCATACACACACATACCACACATACACCATACACACACACATACACACCACACAAACACACACACACATACCACAAACCACACAAACACATTACACCACACACATAATCACATACTACACGCGCACACACACACACACACCACATATACCACATGCACACATCACATACTACACACACAGACATGTGGTATATGCCCCCACAATACACAGACACACTGCACACACCACATACACATATACCACACACATTACATACACCATACATATATCACACACATCACATACACACATATACACATATACAACACACACACACACACACACACACACACACCACACACACCACATAGGTAGTATGGACTGGTTTGTTTGTTTGTTTGTTTTTTTCAAGACAGGGTTTCTCTGTATAGCCCTGGCTATCCTGGAACTTACTTTGTAGACCAGGCTGGCCTCAAACTCAGAAATCCACCTGCCTCTGCCTCCCAAGTGCTGGGATTAAAGGTGTGCGCCACCACGCCCGGCCACCGGGCTGGTAGTGTGGACTTGTTTTATGGTGATACTGAAGTCTTAATCAAACTCGGTGCTCAGCCCCAGATAGTCAGGCGGTCACCTTGTGAGAAAATCCTACCTTGTGTTTGTCATGATCAGCCAGGATACAATAAGCAGCAGGTGCGGTTGGCTGAGCCCCTACCTACCAAGTGCCTGCTCAGTGTCCTGTGGAACACAACCTTCCTGAACCCAGGTCTGTTCAGAGGAAGCTGCGGATGGAGAGGCAGTTTAGAATACCAAGCAGTTTTTCAGAGCGGTGGCCCACTGATATGTGTTTTGTGGTGAGACTGATGGATTCCAAGAGTAGGTTGCGTTTTGAAGAGACACCCTAACCTCCTTCTCCAGCAATACACATTACCATCCTGCTGGAGCGAAGCTGCTGGGCACGCTGTAGGCACTGCGCAGAGAAGGAACATTTCTTCCTTCTTTCTGAGGCAGTGAGTGTCTCTATCTCTGGCTTGCTATGTTCGGACCAGTGGGCCCAGTTCCTGGGCTCAGCTCCACGGGGTGGGTTGCCGCTCCAGCCTCACCCTGTCAGTCTGGAAGTCAGCCCAATGTAGGATTAGGTTCAATCAAACTGGATCCCCACCTTCCTGCATCTCATCATGTTGGGGTTATTTTACAGGAGTTGTCCTTCTTGGCTAACTGAGGTTGCCTGCCCCAGTGAGGCTAAAAGCTACAGCCAATCTGGAGGACAGCGCTCGCTCGCTGGGTGATCTCCAGGTGGCGTTCTGGATCAGAAACGTTGACTGTGACTCTCTAATCACCAGCAAGACAAGCTCTGTGAGCCCCCAGGGCCCACCCTGTTGGTCTGGAAGCCAGCCCAAAGAAGGATTAGGGCTCAATCAAACTGGATGGGAGTCTGCAGGGCAGAGGTGACAATCAGAGCCATGACCTGTATCTTGTGACCCCACCACCTGAGGGAGAATGTTGGAGTGCTCCAATTTCTTCTCTGCCCCCTACCCCAGTGCATAGTATGATTCCGGAACTTAGGGATTTAATGCGTACCAGTTAAAGAATGTCTTTGCCCACAGGGTGGAGACAGGAACATCTTGGTTTTCAGACTCCTTGAAATTGAGAAGCAGGGGTGGGAGTCTCTCATTCCTCTCTTGTCGAGTGCAAGCAATGAGAATGACAGCTCAAAGGCTCTAAAAGACCTGAGCTAGTTTCCTGTGTTGATTGCAGGCATTGAAGAGGAAATGGGCCTTGTAATAAAGCCTGAGCGTTAGTTATAAACCAGGAGGAATTTCCTGGCCAGCCGTGCAAGAAACGGAGACCAGCAGCTTGGAGTGGGGTGAGAGGCCATGTTGCTACAGCTTCCACCGCTGCCTCTGGGAGTCATGAGGAGCAGGAAGGACACAAGACACATGTCTATCACACCTACCTGGGCTGGACTGTGCAACCATGGGCATAGCGCACCCTCTCTGTGGTGGCTGTCCTTCTAGAAGGACAACGGCGCTGAGAGCAGCTAGAGGGGTCTCCTGGCTTTAGTGTTCTTCTTTTCTAGGGACATTGCCTATGGCCGAGGTCCTAGAAAAATAATCACGTGGTGATGGTGAAAATAGAGCAGATTCTTGAGTGGCCATTTTGTGTTCTTCTGGTAGCTACATACACATAGAGATCTAGTTCCCTTGATTCATCTTCATGGTGTCAGTTCTCTGAGGGGAGCCTTGCTCTGGCCTGTGGCTGCTTCTGCCCGTCTGGTTAATGATAGTCTATTCCTTGTGGTGTTTGAGCATCTGTCTAGAAATTTAATCATGCTTCCCACTGTGCTCTGACCTTTCTGGGGCGCCTCTTGTGTCCCACAGCTAACTGGCAGGACCCAAGGGTTCAACTCACACTGCAATCTGGCCCTTTCTTCATAGAGGAAACTGTACCAGTTAGTTCCAGCTCACTAGGTTGGGCTGCATTAGCTCTGGAGCTAAGAGGGGGGGTTCTCTCCTCTTCACCTCCGATGCAGAGCTCCTCTCCCCCACCCCAGACCCGACCCAGCTTTCCCTAGGCTCCAGTCTGCTCTACTTTGCACAGGCAAATAGCACAGGCTACTCGGACACATCTCTTTAAAGACTCATTAGTAAGTTAATGCCACTTCCAGAGCCAGCAGCATCCTCTGTTCTTCTTCATTAAAAAGAGCTCCATGTCCTGGCAGAGCCGAGAGGGGCTCTGAATGATTTACGCACCAGCTCCACTGCTGCCAGCCGGGAAATCGGCAAGGAAGATTGATTGACAGATGGGCCCACCCGCTTGTCTAGCTAGTGAGTGCACATGTGTGAAAGTGTGTATATGTTCTCGTGCCACAGATCCATTTCACAGTCACAGAGAGCTCAGCTTGGGAAGGCCAGAGGAGAAGCTTCGGGAAGTTGGGCCTCAGGCAAAGCCCACCCAGTTCCCACTAGGGCTTCCTCATTTCAGCAGAACCATCTTATCCAAAGGACAAAAGTTGAGGCCTGAAGACTGTTGTCTCCGTGCAGAAGAGAAAGGCCTAGTATCTGGAGGTCCTGCCCATCCCCAGGATGCCATTCCCACATATTTTTTTTTTTAACTGTAAGAGGAGGCTCCTGGGACTGTGCCTCAGCTGGTAGGGTGCTCGTCTAATCTGCATGAAGCCCTGGGTTCCATTCCCAGCACTGCTTAAAACTGGTGATATCACATGCCTGCCATCTCGGTACTGAACAGGTGGAGGCAGGAGCTTCAGAAGTTCAAAGGTATTTATTCTCAGCTACTGGGTGAGTTTGAGGCTGCTGTGAGCTCAGGAGACCCTGTCTCAGAAATTGAAAGGACAGGAAGAGAGAGGGGAAGAGGGAGAGGAAGGGCAGAGGGGAGGAGAGAGAGGGAGGGAGAGGGAGAAGGAAAGAGAGGGGTAGAGAGAGAGAGAGAAAGAAAGAGAGAGAGAGAAAGAGAGAGAGAGAGAGAGGTTTCCTGACTTAATTACCTTTTACCACTTTCTAGCTTGTGAAAGATATTGAAGCCCCAGATTTGATAGGCTAGGAATCGAATGACAAAGGCCACAGTTTGAACTAGTCAGATGACATTCAACCCCAGGCCTCTAAAGAGCAGGCAAATGAAAGTGGTCACTCTCTCAGGTACCCATACCTCTCCATTCCAGGGGCCTTGAGGGGACTTATTCCCTACTGTGTGCCTCTGCTGCTTATTCCTTACTGTGTGCCTGCCCTCCAAGACCCTGCCATTCTTCATGCTACCAGCAAAGCAGGAACACCGAGCAAGGACTGTTCAGGGGTGGGCCTGTGCAGAGGGCCTTTTGCTTTATTCTTACCTCACCCCTTCATAAGACACACACACACACACACAAATGCACACATGCACGCATATACACATAGTCCCAAACACACACATGCATATATGTGTGCACACTCATGCATGTACATACACATGCACACACACGCACACACATACATATACACACACAGTAACACACATTCACACACATACATACATGCATACACACATGCACACACATGCACATGCATACAGGTATGCACACACATGCACATGCATACAGGCATGCACACACATGTGTACACACACACACTCTTCATGCTCTTTTCCCTTCCCAGAAGGGAAGAAAAGACATTAGAGAAGCACAGCTGGAGGGGTGGGGGTGCCGCTGGGCTGAGAGCAGGAGAGGTGGGGCTGGAGAGCAGGCCTCATCCAACACCCCGCTTTAACCCAAGCCCATGGGAAACAGACAATCTGCTGCCGCAGCAAGGCTGCCATCTGGTACACTGACCCATGTCTCCTTCATGCAACACACAGAGGAGTGGGAGGGGGGTGATGCATCCTGGGCAGGCTGTACGTGGGCTGTGTGGGCCTAAAAATAGACGGGCATCCAGAAAGGTGAGCATCAGGCTGGGGTGCGAGTGGATCAAAAGGTCTGCCTCTCTTCATTAGCAGGTACTCCCGAGCCAGGCAGGTGTGCACCTCAGGGACTTGAGGAACCCCAGGGGAACTGCATTGCTTCTCAGAAGGAGAAAAAAACAAGGCCCACAGCCTGTCACTAGAAGAATGGGGTTTCCTGATCAGAGCCCGAGAACCCTCAGTCCTTATCCTGGGTGTCACTAAGTAAGGGTCTGAGTGACCCCTATGCATGGCTGGTGTTCTAGAAGCTACCATCACAGATCCTGTGTGCCCTTTGTTCCTCTAAAGTTTTGGTTCCCACCGCTTTTTTCCTTGGATGGCATTCCTCCCCCATCGTCCAACCTCAGCCGAGAGCCCAACATCCTTGGAGGGAGGCTCCTTAGTACAATTGTCCCCAGACCATGGTGGCCACAGTGCCTTGGTAGTCAGAGAACAGGGACTTGGTGTGCGCTGGCCTGTGACCTTAGAGCAGACTTTATAGTTTTTAATTACTAAGGAGAAAGAAACAAAAGAAACTGTGATCCAGGATATGTGAGAATGAGATGACATTCACATTTCTATAAATATAGTTGTAAATTATGTCAGAGCACGGCCCCTCATGTTGTCTGGCACGGTCTTCTGGTTACAACAGTGTGGCGTAGTCTAGGTGGCACGTGGGCCCACAGGCATAAAACAATCGCCTCTCTGGCCCTTTATAAACCACCTCACTCTCAGCTATTTTAGAGTGACGAGAAGGATGCTACCTTTTTCTGACAACTTGTCCCACACATATGGTAAGCTGGCACTTACAAGGGGCGACAGAAGGCCATCCAGCGCCAGCACCCATTGTTAGCCATTTACTGTCTACGGGCACCTTTTCTCATTGCCATAGAATTCTCAGAGCAGACTGGAGAGAAACAAATACTAACTACCCCATTCCCTCGAGGAAGGCATGCTTGCCTGGCAGCCCTGATGACTGGATTCCTGTCCCTGGGACCCACACAGTGGACACAGAGAACTGAACAACTCCTGAAAGCTACCTTATGATCTCCATATATATGGAAGGATTAGTATGCCTGCCTGCCTGCCTGCATGCATGCATGCATGAGTGCACACACTCATGTGCGTGTGTGCACAAGCACATGCACATGTGCCACATGTGAGTGCACATTAAAGCGAGAGACAGAGAATCCTAAATTCCAAGCCAGGTGTACTTGACTCTATTGCTTATGTCTTCTGTAGGCCACTAATCTAAGATGGCCTTCTACAGAAGATAGGGCCATCCTGAACAGATATGGGAATAGGAGTTTGGGTGTTGGGGACAAGGATTTAGGTCTTGCTTCAAATTCCTTTAGCCTCAGAGCCTGGTGTTGAGGTGAGAGAAGTGTGGGTGGCAGGCAGCAAAGTCAGTAGCAGGGACACAAGTGACAATTCTGATCACTGGCATGGCCTCCTGCTTGCTTCTTCACCCTTTGAGGTTCCCTTCAACTTATCAGCTTTCCTCTGGGAAGATTAATTTGCATTTAAATAGGTAAGGTCAGGAAGGGCCAGGCTCCAGTGTTTGGGTGCTAATTAGAAAATTCATTCCTCTTTAAATATTAAGGCACTTCCGTTCATCTCAGGGGTCAGGAAAGGTTCCCGGGATGCGTGGGATGTCTGAGCAAGGCCTTTGGATGGAGCTGCTGATAGCAGAGCCCATCAGCAGAGGGCAGAGGGGTGGGTGTTCCTGTATGCTGGGATGAGGTCTCGGTAACCTGGCTCGACTCAGAATGAATCGCAAGAATCCTGGAGAAAAACTGGAAGGTGGCCAGTGGGGCAGAAGCCTTCAGGCTGCCAATTTTTCAAATTGCTTAAAGATAACTCAGCACAGGGTCTCCATCCATCTCTTTCACCACTTGCCCAATATGGAGCCCCAAGCCTGGCATTTAGAGGGCACACAAGGAATATTTGCTGCATGAATGAATAGAGACAATTAATAAGTTATGAGGGCGGTTACTGGCCCACTTCTGCTAGGAGTCAGGCGCCGTTCCCAGGGGTTTATCTGAGTCTTCCTTTCAAATGCCCTTTGCCTCTGTGTTTTCCCCAGAGCTTTTTGAGAGGCCGCACTAACCCTTCTTGGTCTCAACTTTGGATTTTAGCCCGTGTGCTGCGTTTGATAATTGCAGTCCAGGTGGGAGGTAAGTGGGGTCTTATTACTCCCCATTCAAAAGGAAGAACGGGGAAAACAGAGAGGGGGGGGAGATGAACCTTGTGACACCCAGTTCTTCGTGACGCTCAGCCAGGAGCCAACTCTGGTCTTGAGCTCCCATTCTGGCTCTCTCTTGATTGTCACACTCCCCCTTGTCCCTGGGGGCTGAAACTGGCTGGCCCTGGCCTTCAAGAGCAGGGCTCCCAAATGATGTAGGGAGCCCAAAGGCAGCTGAGCTCCCTGCCAGCCTTACTTACTGCTGATGGCTAAGACCTTTCCATTCTGTGGCTGTGTGCTGGGCCTTATGTGCTCATCCCTGCTTGGTAAAACCTTTTGCACCCTTTAGTGCTCAGTCTGAACACCACCTGCTCCAGGCTGGTGTGAACCCTACAGACAAGAGTAATCTTCCCTGTGTTTCCATGGGATGTGCCCTACGACTGGTAAACATGTATGATAACAGCCTCTCACAGTAATAACTACCACCAATATTCAGGGCACCAAGAGAATTTTTTAAATATAATTTCTATATAATTTCACACTTGTAAGATTATGGTGATAGTTAATAGATTATGGTGATAGTTAATAAGTATATACTACTTATCTTATGGAAAGAACTGACTCCCAGTCCTGCAAGTAATTTAGCCTGTAACATCCACACTGTCATTACTGCCATTCTACAGATGGAACAACTGAGTCTTCCAGAGGGCAAACAACTTGCCCCAAGGTCACATCTAGAATGGTGTGTGAAATCCAGTTTGTCTGTCCCCAGAGTCAGTGTACTCATCTATCTGGATGACCAGCTGTGACACGCTTATGTCAGGAACCATGTGGTATGTCTGTCATTCTTATTAAGCACACTCCTTTCAAGCTTAGGCTGGCTCGAATACAGAGTAAGTTATCCAAAAGCCAAGCTGAATTGGACCAGAAGCCAGACTGAATGTTGGCTGCATGGTGGTGAGTCAGAACAGCGATCTTTGCACACAGTTAGCTGGGTTAAAGCCAAACTGGGCGGGAACAGTCCATTTCCAAGCTAGAGGACACACAGTGGAACAGAAATGACAATTATACAGGATTTCAAAAGGTTCTTTCTCCTCCTGCCCCATGCCAGGTGCCTGGCCTGGGTCCTCCTCCGCTCACTAACGCCATCACCCATCTTTGCCAGCAGCAGGCTCTCAGCATGCCAGGATATGCCTGTGTACAAATGGACAAAGAGGAAACTACCTGACCGAGGACATCTAGAGACCACTATAGAAGACAAAGGAGTGGGGGCTGCAGAGGGTCTCCTGTGGGGGCTGGCTGAGTCTTGTTCCTACTGTAGTGAGGGCAGGGTCTCCAGGGTTGTCTCCACCAACAAATAATTTATTACCTCAGGTTTCATTTGCTGGCCCAAGAAGGAGCTAGGTATGCCCCACTCCTGCACCTCAGGACAAGAGGGAAGTCCTCAGGCTCAGCCCTATTCGAATGACTGAGTGTCTCTCTCTCTCTGAGCCCAGCTGCCAGGTCCTGCTCTGTTTAGAGATGGTGAGGAGGTGGACATGCACACAGACAGTAACGGACGTGAACACTGTCAACCAAGAGGCGAGGGAGCTGGACTCCTCAGCAGATGCAAGAAGAGAAGAAAGCACAGAAGAGAGAAAGGGGCTGTCTTCAGTAAGGCTGCCAGTGAGCCCAGAGTGCATGTCTGTCTCAGCGCTAATCCGGTTCCCCTCATCTCCTGAGACTGATGGTAAAGTGCAGGGTGTCATTTTTACT
Source organism: Mus minutoides (assembly GCA_902729485.2). Taxonomy (NCBI): domain Eukaryota; kingdom Metazoa; phylum Chordata; class Mammalia; order Rodentia; family Muridae; genus Mus; species Mus minutoides. The sequence continues at coordinate 102,190 of LR750936.1, read as the reverse complement.
CCATTTTTCTTATATCTTTGTCTTCTGCGCATATATGGTCATCAGTGGTTCGGAGAGGGTGAGCAAGCCCCGATGACGACGAACTGTGACAAGGCTAGACTCCTTCATAAAGTGGCGGTAATGGCAGGTCTCACCAGGTCAAACTGGTCCAGTGCAGCTCAGGGAGAGGGTTATCAGAAGGGAAAGGCCTCAGATGAAAGGACCGGTGGGCGAGAAACAAGCTGCTCCTTTTCCTTTTGCTTTTGCTTGGAGTTCTGTGTGTGAGTGTGTGTGTGTGTGTGTGTGTGTGTGTGTGTGTGTGTGTGTGTGTGTGTGACAGGGTTCCTCTGTGTAGCCCTGGCTGTCCTGGGACACTGAGACTAGGCTGGTCTCCAACTCAGATCTACCTGTCTCTGTCTCCTGTGTACTGGGATTAAAGGCGTGCACCGCCACCACCCGGCTTCAACAGGTTGCTATCTTTCCTACCAAAGAAGTTAGACTGGGTGAACACAAGCTAACCTCAATGTAGAACTTCCGGCCGTGCCTTCTGGGGGTGAGCCAGGGCCAGACTGTTTGATACAGCGCCTCCATTTTAGTCAAATTGACACCTTTTCAGCAACTAAAGTTGTTTGATTTCTGAAACTACATTAGTTCTTGACCCACAAGTATTGTCCACACAGGGAAGACATATATGGGTCACCTGACATTCTTTAACTACTTCACTGATTGCCCCTAGGCCAAAAGGTAGACTTTTCTCAACCTTCTTCCCATTCCCTCACCCCCTACCCTGTAACTAACTGCCTAGCTTGTGCATGGATGGCCAGCTGATTCTTACAAGGCCCCCTCTGTGGGTGCTCCCAAGTGAAAGTCTGCGCTGTCCGGTCACCTGTTCCCTTGTCTGTTTTTCCTTCTTGCTGACCTTTCTATGAGGACTCTTAGTTCTGAGTCAGGGGAGTTTTCTCTCTGGGGTGAATCTCTGAGGAGAAAACAGGGTCAGAGGGAGAAAAAGCCTGCACACCAGAAGTCCCCCTCCAACTAATTGAGTGCTGGGACAGTGGGAAGTCTTCCTCTATGGGAGGGGCTGGTGGGCGTGGCCGAGGAGTAAATGAAGCGATATTACAGGTTTACAGCCTTTGCCATCTCTATGGTTGTCCCTTAACCCTCCCATCCCTCAATTTCAGAAGCTATAAACTGAGCAGATTTCCCAAGGTGGCTGAATTCTAGGCTTCATTAAGCAATTATATTTGATGAAGTAGTGGTCCCAGAGTATATATGCTTGTCAAAACCATCCAATATTTATTCGTGCATTTATTATATGTACATTATGGCCCTGTATATTTTTACAGTGCTGCAGATGGAACGCAGAGCCCTGAGAACGCTAGGCAAGCACTCCACCAGCAAAAGCATCCCAGCCTCTACTCTACATCCTGATTTTTTTAAAAATTTGAGTTTATGTAACTAAGTAAGTCAGCCTTGCCGCATAGGGAGCGCTCTTAGTCCCTGGTTTTCTGCCCAGGAAGGGAGAGAAGAGAATGGAATTCTAGAAGCAGAGAGGACTGCCCAGGGAGGACGTGCTGTCACAAGCTCTGTTGATTTTACAAGCAATGAACCTCCTATGTAGACTCAGGTATCCTCAGTGTTTCTTGGGGCTTGAACACTGACTGGCCTGTCAGCTGCAGGGGAAATGGCTCTGTAACTGAATTGCCTGTATTAGCTTAACTCTAACATCATAAGAACGGAGTACAAGACCATGACCTGCAGGCTAGTTGCCCCTTGTCCCACAAGACTCTCCATCACCCCTGTATCCACAACCACTATCCCTTTGTCTCCCAGCCTTCCTGCTGAGCTATGCTCTGGTCCCTGAGCGAGTGGCATGGTGACTATTGGATGCAGGCTGTCACTCTTAATGAAGCGTTGGTCCACAGAGGCAATCGTCTATCACAGCAGTCCCAGGATGATCCGTGAGCTGCATGTTAGAAATGCCTGACAAAGATGGGCTACAGCTCAATTAAAGAGAAGCATGTGCGTGCCTGTGTGAGGGATGTGCATGCGCGCTCACACACTGGAGGCCAGAGAGCAGAGTGTACGAATCAAGTCAAAATGCTCCCCGAGGCCGGGCCAGGAGCTAACAGCTTGCCTGAATGGCAGTGGCCTGGGAGACCTTTGAGGTTAGACTCTTTCTGCCAAGTGGCTCCCAAACCTGGGAAAGTGTGTAGGTTACTGTTTTCTCATTCTATGGAACGATGAATGCAAATTTAATAAGCTGTGTATGAGGATAATTTTAAACTCAATTTGGGACTATCCAGTCTAAGAAAATGGTTCAGGGTGCTAGCCCTTTTGCTTTATTTGGAGTTATAAGATTTCATGAGAAGGGTGGGGGATGGAGGTCAGGGATAGAGCCCTCTATTGTCACACACAAGGCCCTACCCTGGGCCTTGAGGAAACCTAGAGTTAAAAAGGAGGGCTATAAGAAGGTGATGGTGTTTCCAGTGTGGCATCATTCCCTTCAAGACTCCTTCCCTCGGCTCTCCAAAGATGCTCCCATCTACCAACAGAGAAGAGAAGGGGACGAGCCAAGGTTGTGATATCCAGCCCCTAAGATAACTGTCACTTGGTGCTGAAGAGATGGTGGGCAGCTCACAGCAACTGGTAACTCCAGTTCCAAGGGATCTGGGACTCCCTTCTGTCCTCTTCAAGCAGCTGAACAGATCTGACACACACATACACACACACACACACACACACACACACACACACACACACACGGTACACACACGTCATACACATGGCGTGCATGTGCGCGTGCACGCATGTGTGCAAACACACACACAGCACTCACACATACATACATATGGTACACACACACACACACACACACACTCGAGCAAGCAGGCGGGCTCTGCTGCGGGCCAGCATTGACCAGTTCAGTGCAGGGTTCCACGTACGCAGGTCCTCTCTCCTCACCCAAATCACCAGAGGCCAAAGCAGACAAGGGCTGGAGCTAACATCTCCTTTAATTTAAACTCTGCTCACAAAGAGGCCAGAGAACAGAGGGAGGAGGGGTAGAAATCAAGTAAGTAAGCGCCAGCCCTTCCAGTTGGTCAGAAGCCATTAGCCAGGCAGAGGATCCAATTAGAAATCGTTGAATTAGCATCTTAAAAGAGGAATGGAACAGGACAGGGCACAGCAGGGAGGGACAGAAAAAGTGAGACAGGAGGCAGAAATCAATAGAGGATTAATTACCATAAGATGTGGAAATGACAGAAGCGAGTAGAGAGATGCCTTCCACACAACGGGGCACCCAAGCCAGACACCCTGCATAAAATGTCCACACAGTTCCAGTGGCCTTCTCAGATCCTGTCTCAGGGCTGGGCTATTTTGGAAGAGATTTCTCCCTTTTGCTTGAAACTATAGACAAATAGGCAGCTTTCAGGCATTCGGGGAAGGGGGAGTGTTGGGAATTAATTGGAATACAAAAAGGGAGTGACCCTCTGCAGACAGTGCGGGGAGGTGCATTCCATTTTCCCAGTAAAGCTGAACAGATTGGAGATGCATTGGACCGCCACAGAGTCACACGGGCAGTAATAATTACTTAATTTTGTGTGCAGTGCTTGCCAATGCTAAGCCTTTCTTTCACTTTCTCATTTTACTTTATTTTTTTTTAAGATTTATTTATTTATTTATTTATTTTTGGTTTTTCGAGACAGGGTTTCTCTGTGTAGCCCTGGCTGTCCTGGAACTCACTCTGTAGACCAGGCTGGCCTCGAACTCAGAAATCTGCCTGCCTCTGCCTCCCAAGTGCTGGGATTATTTATATGTAAGTACACTGTAGCTGTCTTCAGACGCACCAGTAGAGGGTGTCAGATGTCATTATGGATGGTGGAGAGCCACCATATGGTTGCTGGGATTTGAACTCAGGACCTTCATAAGAACAGTCAGTGCTCTTAACCGCTGAGCCATCTCTCCAGCAACAACTTTCTCATTTTAAAATTTTAAAATATCTAATTTTTTTGTCTAGAGAGAGATTATAATCCCCTCCCTTTCTTTTAAACTAGAAGATTTCAGGTCAATACTCTTAAAAGCTAAATCATTTGCCTGTGATTGCCACGTGCTTCTGATCCCAGGGGTGGGAGTGGGGGGGATAATATACTGAAGAAGAAAATATAAGTTGCCCTAACCCAGGACAGTCAGGGCTCAGGGGCACACAAGGCACGGAACATCCATCTTCAGAGAGCAGAGGCCACTTGAGGCAGAGACAGTAGACCTCCATTTATAGACCGGTGTGCAATGAGGATTGCCAGGTAAAATATAGGAAACCCAGGTAAGTTGCAATAGTTAGGGTCAACTAAAAATTATTTACTGACTGAAATTCAGATTTAAGTGGGTGTTCCATACTGTTCTTTACTAACCTGTTGGAGATACATACATGTATATGTATATATAAAAAGAAATAGCTACTCTAATCCATCAAGTCTCAGCCTCAGCCGTCTACCAAGGGCTTGACCGTGACATAAGGAATGTCTGCAAATATCTCTGTAAAGTGAGCATAGGCAAACTTGCTTCACGGTTGAGGAAGCTGGGGATTTAAAGGTTTAAGCAAATGACTCAGAGTCAAACAGGAAGAAAGCCATAGGATGAGATCTACCTTAGGTCTAATCAACTCCCAGAGGCCTACTTGAAAAGCCTGGTGAAGGAGACTGAGAGCTGAGCGTCCTTGCTTGAATGTTAGGTTAGGACAGACTCAGGTCTCAAGCCAAAAAGATGGCTCACTGAGGTAAATGTTTCTTGTTCTTCCAAAGGACCCTGTTCAGTTCCCAGAAACCGTGTTCTGTTGCTCACAGCTACCAGTAATAATTAAAAATAATTAAAGCACTGGGCAGTGGTGGCACACGGCTTTAATCCCAGCACTTGGGAGGCAAAGGCAGGTGGATCTCTGTGTTTTCAAGGCCAGCCTGGTCTATATAGCAAGCTCAAGGCCAGCCAATGCTATACAATGAGGCCCTGTCTCAGCATAAATAAGTATATAGATAAAGTTTTTGTTTTGTTTTTTAAAGAATGAAAAATTTAGCATCAACTAGGTGGAGGCCCGTATCCTCGCTTGATCACAAACCAACCTTCTGAGTCTAACTTCCTTGCATATAAAATCAGCATTATTATAATGCCTACTTCACAAAATTACTGAGAGAAGTGAATGAAATAATTCATGTAAGGTACTTAGCACAACTCCAGGTATACTGCAAGCTCTTAATCAAGGTTGCTTATGCTACTGAGGTTGGACAAGCTCCGGCTTTTGCATGTAATCACAGATCATACTTACTTCCTGTACCTTCAGTTACATAGCCTCTGGAGTTGTACATGCACAGGTACATAGCGTTTTCAGAAATACACCTGTCAGATGGACAAACACACACTTCAAAGTCACAAGCCCCAGCCAGGAAATAGCCTGACTTTAACATGGTTGGAGCTTTGTGGCACACTCAGGAGGGGAATATGTACAAAGAGTGTATCTATATTTCTGATAAAGGTCTGTGAGGCTGCTTAGGAGTGCGTAGTCTGGACCAGAGCAGCCAGGAGATATCAGGGTTTCCATAGGTTCTACCTTGATAATTCTTCTATTTAATGACCACAGAAGCTCAATATTTAATATTAACATTTACAGGTCAGGCTGAGAAAGCGCAGCTCCTTCTGAACCTGTGAAAAGACTTGCTAACTTGCTTGGATTGGATATTAATGTGAAAAGCTAACAGCAGAAGAGGGAATTGTTAAGTAACAACTTTCACGATTTCCATTTTTCTGCTAGCCCCATCTTTTATTGATTGATTGATTGACTGACTGACTGATTGATTGACATGGGCTCAGGAGGGTACACATGCCACTCACATCAGCATCCCCACCTCCCGAGGCAGCAAAGCCTGAGGACATACATCACCAAAGCATCAGACAACAGCATAGACCTCATAGGTCCACAAGAATCTCAGGTTTTATCAGGGGCTGGGGCAGCAGCATGGACCACAGACACCAACAGGGCTTCTGGTGGCATCACAGACCACAACGGTCCTTCGAGGAGGTCCAATCCAGAAAGTGAACCCTTCCTCATCTCAAGTCTCTGTGGTTGCCCAGAACCAGGGTGGTCCTGCACCTGGGCAGCCTGTTCAGGATCTGAGTCAGTGTCTACATAAACTCCAGGCTAGTGCACACCACCCTGCTGACCCTCCTGGACAATGACAGCATCTCCACCTCAGCTCTCTCTCACACTCGGCACAGCCATCCTGTCTCCAGCTCCACCCCCCATTTTTTTTTTTTTTTTTTTTTTTTTTTTTTTTTT
>LR750936.1:65539-93729 GCA_902729485.2 Mus minutoides | reverse complement strand
GCCTCAGCCGTCTACCAAGGGCTTGACCGTGACATAAGGAATGTCTGCAAATATCTCTGTAAAGTGAGCATAGGCAAACTTGCTTCACGGTTGAGGAAGCTGGGGATTTAAAGGTTTAAGCAAATGACTCAGAGTCAAACAGGAAGAAAGCCATAGGATGAGATCTACCTTAGGTCTAATCAACTCCCAGAGGCCTACTGAAAAGCCTGGTGAAGGAGACTGAGAGCTGAGCGTCCTTGCTTGAATGTTAGGTTAGGACAGACTCAGGTCTCAAGCCAAAAAGATGGCTCACTGAGGTAAATGTTTCTTGTTCTTCCAAAGGACCCTGTTCAGTTCCCAGAAACCGTGTTCTGTTGCTCACAGCTACCAGTAATAATTAAAAATAATTAAAGCACTGGGCAGTGGTGGCACACGGCTTTAATCCCAGCACTTGGGAGGCAGAGGCAGGCGGATCTCTGTGTTTTCAAGGCCAGCCTGGTCTATATAGCAAGCTCAAGGCCAGCCAATGCTATACAATGAGGCCCTGTCTCAGCATAAATAAGTAAATAGATAAAGTTTTTGTTTTGTTTTTTAAAGAATGAAAAATTTAGCATCAACTAGGTGGAGGCCCGTATCCTCGCTTGATCACAAACCAACCTTCTGAGTCTAACTTCCTTGCATATAAAATCAGCATTATTATAATGCCTACTTCACAAAATTACTGAGAGAAGTGAATGAAATAATTCATGTAAGGTACTTAGCACAACTCCAGGTATACTGCAAGCTCTTAATCAAGGTTGCTTATGCTACTGAGGTTGGACAAGCTCCGGCTTTTGCATATAATCACAGATCATCCTTACTTCCTGTACCTTCAGTTACACAGGATAGCCTCTGGAGTTGTACGTGCACAGGGACATAGCGTTTTCAGAAATACACCTGTCAGATGGACAAACACACACTTCAAAGTCACAAGCCCCAGCCAGGAAATAGCCTGACTTTAACATGGTTGGAGCTTTGTGGCACACTCAGGAGGGGAATATGTACAAAGAGTGTATCTATATTTCTGATAAAGGTCTGTGAAGCTGCTTAGGAGTGCGTAGTCTGGACCAGAGCAGCCAGGAGATATCAGGGTTTCCATAGGTTCTACCTTGATAATTCTTCTATTTAATGACCACGGAAGCTCAATATTTAATATTAACATTTACAGGTCAGGCTGAGAAAGCGCAGCTCCTTCTGAACCTGTGAAAAGACTTGCTAACTTGCTTGGATTGGATATTAATGTGAAAAGCTAACAGCAGAAGAGGGAATTGTTAAGTAACAGCTTTCACGATTTCCATTTTTCTGCTAGCCCCATCTTTTATTGATTGATTGATTGACTGACTGACTGATTGATTGACATGGGCTCAGGAGGGTACACATGCCACTCACGTCAGCATCCCCACCTCCCGAGGCAGCAAAGCCTGAGGACATACATCACCAAAGCATCAGACAACAGTATAGACCTCATAGGTCCACATGAATCTCAGGTTTTATCAGGGGCTGGGGCAGCAGCATGGACCACAAACACCAACATGGCTTCTGGTGGCATCACAGACCACAACTGTCCTTCGAGGAGGTCCAATCCAGAAAGTGAACCCTACCTCATCTCAAGTCTCTGTGGTTGCCCAGAACCAGGGTGGTCCTGCAACTGGGTAGCCTGTTCAGGATCTGAGTCAGTGTCTACATAAACTCCAGGCTAGTGCACACCACCCTGCTGACCCTCCTGGACAATGACAGCATCTCCACCTCAGCTCTCTCTCACACTCGGCACCGCCATCCTGTCTCCAGCTCCACCTCTTTCCATAGCGCACGCACCCCTCCATTTTTTCTCTTTCCCACTTCTCCATCACACATTTGTTCGCCACACTGCTGCTCACCACCCCGAACGGAGCGGTGGTGTGTCTTCTGCCTCTCAGCCAGCTTTTATTTTTTTGAGATGGGGTATTACTATGTAGCTTAGGCTGTCCTCAACTTGTGATTCTGTTGCCTCAGTCATTCAAGTGATGATGGGCACATGCCTACACAACCAGCCCTCTGGATTCATTTACCAGTTTAAATGAGGAAAGACACATACAGAGAAGACAAACACGCAAAGGAGTCTGTGATGGTTCGAATATGCTCAGCCCAGGGAGTGGCACTATTAGAAAGTGTGTCCTTGTTGGAGTAGGTGTGTCACTGTGGGTGTGGGTTAAGACCCTCATCCTAGCTGCCTGGAAGTCAGACTTTCACTAGCAGCCTTCATGTGAAGATGTAGAACTCTTAGCTACTCCTGCACCATGCCTGCCTAGATGCTGCCATGTTCCCACCTTGATGATGATGGACTGAACCTCTGAACCTGTAAGCCAGCCCCAATTAAATGTCCTTTAGAAGACTTGCCTTAGTCATGGTACCTGGTACAGCAATAAAACCCTAACTAAGACAGAGTCTGAATTTCAGAGAAAGGGAGGCACCTGTGTTCAGAGTAAGTGCAGGGAGCTGGGAGGCAGAAGCAGGCATAGCTTGTGAGTTTGAGTCCTTTCTGATCTACATAGTGAGTTGCATTCCAGGGTAGCCAGAGCTATATAGCAGCAGGACTGGAGAAGTGGAGAGCAGTTTATAGCCCTGCCTGCTCTTTCAGAGGACATGAGTTCAATTCTTCCCAGTACCCATATAGGGTAGCTCACAACCATCTGTAACCCCAGTCCTGGGGTATTTGACACCCTTTTCTGGCCTCTGTGGGCACTGCATTAATGTAGTACACAGACTTGCAATCAGACAAACACCCGAACATATGATAATGATAATAATAACAATAATAAATTTTCAAATTAAAAAAAAGTTTATTATTATTAATAATGTCAGCACTTGAATACCCACTATAGACATATCTTCTGTGAGCAAGACCCAGGGCAAGGAGATGCTTTAATACCTATTGTATAGATGAGAAAGTGGGAACCCACAGCAACTTTCCCAAAATCACGGAGATAAAAATGACAGCACCAGTCTGGAGCTGGAATCAGATAGAAGGCCTCCTCATCTCAGGGCCACAGTTATTTTTGGACTGGTCTGCCAAGGAAAAAGAACCTTGAGGTCATGGTCTCTCCTGTCATTTGAAATCCGCTAATCCTAGCTAAAGTGGAATTCATTGCCGACCTTGGCGGCATGCTGATATCTGTGTCCTTCCCCCAGCTATGCTGATGCAATCAGTCTGGGGTCCAGCCTAGGCATCAGAGAGCACATCAAAGGACTGCAAAATGACCCTGGAAGGCAGCAAGGCTGTGATTCACTGGAATAAGGACAGTGTGGCAGTACACTGGTGACACTTGCTCAAAGCAGTGCCAGGAAAGACTGTTAGGAGAGACTACCTCTGGTGGTCAGATGAGATTTTCTCAGGAGATGGACCTTGAGATCATAGCAGGGAAGACTCCCATAGGAGGCCGGGGGGGGGGTAGCCCAGCAGAGCTCTGACTTGCTAAGCTCTGCGCTAGGAGAAGGTGGACAAACCTGGACTCCAAGCCACCTAGCCCAGGGCCACACAGCTGTTTGGCAAGTTTGTGACCAAAATGTACCAGTGTATCAGTTTCTAGAATTTAAACTCAGAGGGATTAAAGCCCATCCTCTCACCCCTTCCTGGTGGCCTGAACACCGGGCCACTGATTAAGCATTGTAACACCCTCATCTGGCTTCTGTTTGGCCTTCAAGATCAAAGGGCAACTGAGACCTTAGGGCAAAAGAGAAAAATATCACAGGGCAGTGACAGACAAGAACTACAAAGATGCTGGGTGTGGTGGAGCAGGTGTGTAGCTGGTGCCCATCAAAGGCCAAAGGCCAAAAGAGGGTAACGGATCTCCTAAAACTGAAGTTACAAACAGTTTGAGCCACATATGGATGCTGGGACTCTAACCCAGATCCTCTAGAAGAGAGCAGCCAGTACTCTTAGCCACTGAGCCATCTCCACAGATATAAGAGAGCAGAATTTTAATATTCTGTTTTAGTCCCTATATTAATAAAATTCAAAATTAAACTCTAATTTTCCCTCAACTTTGAAAGTATGTTTTGCTTTGAGACAGGGTCTTACGGCATGCCCAAGGTTGGAATGAAACTTTCTGTAAGCATAGGCTCCTTTACTTTAGGTCAGACTGTTGCTTGGTTCAGCAAAGGCAAAATCACTCAGAGTGCCTGTCTACCCAGCCAATCACATCCCCCTTCAAGGCTGAAGGCACGGAAATAAGTCACCGTCCTAAGTCTGCTGCCTCTCTGCACCCTAGGAACGAGTCCTGGAGGCTAAGACAGACCACCTCTACATGGAAATGATTATCTCTGACAGAGAGGATGTAGCCAGAAGCAGATCCCCTCCTGTGATGGCACTGGTGAATAATTTATTGGACCACCTTATGGGACCAGAGCGGAGACAGTGTGTAGGGCCACACCTTGACCAAGACTGATTGCTTGTGCATGCCCTTGCCTTTTGCTCCAGATTTTTGCGTTTAAGCCTCAAGCACCGATCATTTCCCCAGGGAGTCCCCGGATTCCTTTATTTGTTCCTCTCCTCACCCATGGATTAGATCTATCTCCCTTCTCCACTTTTCACCTTTCTAGTTTGTGTGTTGGGACATTGGCAGAGCTGAAACTGTGGCTGTCAGAACCAGGATTTTTGTCCTAAAACTCTAACTATAGCAACTACTACAATGGTGGGTATTTTATGTGATGTACCAGGCTGGGTACTCTATGTGATGCTCCAAGCTGGGCATTTTACACAATGTTCCAGACAAGCAGTCTTCTTGCACAAACATTCAGATACACTCAGGAGCTGCTTTTACTGCATGTGTGAATCTGTGTGTGAATGGTGTCTGTGTTTGTGTGTATGTGAATGTGTTTGTGGTTATGTTTGTGTATGAATGTGTGTATGAATGTATTTGTGTGTGTATGAATGTGTTTATATGTGTGTATGAAAGTGTGTATATGAATGTGTGTGTGAGTGTGTATGAGTGTGTGTATGTGTGTGTGTGTGTGTGTGTGAGCTGGACAGGGGTGAGTACAACTAAAGAGAAGAAGCAGCTCCAGCAACTGATGATCACCACAGGGAGGAATGTCCCCAGCAGGGACAGGGATACTGGCTCTGGATGGGGATCCAGGTAGATCACCAAACAGCACACATTCGAACACTTGAGATAATCAACATTTGTTATGCTTTGGATGCAAAATGCACTCCCCCACCCCTGCCCCTGCGCTCTCTCTCTTACACACACACACACACACACACACACACACACACACACACACACACACACATGAGTGCGTGCATGCACAGGCACAGATGCCTGTGTTCGTCCTCAGCTGGTGGTGTTCATCTGGGAATTTATAGCGGCTCTAGGAACTGGAGCCTCTCCAGAGGAAGTTATCTGTAGGCAGAGTTGACCTTCAGGCTTATAGCTTAGACTCACTCCTGTGCTTTGTCCCACCCTGCTTCCTGCACCCCTGAGACGTGAGAAGGAGAGAAGCCCTGCCACATGCCCCTGCTACCCTGTTGGACCTTGTCTCCCCAACCACGCATGAATTAAAGCAGATCCTGCCTCTCCTAAACTAGTTCTTGTCATGTATTTGGTCACAGTGACCAATACAAATATTTATGTCTGCTCACTCCACCACATCCTGAGCCCCTGGACGAAGCAGTGGCTGGTTATTGTACCCCACCTCCTAGGAGAGAGCCTGGTAGAGCAGGTCCTCCATTAGGGTGGAATACAATTGAGGAAAATTGCAACTGCGTCTGAAGCAACAAACTGTAGCTCTTGGAAAAAAAAACAAAAAACATTGCCCGGCTGTATGAGGTACCAACAGGTAAATGGTTAGAATGAATGAAAGAAGGCCACAACCTTCGCATCACTGCAGAGGTGTGGTGGTTTAAATGAAAGTGGCTCCCATAGGCTCATAGGGAGTGGCACTATTAGGAGGCGTGGCCTTATCAGAGTAGGTGTGGCCTTGTCAGAAGAGGTGTGTCTCATTCTCTTCCTGCTGCCTGTGGATCAAGATGTAGAACTCTCAGCTCCTTCTCTAGCACCATGCCTGCCTGCACACTGCCACGCTTCCTGCCAAGCTGATAATGGACTGAACCTCTGAATTGTAAGCCGGCCCCAATTAAGTGTTTTCCTTTATAAGTGCTGCTGTGGGCCATGGTGTCTCTTCACAGCGATAGAACACTAAGACAAGGGGTTACCAAGAAGGCAGATCTGTTCACCTGAGTAACTCATCGCCACTTTGGGAGTGCATGAGGTATTTAAGAGGAACCTTCTGATGGCTTCTTATGTGCAGGAGTCACTGATGTCATTCTGTCACTGATGATTAAACCGTAGGAAGCCTCGACTGGGAAGAGAACAGGTTTCTCCTTTCTGTCTCAGGTTTGGGAAAGCCCGCTGCTGACTGATAGATGACATGCTCCCGACACTGTCCCATGTGGTCTGCCTTCTCAAGTAATGTCCCTTTCCAAGGAAGCCACTACTGAGTGTTGCCCGTGGCCTTTTGCCCAGAAGCAGTGTCAGGCCTATGAGAGAAATACAGCACAGGCAACCCCTAGAACCTGCAGGGCTGCCACCACTCAAATAAAGGGAAATCCCGGCCCCTGGGAGCCCGCCAGTGAGATGTATTTACCAACACTTGTCAAAAATCAAGAGAGGGGTCTGGTGGTGGTGATGGCTTCATGGCTTTGATCCCAGCACTCAGGAAGCAGAGACAGGAGGATCTCTCTGAGTTCAAAGCCAGGCTTGTCTACAGAGAGAGTTCGAGAACAGTCAGGGCTACACAGAGAGACCCTGTCTCTGAAAAAAAAAAAAAGGTTAAGAAAGGGATCCTGTCTGACTTCTGACTTTGGTAGTGAAACAGGCAGGGAATACAGTGAAGAAAGCCAGAAATTGAGGCATCGACAAGCAGCAAAGGATTTCAATGGATCTCCATGAAAATCCCGGAAAAGAATACTGTTAGTAGAATTCTTAATGAGTTTGGGGCTAGAAAATGCACAGAAGCAACCCAGGGCTCTGATGGGTTCCCCTGGAACAAGAAGTGCTCAGGCCCCAGTGCCAGGTAAGTCAAGCCTGACCACTCTGGGACATTCTGGTTGGATACTATAGAAAATGGGGTGAGGGGCTTATCTAGGTACAGTTTGGCTTGGCTGCAGCATGCTTTTAGGGAGAAGTATGCAGTGAGGTGCTGGCGTAGAAGGGGAAATCTGGCTTGCTATCTATTCGGAGATAGAAAACTAGGTCCTACAAGTGCACTCTAAGTTTACCCAGTTTTATTTACTCATTTGGTTGGTTGGTTAGTTAGTTAGGGCGCCCTCGTACTTGCTATGTAGCTGGAGCCCCTCTCACCCCTGTCAAACTTTGACCCTTTTGCTTCTACCTCTTAGGTAAAGAGATCACAGGTATACAACTATGTGTTTCTGTTTTTAAAATTATTTTAGGGGGTTGGAGAGATGGCTCAGGAGAGATGGCCAACAGTAATTCCCTAACCCAAGACACACACACACACACACACACACACACACACACACACACACACTTTCTATGAATGACTCAGTCTCATGCTGATGGACTCACGCAGTGTGGATCCTTTTGTGCCTGGCACATTTCGCTCATCATAACATCTCCTTAGCTCAGTGTCACCCCAGAGCACATGGTGCTTGTCCTACACATGAAGAAGCCCTTCATCCCACAAGGATGGGGTTCAGTACAGATTTTAATCTGGATGGACTGATTCCCTATCCAGAGCAGGCTGCCCGCCGGGATCTCCTTGTACCTTTAGTTCTTTGCGTTTCAGCACTGAGGGTAGAAGCAGTGTGCTCCTTCCAGCAACAGGACCACCCTAGCTCACAAACGGACCCCATGTGCTTCTCTCTGTGTCCTCATTTGAGGGGCTGCCCAACATCCCTCTTGTGAAAGGGAAAAGAGCTACTCTTTAGTCAGAACAATAACGGTTGGTTATAAATAAGCCATTCCAAAACCACATTCGTCCTGTACCCCCCCCCCCCCCCGCCCAAAGCATTAGGTAACCCTTAACTCCATAGAGAATTTTAAGAGCTGCTCTCTAGGAACTGAAGCTGTCACACTAACCCTGTTGCCAGGCAATGGAGAGCAACGTCCTCAATCTATGCCCACAGAGTGCCTACGATACTTCCCGTGGCTCCCCAGACATCAATGCATTAGCCTGGGCTCATGTAGGTGACCTGTGTACAGGGACAATCTTGGGTGCTGTCTTTGTGTCTTTCTCCGAGGGGGAGCAGCCCTGCCCCAGCCTCTTCACTTCCTACTCATGCTCAGAGGACCAAGAAGAAAGTAACCCTGTGCTGTACCCAGCGACAAGGAAGCCCCACACGACCCTCCTCACAGGTGCTTCTCTGACTTGGGAAGTGTTGCTTCACACAAACGGATGGGTTTTCTTTCATCTGGGTATCTGTGGGGATCCTTCCAGCCAATCACAAAGTCAGCTAGGGGCTTTCTTGGTGTGTGTGGAATACACGCTTCTGTGTAAGTGTACATGTGTGTGGTATGCAGTGTGTACATGTGTGTACACTTGTGTGTACATGTGTGGAGTATACACTCCTGAGTGTGTACATGTGTGTGTATATTCTTTTGTGTGTGTGTGTGTGTGTGTGTGTGTGTGTGTGTGTGTGTGTGCAGACACACATGAAGATGCCAGAGGTTGGCCTTGGATGTATTTCTGTATCATATCTCAATTTTCTGTTGTTTTTTTGTTTTTTGTTTTTTTAAAGATTTATTTATTATATGTAAGTACACTGTAGCTGTCTTCAGACGGTCCAGAAGAGGGCGCCAGATCTTGTTACGGATGGTTGTGAGCCACCATGTGGATGCTGGGATTTGAACTTATCACCTTCGGAAGAGCAGTCGGGTGCTTTTACCCGCTGAGCCATCTCACCAGCCCCTCAATTTTCTGTTTTTGAGGCAGGCTATCTCACTGAACCTGGAGTTGTTTGGTCCGATTGGCTGAGCAGTGAGCCACTGGGATCCTCCTGTGTCCTCATGTCCCCAGTCCTGGAGTTACAGGTGTGCCTGGCTACACCCAGCTTTCTGTGTGGATGCTGGGAGTTGGAACTTGCCCCCCACCCCCAGGCTTGCACAGGAAGCACTTTACCCCACCCCAGCACTTTCCTATTTTAATCTTGGGGAAAGTTCTGGCTTCAGAAAAGGATCAAGTTTAATTTTACTTCAGTTCCTCGAATCAACAAGGCTTTCCTTTTTTAGTTGTATTTTCTTGTCTTATAGTTGCAGGAATGGAAGCTGGGGGCCTCGCAGATGCTCGGTGACACTCTGCTGCCACTGAACCTCATTCCCCAGCCGCTCCACAAGAATTCCCCTCAGGGGGCTGTGGGGGTGGCAGGGTTGAAGGAAGAGGAAGATTAAAATAAAACAGCACCACAAACACAAATAACTCTTCTTGATCTCGAGGCTCACCAGCAACCTCTATAGATCCGGACAATGCCGTCTGACACCTCTCTATTTATGACTGGCAACGAAAATAACACGCTTCTTAACCAATTATTTTAAAAAGGTGGTAGCACAGCATATCTGTGAATGTCAAAAGAAAACAACAAAAATAGAGCCTTTAAGAATTTCTTCCATCTGGCATCCTGCATGCACACTGGCTGAATAAAGATGTAAACAGTACAGCCCACTGTAGAACAGGCCTCCTGCCCTATATAGAGAACACAGGCCAGGGTTCCCGTGTGACGTGCAATGAACTGGATTCTGCCACTTCAGCCAGTATACCCTGCACCTGTTAACAATCCTGGAAATGACTGAGTGGCAGTTACGGTCCTGAGATAGGCAGAAGTGGTGACCTTTACAGACATGAACACAACCAAGGCCCTGGGGATGACAGCCTGTCCCAAGCTGAGGCTGCACGGTGGAGGTCACCAGAATGTCTTGCAAGCCTTTTGTTCATTTTAGGGACTTCTCTTAGAAGGAAAAAAATAAGAGGCAAGATCTAGGTCATAGTCTTGAGGCTTCAAATGTCTGTTTGTGTTGGGACGTGCTCAGAAGGAAACAGGCGTTTTCTGGAGTGAGTGCAGAGCCAGGCTTGAAAAGAGATGAGCGACTATTGAGAGAGTTTTCCACCCGAGGAGCCAGGTTTGCAAGGACACAGTGGGTCAGTCAGAACTGGAAAAATAAAAATAAAAGCCCTCCAGACCTAGGAGTTTGCTGAGCCAGGAGAGAAGAAACCGGTGTGCTGATTTCTCCCTATTACTGAGAACATTGTAGCTGTCTTTTGCTACTTTGTGAGTTCTTGTTTCTTCCACCCTTCTCCACCCTTTTCCACCTTTCAGTCCCTTGACACTAGATAGGAGAGAAATAAGGACAGAGGAGAAAGGGGACAGTGTTATCATAAGACTACTTCCTCCTAATTCGGGGTGTTGAGTTCCTTGGGGCAGGGTTGATCTTCGCGGTCAGGATATCTAATTTCTTCTTGTTTCTTCTT
Source organism: Mus minutoides (assembly GCA_902729485.2). Taxonomy (NCBI): domain Eukaryota; kingdom Metazoa; phylum Chordata; class Mammalia; order Rodentia; family Muridae; genus Mus; species Mus minutoides. Next base: position 83,247 of record LR750936.1, on the reverse strand, counting down.
TTTGCATGACTACTTAATAAACCATGACCAACCAGCAACCAGCAACCAGCAACCCCACCTCTGGAGGGCGGAGGGTGGGGCAGGGCTTAGCACTTATATACCCTCTGAAAAGTTCCCAGAATTCCAAACATCATACAATTGCAGAAACTATCTGCAGCTGGCAAAAATCACAAGGCAAGTCTTAGCTGCTCTGAGCAGTCCCTGCACCTGGGATTAAAATGAATTCTGTTTTTTGTTTTAGTTTTTTTGTTTTGTTTTTAAGAAAACAGACTTCTTCATACAGAACAGTCAGGGAGAAGTATGAATACTTGCCTTGGTATTTTATTTGGCCAAAGTTCAAGATCTCAAGGCCGTGGCGTCTTCAGGGTCATTGCATAGCTGAAAGGTGAGAAGGCAGGGTTGGTGGCTCTCTGGAATCGAGAGGCACTGAAGTCCTGTTTGTTGTGCAACTGGACTCCAGGTGTGCAGCGGGGTAGGGAACATAGAAGCACACACTGCCCAGCTGAGAAGCAGGAGGAAGCTCTGTGTGCTGTGTTGTTGGAGATGAGGCAAATGCCTCTTTCTAAGAGGGCTGCACCAGGTGTCTAAGACACTGTCCTCAGAAGGCCATAACTTTAAAGAGTCACTCTGAAAGTAGTGTCCTCCGGAAGATCCCCCATGACAGGAAAGTGAGTCTGGTGGCAGCTATGCATCTGGGAGGAGACCCTTTTGACCAAAGTTAGACTTTCCTCTGCCTAGAATTCTGGGCATGACCTATTTAGCATCTAGTGTATGGTTCTCCCTTACCCCACCTCGCTATTTGAATTTTCTCTTCTTTTCAAGAGATCTAACAAGTGAACAATCTCCATAAGTATAGCTGGTATTGTTAGAGCATGGAGACAGGAGAGTAGCCGTCTCTGCATTAGCCTGTGGCAGCTGGGATGAAGAACTAGATGAAGAACTAGATTTTAGGGTATCAGTATGCTCTATACCTGCATATTTTGCCCAATCAATAGGGAAATCAGAGTGTCTTAATTAGGGTTTTACTGTTGTGAACAGACAACATGACCAAGGCAACTCTTATTTAAGGAAATATTTAATTGGGGCTGGCTTATAGGTTCGGAAGTTCAGTCCATTATTATGAACGGATAGGTGGGAACACGGCAACATCCAGGCAGACATGGGGCTGGACGAGCTGAAAGTTCCACCTCTTGTTCTGAAGGCAGCTAGGAGAAGACTGGCTTCCAAGCAGCTAGCACAAAGGTCTTAAAGCCCATGCCCAATGTGACACACCTCCCCCAACAAGGCCACACCCACCCCAACAAGGCCACACCTACTCCACAAGGCCACACTTCCTAATAGTGCAGCTCCCTGGGCCAAGCATATACAAAACATCACACAGAGCCTGAAAAGGAGGGCTGTAAAAAGACATGGGCACCTTGTAAATACCCAAGACAGGGCTATTCTTAGCATTCCCTCGGCTGAGGAGTTTCAGGGGTGCACTCTCTGCCTCCCTGTACATACTACTCAATTGCCACAACGCTGCTGCTGGCTCTGGGATCCCCTGGATTTGCCTATGGCCTGTTCAGCCGTTGTCACAGCCACTGGGTAGGATCCCTTGAGGCCTCTCTGCATACAGCTGCCAGAAGTGCTGCCTCTCACGCATGCTGAATGAGCCCCTCCTGGATCCCAGCACGGTCAGAGCCCCACACTCTAAGAACTGACTCATGCTCCCCAAATCCCTCAGACTGTCAGCTACAGCTCCTGGGATTGCCCCTTTATAGAAGCCTCTTCTCTCAAGCTATCTCATGGGTGGCAGTGGAAACTAGCAGGAAGACCACCAGAGAGAGACAGGCACTGTAACCCTGGGTGTCCTTGGGTTCACTGTAATCCTCCTGCCTCTGCTCTTGGGTTCTCAGAGCCTAGCTGAGTATTACCTGGTACAGTTGATTCTAGAAAGTTTTTTTGTTTTTGTTTTTTGTTTTTGCCTTGGCAAGTTCCAATTTACCCTGATGACCTTTAAGACTCCAAGAGCGCTGGGCGTGGTGGTGCACGCCTTTAATCCCAGCACTCGGGAGGCAGAGGCAGGCGGATTTCTGAGTTCGAGGCCAGCCTGGTCTACAGAGTAAGTTCCAGGACAGCCAGGGCTACACAGAGAAGCCCTGTCTCGAAAAAAAAAAAAAAAAAAAAAAAAAAAGACTCCAAGAGCAGAATCTTTCCTTTCCTGGTAGCCATATTGCCTAGGACTCCGTCACTCTTCCCTCTGATTCCTTAGTCGCCATTGTGTCGCTGGTAGAGCTATAGCAATGCTGCACCAGGCTGAGTTCTCTTATAACCTCACCCACAGTCTCCCCGTTCTTTGAACCGACTCTTACTCATCCTTTGCCTTAACCGTGACGTCATTTTCTAGAAGTTCCCACGACCAGTGTCTGTGGTAACTATCTATCCCCAGGACAGACAGCCTGTGCCATCTTCAAAGGACTCAGCATCTGGAACTGGCTCTTAACCTCTCCATCCCAGCACCTCGCTGTGTTCTTTAAGAGCAGGGGCTGTGTCTGCTGTTGGTATTGTTTGCCACTTTATCACAAGAGCACAGGAGTTGCAAATTAGTTGTTGAATTTGTATCTCAGGTGTCCTGCACAGACAGGTTCTCTCCTTGGGAAGCAGTCTCAGCCTACTCCCGCTCCTGAGAAACTTGTCCCCACCTCCCTCTAGCCCTAGTCCTCTCAGTGTCTATTGAAGATGGGAAAACCCAAGGCATCTTTTTCTACTGTCACAAACCATGCCTCTTCTTTTTTTTTTTTTTTTTTTTTTGACAGGGTTTCTCTGTGTAGCCCTGGCTGTCCTGGAACTCACTTTGTAGACCAGGCTGGCCTCGAACTCAGAAATCCACCTGCCTCTGCCTCCCGAGTGCTGGGATTAAAGACGTGCGCCACCACGCCCTCCACCATGCCTCTTCTGACACCTGATAAATGAGTTTTCTCCTCACATACCGATCAATTCTGATGCCACACTCCTGAGCAGACACCAGTTTATTGTCCCCTAGTTCAGTTTCGACACTGCCTCCTGAAAAGAGGGAAAGACCCCCGCAGGTGAGGGCTCCATCCAAGTATGAGCTCTCCAGACGTCTGGAGATAGATACATCCCGTGCTCTGACCAATCTGGCTCAGAAGTGGGATTTGCAGGCTGCTTTTGCTGACTCCTCGCTTGGGCCTGCAGTTGACCTATGGGAAAGGAACGGTATCCCTGTCGCCATTTTGCAGCTGTCTTCTTTGCTCTGGGAATTTCTCTTCTGCAGTCACCTTAGGTTCCAGGAACAACAGGGCTGAGAAACATCTGTGACTAGAGTGGAATCTACTACTTTCTTCTTTCACCAAGGCCCACTTGACTAACTCTGATAATAATCAGCTAGACCCCACTCTGACTGGGGCTGAGGGGCCATACATGCCTTTTGGCTTGGGTCTGTCTCATCCTTCTATGTAATTCAAATCCTGTCACCAATTCTTCTCATTTGGCTTTTTTTTTTTTAATTCAGATAAGGGTCTCACTCTGGGACCAAGACTGGCTTGCAACTGACTATTGAGATGCCAAAGCTTTTAAATTCAGACTCCATTTTAGAGAACCTGACCTAAGTTTGAACTCAGATAGACTAACAGGCTGGTATCTAGCATTAGTTTCCAAGTTGCCCCCCAACAAAACCTGAGCCTAGCTCCAGTCTCTAGGCTAATCCCCAACAAGACCAGTGTCTCCTGGTTATTCTCCCAACAAACCTGCACCCCAGGTTACAAGCCCACCTCTTGCCTAATGACCAGCAATGCAGAGGGAAGCAGAAGTTAAGTTTATGATGTGACTCCCAGCACCAGCCAATTATGTTAAAGGCCACGGGAGCTTTCCAATTAGATGCTTGCACACGTATTCCCTGCTTGCTGCTTACTCTAAAGCCGTGCCCTGATAGACATTCGGGGCTCTGCCATCACCAAAACAGTCCTATGTGATGGTGGTGCATTGGGGGTGGGGGGAGCAAGCTAGCTCGAATAGAATAGAATAAAGACTCTGCTGTGAGTTGCATTAGATTGGCTCCTGTGTGTGTTTTGGGGGATCACTAACATTTCCCTGGCACAACACTATGTGTACCAATTATTTTGCATTTAGGCAAATAGCTGAACCTGATTTTTTTTGAACTCTAAGGATAGCTGGCCATCAGTGTGTGATATTATCTCAAAACAACAGTGAGCAGGTTGAGCTGAGGTGGGGCGGTCTGAGCTTCTGGTCATCGACACAGCCCATTGACACAGTAACAGGTCATGAAACTACGTTGGGTGCACTTCCTTTCAACTGATTTCAGGATTCTGACCTTTCAGTACCAATTGTGCACACACATACACACACACACACACACACACACATGCGCACACATATGCACACACACACACACACACACACACACACACACACACACACGCACCCACAGCTTTTTAGGGGTGTTTCCTTCATTAAATATGCATAGGTGTTATGTGGATTCTTTTTATTCTTGTCCACTGTTCTTCTCCCTTGTTGGTGTAATATAGAGGCTGTTAAACCCTTTCCCCAATCTCCCTTGATGCTCAAGATAAAACATAGAACACAGAGCCAGGGGCTGCAGGTAACCCTTGTTGTCCTGCCTTAATTAAACGCTGGTCTCGTAGCCTGAGCAGAACTTCTTGCAGCAGTGGTAAGGTATCAGGACAACATGGGTCAGACTTTCTCCTCCTCCTTCTCTCCCCCCTCCTCCTGTCCCTCCTTTCCCTCCTCCTTCTCTTCTTCTTCTTCTTTGTCCAAGTTAGGGTCTCTCTGTAACCCTGGCTGTCCTGGAACTCACTCTGTAGACCAAGCTGGCTTTAAACTTAAGAAATCCTCCTGCCTCTGACTTTCTAGTGCTGGGATTAAAGGTATGTACTACCATGCCTGGCTTACACTTCTTTTTAAATGTTTCTTTTTTTAAATGTGTATGGGTGTTTTTGTCTGCATGTATATCTGTGTACCATATGCATGTGGTCCACCTCCAGAGAAAGGCATCATATCTGAAACTGGAGTTGCAGCCAATTGTGAACCACTGTGTGGGTGCTGGAAGTCAACCCCGAGTCCTCTGGAAGAGTAGCTGGTGCTCTTGACACAGAGGCATCTTCTCAGCCCTCTTTCAGAGTCTCCCTTCATGGTCATAGAATAGTTGCTGCAGCTCAACTATCAAATGTCTCTCAAGATTTCCAATAATGTGGCTATTTTCAAATGATTCTCCTGAGATTTACTCATGTGTGTTGTTTGCATGAATGTCTATGTGCCATGTATATACAGTGCTCACAGGGCAATAAGATGGTATTGGATCTCCTTAGGACTGGAGTTACAGATGTTTGATAGCCACCATGTTGGGTATGGGAGATTGAACCCTGAATCTCTGGAAGAGCAGTTAAGTTCTTTTAACCACTGAGCTATCTCTCCAGACCCTCAGATTTTCTTAATCACAAAGAGATATGTCTCCAGGGCACTGGATGGATATAAAGGATTGCTGGAAAATTGTTAAAAATTACTGTTCTCATTAATGATAAGTTCTATAGCTTTATGTTTATTTTCATGTTGGGGGGGTGTGACCATTGGACTTACTAATTAGCAGCTGAACTTTCTCTTAGTGCCAAGCTGCCTTGAGGAATAGATCTGTCCATCTGACAGCTACCCACACGAACACTCCATAGATGTCTCGAGACAACTCTGCAAACAACAGCAGCTGAGAGGGGGCGCCTCAGTCACGGTTTGGACAGTTTGTGTCAGGTGTGTGCAATTACAAGCCTGAAAAAGACATTCCTAACTTGGCCACAGGGAGGCACATTTATCCAGCAGAGGGACTGCTATGACTGAGACACTCATAACTGGTTCCAAAACAAAGCCGTAACGACTGGTTGTTACTGCAGGACAAGCTATGAACGAAAGCTGCCATGACTGGTCTAAGCAAGCCATCTCTGGATATGTAAGCAGGTTGCATAAGCTCACCTAGCACACTGACTGGGAGACATTTTCCTATGCTGCCTCTCCTTGTATAGCAGTTTCCTGGAAATACAACATCGTCCTGGAGGGAGGCTCCTTAAGATTCAGGAAGTCCTAAGTTGAAAGCTCCCTTTGGGAAGGAGCCAGGAGATTCATATGAGACCCAGGAGTATACAAACGTCATTGTCTGCGAAAACTATAACTCACAAGGTTCAAGACATAGAAGCAGTAAGATGAGTCAGGCAGTGGCGGCACACGCCTTTAATCCCAGCACTCAGGAGGCAGAGGCAGGAGGATTTCTGAGTTCAAGGCCAGCCTGATCTGTAGAGTGAGTGTCAGGACAGCCAAGGCTATACAGAGAAACCCTGCCTTGAAAAAAAACAAATAAGAGGAGGGGGCAGGGAGGAGGGAGGAACAAGAAGAGGAGGAGGAAGGAGGAACAGCAAGAAGAAGAGGACCATCATAGGTAGAAAGAGGAGGAGGAGCTGGCTGGAAGATCATGACCTATCAAGCTGTGATGTCCTTCACATGCTGGAGTTGTTCAGGAGCTGTCTCTCATAATGGGGTGAGCTTGTCAATGGTGCAGTTGTCTTTGAATCACCCTGTTCCTGTAGATAACCCCAACAAACATAATGTTTAACCAAGTTGGGTTTTGTCATCGTTACAACGGTCTGTCATCAGTCCCCTGAGTAAGTCTTACATCTCGCCTGGTGTTGCAGTAGAGATGAAACAGAGGCTAACCCCAAGTGGTCTTTCCCTGCCTACTTTCAGAAGTGCAGGCCACATGGGACATGAAGCAGCAGCAAGGCACGGTAGCAGTGAGGATCCAATGTGACACTAAGAAGCACCAGCCACACCCACCCTGGGACAGCGGCTTGATCCCAAAGCGTTCGCCAGCCTGATCTCCTGGACATCCATAAACACCATGCAGTGGCTTAAAAGCTGAAGGTCCAGCAGGGGCCTGGTGCTGTGTGAGTCGATGTCACCTAGCACCGCCCCTGAGTTCCAGACTTCCAGGTACAGCTGCTGGACACCTTGACAAAGTCTGACTGCCTTAAAGCAGCCACGGTGGCTAGCAGCTGTTTCTGATACTCTCCGGTAGGCTTGGAAACAACCTGCTTACTATGAGATCCTGCTTCTGAAGCTCTGGGCCCTGGCTTCAGAGCCAGAAATGTCCACTTAACTGTGAAAGAAGGGTTGGAGGAGGCCTTGATAGGACCACTTGACAGCTGAAGAGGTGCTTGCCTGCAGAAGCCTAGGACCCATCTGGGGGTGCTAGTATGGCCACGTGACCCAGGATGTCCTGCTGATCCATTCAGAGAACCCATCCTCTCAAAGTCATTCTATCTCTGGGAGGACCCAATGTCTATGTCTGAGTGATCCTAGCTACACCCGAAGCCCAGTTGCTAAGACATCCTCTAGGTATCTGGCTCCCAAATGCTCTCCTGACTAAGGCAAGTCCCCTCAGTTTTTCATCCTGCTGGCAGCCACGGGCAACTAAAGGAGCAGCCCAAGGCTCAACAGTGACCAAGAAAAGAAAGGGGGGAGTGGAAGAGAAGTGGCAAAAAAATGTAGAAGAGACAACGCTGGCTGTGGCCCAGAACCAAGGGAACTGATACTTGAGGCTGGCACAGCAGCTGCTGCTGGAGAAGACACAGCTCCTAAGGGCTAGCATGTGAGCAGCTTTCTTCCTTAGCTACCCAAGATCTCGCTCTAAGCAGGCCAAAGGGGAGAGAGCAACAGTATTTTCTACAGTTGGTTCACCGGAATACAATTCTATTTTACTTGTTTTAGATAATATAACACATTTTAAGCTCTAGGCTTTTCATGATAACAACAAAACTGTTTGTGTAGGCAAGCCTTAGTGTGTGTTCCTTGCAATATACACAGTATGTACAGTATGTAATAATTTTTTTTTGTGAGGTATATGCTGGTTAGTTTTTTTTTTTTTTTTCAACTTGACACAAACTAGAATGCTCTGTGAAGCAGGAACCTTGGTTGAGGAGCTGCCTCCATCAGATTGGCCTCTGGGACATTTTCTTGGTGAATAACTGATGTGGAAAGGCTCAGAACAGTATGGGTGGAGCCACCTCTACACAGATGGCCCTAGGTTAAATAAAGCAGACTGGGCAAGCCACGGCAAGCAAGCCAACAAGCAGCACTCCTTTATGGTCTCTGCTTCAGTTCCTGCCCTGACTTCCCTCAGGAATGGATCCTGATGGGGAGACGTGTGCACCAAATTAACCCTTTCCTCCCCGATATGATTTTGTTTAGTGTTTCATCACGGCAGGTAGAAAGTAAACTAAGACAGGGGCAGCATTTCACTATGTAGCCCAGGCTAGCCCACTAGCCTAGAACTCCTGAGTTCCTGAGATCTCCTGCTTCAGCTTCCCAAGTATCACCCCTACACACACACACACACACACACACACACACACACACACACACAGAGTTAGTATAGGTTTTTAAGTTATATTTTTCTCATTAGCAAATTAATACATAGTGTTTGTAGAAACCTTTAAATCACGCTGTCTTTTTTCTCTCCTATTGTGACATTATGATAATATAGCACACGTCTGCCCTTTTTGATTACCATAAAAAAAAAATAGCACGTTCAGGCTAGATAGATGGCTTAGGAGTTAAGAGTGCTTGTTGCTTTTGTAAAGGACCCAGGCTTGGTTCCTGGCAGACACATGGTGGCTCACAATCATCTGTAACACCAGTGTAGGAGATCTGATACCCTCTTCTGACTCCCACTGGCACCTAGGCATCACACGGTACGCATGTATGCATTCAGGCAGACACTGTTATGTAAGTTTAAAGAAAACTACAGCTAAGTGCTTTCTATGATCATCTGGGTGTTAATGTTTTAGTTACGCCTTCATCTCTAAGAGGCAATCTTCCTGTTTAGACTAGTGCCCAGTATTGCACCTTTGTATAGGGCTTGTTTTAGCTGCCATAAAAATTGCTATAGGACCTCTTCCTCCTCTGAGCCCGACTGGAATCCAGACCTCACACTTGCTTGGTAGGGTTCAACCTCTGACCCCCAGCCCCAGCCAGCCTCTACCATTAATGACTGAGGTAGCCTTTCCCGTGGTGGCTCCATGGTGGCTCTGCCCCCAAAGTGCCTAAATGTGATCTCTGGCTGGTCCTCATTCTCCAGCATCACCTCTGTCTTTTGCAGTATTCTTGTAGATTTTGAGGGTCAAATGATTCCTGGTCAAGAAAACATGGTATAGCTACCTCTGTCTCCAGATTGAAACATTCCCTCCTGGAGAGATGGGAGGAAGGCTCATAAAACCCACAAGACATTTTCAATAATTCACAGAATTCTGCAAGGCTCCTGAGGCCCGTCTGAGCTCATAGAACTATAAACAACTTCCAGAGAGAAGAGACTCTCTGGAGGAGCTGCCTGCACGCTGTTTGGGAATTCTGAAAGCCAGCTTTCACCATGGGTTCTCACCCGTGCTGGGGAAAGGACTCTTAACTCAGAAACTTGTAAATAATCACAACAAGCCAGATTCACTAACCTAGACTGGATTCCTAGGTTTTGTTTTCAAGGTCTGTCCCCTGTGTCCTGTCTGGGGGAGACATTTATGCACATGTTCTCAGGAAAAGTCACCAGCTGCCACCAGGAAACAGAAAGATCAGAGCCAGAGATAAAGTTAGGTTTGATGACTGGAGAAGGACCCATCTGAGTCTGAGGCAGATTTATGCTGTATCAAGGTCACTGTCGTCAGCATGCCAAACGGCAAATGTCACCACTACCTGGACACTTAGACATATTTTATTAAGAACATAATTTTCTCCTTGTTTCTATGCTCTGCAGTATGCAAGTAGTCTCAGTCATAAGAATGTGAAGCCTTTTCGGCTGGGGAAGAAAGTGGACAGGAGGAAACCGGAGGGCAGAGGGTGGGAAGCTCAGGCCGTTTCCCTTACAGAGTGCGCTCTTGATGTATTAGCACCTTTAATGATGGCTTACTTGGCTTACAGACCATCATGTACCACCATGCTGCCTGGTTCTGCCCTTGCTCCTCCACCTGGCTGAACCCAGAAACAGCCAGGAGAGCCAGTATGGAGCGGGGAGAGGTTGCCTGGTTGTAGCCACGGACCTGCTGCACAGCTCTACGGTTCCTGTTAAAGGTCGGGACACCGCAGACGCTGCTCTGCTCCTGAAGGGTTTAACCCAAGAGTGGCTCCTTTTCCACAATTATGTAGACAAACAGCACAATGAAGAAAATCCCAAGGACGGCCAGCTTCAAGCTCCATGGGATGTTGTTCTCGGAGCTCTCGCATAGGAAGCTGTCCTCTGGGCTCTGGCATGGGAAGTAGTTCCTGCGGTTCTGGTATGGGGAGCTGCTCTTGGATCTCTTCTTGCATCGAGAGTAGTCTTCTCTGGAGACACATCGACGCTTAATCCTTGGACTTGGTCTTGCAGCATACCTGTGGAAACATGTCAGAGGCTCTTAGGATTCTAGTCAGCTGTTTCCTGATCATCTCTGAGGGTAAATGTATGGAACGCAGAGGCCTCCACTGAAAACGTGTTAGTGTCCATAGCTATGCACTCATATCAGGGTGTGGGAGGGGTCTCAGTGCTGTGGAGTAGTTCCATCCACTGTTACCTGCCTTTGAAACACTCAGTGCTGGCAAAGTCTGGCTTCAGAAACTTAAGGTCTCTGGGTCCCCAGTGGGAACTTGTACAAGGGATAGGGAGAAGCCATAACAGACCCTGTCTGCACCTCAGCACCGCCTTCCTGGGTGGTTATGGAAGTGCTTTTCCATCCTCCTTAAGACTGACATCTAAAAGACTAGGAGGAGGATTAGCGCTCAGTATCTGCTGAATCTTCCCTGTGACCTTTGATCTCATGCTCCCGCTTCTCTAATCCTGCAAGACCAGCTGAAGTTTCTTCAGAAGTTAGAGAACCTTAGCCAGGGAAGGCAGAAGGATCAGAAGTTCAAAGTCATCCTTAGCTAAAGAGCAAGTTCAAAGCACCCTGGGTTACATGTGACCCCATTTTAAACAACCCCCCAAAAACCAGGAGTTGTGGAATTTTCTAGGACATTAGGGGTTGTTGTTTGGTTGAGTCACAGGTTGGTATTTGGAGATTGAACCTAGGGCCTCATGCTCTACCTGTGACTTACACCTTAGACCCCACGTGTGAGTAATGAAGTCACCTGTCATCTAGCTTTTATCAGAGCTTTGTCCCTTTTAAAATATGAACTCGTATCCAGCCTCCAAAACACAAACAGCAGCAACTCTTTCCAGATGAGACTCCGAATGAGGATTTGGGTTCTGGTCTGCGTCCCTGGAGACTTTTTACATCTCCTCAACACCCTCCCCTTCCAACCCGTTTCCTCATCTCCAACTATGAACAATATAGGATATAGACTTTGGCTTTGACGTTATTTGGTATTACAAGCCTGTCTTTCTACCAGGTTCTCCCCAGGTTCAAGCTCTTCACAGCCATCTGAATAATGAATTTTACCCCTAATACATATCTATGTCTTTTTATGCCACATAAGATTTTACTTGAGGCTGGGAATGGGCTGCAGGGCAGAGCTCTTAGCTAGCATGTCAAGGCCCTAGGACACAGAAATATCAGCCTTTACCTGACTTTCTTTGTGGGCTTCTGGCTCGGGTAGTAGATGTCTAAGATTCTTCTTTTATTAGTAGAAGCCTCAAGTCTCTGACATAAGCAGAAAGAAAATGCCAACAAGAATTTATTGCAATGTCTTGAAATTTAGTTGTTACACTAGGAAAAAAAATCAATCTGAAAACTATCCCAAGGTTTAGGCATACCAGGTAGTGTAATACTCGTTGAATTTGTCTTTCCTCAGTGGTCAGAAGAAGCACCCAGTATCATGAAGTGATATTTTACTTCAGTGACTCACAGGAGGACAATAGACACCAGGGTGTCTAAGGTCACATGGCAAAACAACTACTGTTACTAAGCATTAAGGCCATGTTCTGTCTCTTTTTAACTACTTTGTAGCTTGGAGATTGTTTTCTTTTTCTTTGCTCCACTTTTAAAACGTGTGTTGTCAAATATAAATAAATGAATGAATACAATTAAAAAGCATGTCATTTTCATGTAGTTAATAAAGTTATTGAAAAAAGTTGTGAATAAGTACTGAAACCTCCGTAAGAAAAGAGCTATTGAGCTATTTCTCTTTAAGAGAATGACTTGGAACAACTGTGTTTTCTTTTTCAAAGATTTATCTTATTTCTATTTGTGTGTGAGTGTGTGTGCATGTATGTGTGTGTGTGTGTGTGTGTGTGTGTGTGCATGTGAGAGAGAGAGAGAGAGAGAGAGAGAGAGAGAGAGAGAGAGCAGGTACCCAAGGAGACCAAAAGAAGGAACCAGAGACTGGAGCTAGTGTGATCTGCTGTGCACTTCTGTTAACTGTGAGAGCTCTTGGAACCGACCTCAGGTCCTCTGAGAGCGGGTTACATTCTTAAATGACAAGTCATCTGTCCAGCCCCTGTCCCCCCCCCCTTATTTTCTTTTCTTTCCTAATTAAAAAAAAAACTTTGTGGGAACTAGAGAGATGGCTCAGCAATGAAGAGCACTTACTGTTCTTACAGAGGACCAGGGTTAGGTTTCTAGCATCTATATCAGGTGCATATAAACTCACACACACACATACACACACACACACACACACACACACACACACACACACATACTTTTAAAGAGTAAATCTTTTTAAAATTAAAGATATACCCTTTATGACAATATACTTTTTGTGTAGATGTGTGCATGGTGTAAATTCACGTATTGATACACTTGGATGCATGGGTGGGGTGCCTGTGCAAACTGTACTAATGGTTGGTGATGCCAGAGGCTGACACCCACTGCCTTCCTCACTCGCTCTACCCCGTGTGTGTTGAGGCACAGTCTCTCCCGTGAACCCACAGCTCATGGATTCAGCCAGTCTGGCTAGCCAGTGTGCTCCAGGGATCACCTGTCTCTGCTCCCCAAGTGCTGGGGTTTCAGGTATGTGTCATCATAGACTCCCAGCATTTACTATTTATGTGGGTGCCTGACCTCTGACCCCTGACCCCTGACCCCTGACTCCTGACCTCCACTTGTGTTGCAAGTACTTTACCCACTAAGCCATCTTTCCAGCCCATATTTTCCAATAAAATGAAAAGCAGTAGCCTTTGTTCCCTGTTTATGAGATAGATCTGTCAAGATTCAGACATTAACATACATAGATGACTAAAACAAATCCTGGTGTGGAATAAATATTCAATAAATATTGATAGTAACAACTGTGTTCGTTATTGTTAATTCTGAAGCAGAAATACATGGAGGTCCTTGGAGCAACAGAGACATTCTCACACCAGCTTTGTATAACTCAGGGACTGGAATTTCTAGTTGTTTGCTGGTCATTAAAGCCTCCACTGAGGCAGGCTCCAGGGCCTTGTCTAGAAAGTTCGAGAAGAGTGAAATTCGGGACAACGAAGGGTAAATTTCTAAAAATCTTTTACTATACAGAAAGCTTAGAGAACAGCACAGAGGACCTAGGTTAGGTTTCTAGCATCTACATCAGGTGCATATAAACTCACACACACACACACACACACTTTTAAAAAGTAAATCTTTTTAAAATTAAAGATATACCCTTTATGACAATATACTTTTTGTGTAGATTCCTTACCACATCCTAAATCTTATCTTTATACCCACAGACAAGTGTGGCTGCTTACCCTCAGCAAACAAGAGATCAGGACAACAGATAGAGATCATCCCCGAAAGCCACAGCTGGATACAGTGCAGAGATGATCAGATTGTGGGAGCCCGGCTCCAACAGATACATCTACATCACAACTCCTGCATCCACATTGCTGAGGGACATCTCAGAAGAGAAGGATGGAAAGCTAAGAAGCGTCAGGTTACCAGGAAGTTTGCTGTGAAAGTCTCCCACAGAAACGGCTGCACAAACAAGACGTAAGCCGTGGCAACTGACACACAAGAAAGGGGGACATCCCGCAGGGTCACACCCCTGGACAAGGAGCTACAGACAACAGAGAGAGAGAAGACTGCAGGGAGAGGAGGAGTGACTAGCCTATGGGCGAGCCCCCTAATTGGTAATCCAATACAAAGCGAGCCTCCAAGCCATACACGCACAAACGACAAAAACGAGCTCGGCAGGTTGTATTCATTCATTTTTGCACACATATACACAGACCTACTCATGTAACAATAATTATTGGGGAAGATGAGGCTATCGATTTGAGAGTGGTGGGGAGACAGACGTGGAAGGAGCTGGACAGAAAAGACTGGAGAGGGGGTGGAAGAAGGGAAGCGAAAGAGAAAGGGCTATAATTATATTTTAGTTTAAAAAGTAAAAGAGCAAAATATTAAAAGAATTTATTGCAGAAAGAGGCCTTCAAAAGAGGGTGCCTGGAAGGTCAGATTTGCATCCTGTGGGAGGAGCTCCTGAAGGGAGCTGTCCCTGAACATAGGGGTGAGGGTGGGGGTGGGGATGGGGGTTCCTTCTGCGCCCTGCTCCCTCACCCAACCAGCAAGGTTGGGCCGCTCACGCACTGCTCACCAAGTTAGGAGAGTGGCCATGCTTTGAAGTCCCTGCTCAGTAGGTGTGGACCTCGGTTGGCCTGCTAACTGCAGCTGAGCTGTAGCTGCAGCTCTTGGTAAGCTCATATTTGGCTCCCTGTCTAGGGATCCAGGGTGGCCTCCTTTCAGGAACAGGTGGAAGCTTTCCACTAGCTGATTTTTTTTTTTGCCTGCAATTTAGAGTATGTAGAAAAGGCAACAGACACCTACATGTGTTTCCTGTGGGTCATCGTGGTTGCTGGTGGCCTGCAGATACAGGCTTTGGACAGAGCTCCCGCCTCCTGGTCACCTAGGTTACCTCACACCTGGCTGCAAGCCTTTTTATTTCTCATCCCTAGTGTTTCCAAACTGACTATTTAGACGGTAAGACCAGTTTTTACTGTAGTGATTTCATGTTACTGTTTTTTTTTTCCTTCCTCCATATTATGGGGCTTGGGACCAAGTCTTCCCTCCTTTGTCCGTAGTTATAATTCAATCCTCAAAGGATGCCTGGGTCTATTATTTGGGACTTTTAAAAGATTTATTTATTTATTTATTTATTTATCATACAGTTTTCATGCACCGGATCTCATTACAGATGGTTGTGAGCCACTGTGTGGTTGCTGGGAATTGAACCTAGGATCTCTGGAAGAGCAGTCAGTGCTCTTAACCGCTGAGCCATCTCTCCAGCCTTTGTTTTTGTTCTTGTTCTTGTTTTGTTTTATTTTAAGACAGGGTTTCTCTGTGTAGCCCTGGCTGTGCTGGAACTCACTCTGTAGATCATGCTGGCCTCGGACTCAGGGATCCATTTGTCTCTGCCCGCTAAGTGCTTGGATCAAAGGCCTGCACCACCACCACCACCTGCTTGTTAACTCCCATCCACCCAGCACAAGTCCTAATCACCCGACTCACAGAGATCTACCTGATGGACATGCTCCTCTTTTCTGATAAAGCTGTTAGTCCATTTTGGAGATGAACTGAGACACAGAAAGGTTTGGAGTCATATGGTGTCATCAGTGGAGAATTCTGTACTTGAATGTGGAAGCAGCTTCCTCTGTGCTGCTCAGCTTCTAAGACTAACTTCTGTAGGAATCTTTATTCCTCCTGTCTATGCATGCTGCTCCTCTCTCTGTGTTCTGAGGCCCTAACCTCTGAGCGTTATAGCACACTGTACTGGCTAGGTTTGTGTCAACTTGACACAGGCTGGAGTTATCACAGAGAAAGGAGCTTCAGTTGGGCAAGTGCCTCCACGAGATCCAGCTGTAAGGCATTTTCTCAATTAGTGATCAAGGTGGGAGGTCCCCTTGTGGGTGGTGCCATCTCTGGGCTGGTAGTCTTGATTCTATAAGAGAGCAAGCTGAGCAAGCCAGGGGAAGCAAGCCAGTAAAGAACAGCCCTCCATGGCCTCTGCATGAGCTCCTGCTTTCTGACCTGCTTGAGTTCCAGTCCTGACATCCTTTGGTGATCAACAGCAATGTGCAAAGCGTAAGCTGAATAAACCTTTTCCTCCCCAACTTGCTTCTTGGTCATGAGGTTTTGTCCAGGAATAGAAAGCCTGACTAAGACACATACTTAAGGAGCACTTTTATTTGCCTACTCAGAAAACATGTGGGTTTTTAAAAAAGATTTAGTTATTCACTTGATGTGTGTGTGTGTGTGTGTGTACATATTCCTGAGGGTATGTATGTATGCACACCATGTTTGTGCCTTGCCTAAAGAGGCCAGAAGATGTTAGATCCCCTGGAACTAGAGACAGTTGTGAGCCACCATGTGGGTGCTAGGAGACAACCCCAGGTCCCCTGGAAGAAAAGCAAGTGTTCTTAACCACTGAGCCATCTCTCCAAATTGATTTGTTGTGTTTTGATGACATGCCAGGGTCTGCAGATGCTGAGACAACCATAGTCTCCAAACCACAGGCAGCTAGGCAGGGAAAGACACTGTGTGAGTACTTCATTAGTTGGACCTTGGTCAGTTGGCTTTTACAGCACTATGACCTGTTTCACTTGTCCCCTGGAATCCTGGGACTTGGACAAAAGTAGGTCTTGCACCACTATTATGCCTTCTGGGGCCCAGAGCAAACAGCCAGTCACTGATTGAAGGAGACTGGCTACCTCAACAGAACAATCACCCAAGGCCAACCAAGTGGACATCCAACCACTAGACCAAGAGGCTGAACCTGGGTGTGTGTGAACCCCGCCTAGTTCTGACCACAGCCATGGGAAAGCTGCAGTCTGTCTGTCTGTCTGTCACGACTTGTCTGTCGTCCTTCTCAGAGAAGAGCCCTTACCAGTGGTGCAGATGCCCAAACAGAGCCTGCAGCTGTGTCCCTCTCTCTTTGTGGGCCTGCTGGCTCAGCCACCTCCTAAGCAAAGCTTCCCAGGGACAGTGCTCCTCCAAGGTCCCCTCAGCCATGCATGTTCAGCAAGAGGTATTTCATGCTGTTCCCAAGGGTGCTGGAAAATTCTCTTTGTTGAGAAAATTCCAGTTTTAAAAGCCTTTGGTTTAGAGAAGAAATTTACATACACAAAAGTAGACAGTGGTGTAAAGTAGCCTCCGAATGTCTATCGCACAACACGTTTTCTCTTGAGGTTAGAAATAGGAATGTTTAATAAAGCACTTACGAGAAAAGTCTATTGCAAAATAAAATTATAAGATTTCACAGCTCTTAGGCCATCAAATACTCCCTCCTTCTCTTCCTGCCTTAAGTGGTTTTAGTTATTTTGTTCCTTCCCTTCCCTTTGTGTTGAGATGGCATCTGCAGTGTTACCCAGGATGGCCTGAATTCCAGGACTCAAGCCATCCCTGAGCCTTAACATCTCCTGACAAGCTGGGCTACAGGCATGGGACACTATGCTTGTCTACCCTATTTTTTGTTTGTTTTAAGACAGGGTCTCCCTATCTAGCCTGGACTGTCCTGGAACTTGTCATGTAGACTACTAGGTTGGCCTTGAATTCATGGAAATCCTTCTGTCTCTGCCTCCCAAGTGCTGGTCTACCCTATTTTTTAACAAATTGTATATATGTACACACATACATACATACAAACACACGCACACACACATATATGTGTGTGTGTATATATACATACATATATAGAGTTCTTCTATAGTATGTAAAGGGTTAACATTTTTTTTCCAATATAGAAAGAGTAGT
>LR750936.1:43039-60539 GCA_902729485.2 Mus minutoides | reverse complement strand
GGGACCTTCTATACACACTTACATGCACACACACACACACACGCACACACACGCACACATGCACACACAATGGCTCTCCCTAGCCACCTCAAGGAGTCAAGGAGGTCTGCCAAGACAGAAGGTTTGTATGGGACTGAGAGTCAACCAGGTAGGTGCTTGGCAGGAGAAATGAGAGCTCCTGGTGTGGGCTACAGAACCCCATAAACACTAAGTAGCCATCAGCAGCAGGATAGTACAGACACCGCAATTATCTCACCAGGAGTTTGAAGCAGCCATCATAACATGTTTCACTGAACATGTCCGAGCCAACGACATGGAGAGAAACACAAAGAAACACAATCTATGGGAAGCAGCCAGGTGTGGATTCTAGAAATTAATTAAAAGAAAGGAAAAAAGCCCCCACTAGATGAATCAAGGAATTCTAAGACAGAGAAAAAGAAATCACCCAGCAACAGAGAGACCAGACCAAGAAACACTAGCTGGGTCCCAGAGTTACAGGGAGAGTCACAGGGAGCCTTAAGCAAATATCTCACACCCATCCCATCAGAATCCCTGGAAGAGGAGGATGGAGCGAGCCCAAAAGGAGTGTTTGAAGAACTAATGGCTGAAAATAACCCAAACTTGATAAAAAGACATCTTGATTTAAGAGGCTGAGGGAGTCACAGAGGGGAGGTGCCGGGATAAATCCAGGCATGAATCATCATGTGATTTCTGCACCAAAGGGCATCATGGAGATCATAAGGTGACAGGTTTTAGAATGAGTAAGAATACTCAAGTCATATTCTGACAAAGACTCACAATATGTAAAGAGTTTTGACATCCCAACAACATAAAAAAATAAAATCCCCTTTTAAAAATAAGCAAAGGATTTGGAAAAACTGTCCTCCTTTGGAAGAAAGAAAACATTCAGTATTTGGGAGATTCTGAAATAGACAACAAGCTCATGAAGATACATTCAATGCCACTAATCATAAGGGAAATCCAAATCAAATGACCTCATCATTAGGAGTGCTTACCTTGCATTCACAGAGTTGGGCTCAATTCAAAACTAGGCATGGTGGCACACATCTGTAATCCCAGCACTCAGGGATGGAGATGGACCTCCTCACCTATATAGCCAGTAACAGGCCAGTCTTAGTCACTTGAAACTCTGTCTTTAAAAACAAGAAGGCAATCAAGCAAGCAAACAGATAACAAGACAAGAAATGAAGATGGGGGATGGTGAGATGGCTTAGTGGTTAAGAGCACCGACTGCTCTTCCAGAGGTCCTGAGTTCAAATCCCTGCAACCACATGGTGGCTCACAACCATCCGTAACAAAATCTGATGCTCTCTTCTGGAGTGTCTGAAGACAGCTACAGTGTACTTACATATAATAAATAAATAAATAAATAAATAAATAAATAAATAAATTTATTTTTAAAAAGAAGAAAGAAATGAAGATGGATTCGGTGTGGTAGCACATACCTGCAATACCAGCACTGAGAGACTGAGGCAAGAAGCTTTCATGAGTTTGAGGATAGCCTGACCTACAGTATGAGACCCTGTCTCTGAAAACAAAACAAACCAACCAGAAACCACAAGGACATTCAAAGGGGAAGAAGAGAAAAGGTGGAAAGAAAGGAGACTGATATTATCAACATGCACTGAGCACGTGTATGGAAATACCACAATAGACCCTGGGGAATCGGACAATATACACGGGCGATTATAAGATAATTACAATATGAACAATAGAGAGGAAAACAACAACAGGTGTTGGCAAAGAAGTGGGGTCATTGGTAGCTTACATGTTACTGGTGGGAACGTGACCTATGGCAGCAGCTCAGGAAAGGAGCTTGGTGACTCCCCTGAGAGTTAAACACACAGCTACCATGCAGCCTATCGAGTCCTCTCCAGGTCCCAATGCACTGTAGTCAGGCACTCAAACGCTTGAGCAAGAACGTTCATAGCACCACAATTCGCAATACCCCAAACATCAATACACCTAAATGTCCCTGAAGGAGTGTTGAACAATAAAGTGTGGCTTATACGTGTAACAGAATATTCCAAGCAAGGTGGTGCTGAGGGAAAGGTATGTAACCGTGTGGACGAAGCTCAGAAACCCTGTACAAGGTTAAAAAGCATCACATACTGAAGGGTTTAATGTATTTGAAATATCGAGAAGAGATAATACCACGGAAACAAAAGGCGGGTGTGTAGCTGCAGCAGAGTCAGGGAGGAGACTGGGGAATTCAGGCTGCCCCACACACCAGCCTTGGGTGTTTTAAATACGAAGGTTGCTTTTTCTACTGTAACCATAGGACTGACTGCACGGGGGTGGGGCGGGGTATTTTAGATCAAGGCATTAGTTCCACATTCTGAGTGCATTAACCACCTATGAACTGTGTGCTGTGAAGTCTCTGGTTTTGTGTTTGAGTTTCACCACAATAAAACATTCCTGTTTGAGGGCTGAGGAGATGTTCCGTGAGTGTGTTGGTTACTTTTCTATGGCTGTGATAAGATGCAGTGACCAGGGCAGCTTATAGAAGCATTTATTTGGGACTTATGGTTTAAAAGATTAGAATATATGACCATCATGGTAGGAAGCATGACAGCAAGCAGGCAGGCAGGCAGGCAGGCAGAGAGGTAAACAGACAGGCAGGTAGGCAGGCAGGCAGGCAGGCAGGCAGGCAGGCAGGCAGGCAGGCAGGCAGGCAGGTAGGCAGGCAGGCAGGCAGTGCGCTGGAGCAGTTAGCTGAGAGCTACATTTCATTCACAAGGATAAGGTAGAGAAAGACTGGAAGTGGCAGGAGCTTTTGAAACCTCAAAGCCTGTCGCCAGTGGCACACTATCCCCAACAAGGCCACATCTCTGGAGCCTTTCCAAACAGTTTCACCAACTGGGGACATGTATTCAATCATAGGAACCTATGGGGAGCCCCATTCAAACCACCACACTGGGCAAAGCGCTAGCCATGCACGCATGAGGCCCGCATTCAGATCCTTAGCATCCATGTAAAAGGCAGGTGTGATGGCCATCTGTAAACTTAGAAAGACAGGCAGATCCATGTGCTCCTGGGCAGACACCCGCATTCAGATCCTTAGCATCAATGTAAAAGCCAGGTGTGATGGCTGTCTGTAATCTTAGCACGGAGAGGGTAGAAAGACAGGCAGATCCATGGGCTCCTGGGCAGCTACTGTGGTCAGATAGATGGTGAGCTCCAGGCTAAAGGGACCCTGCCTCAAAAAATAAAGCCCAGAGCAACTGAGAAAAGGACCCAACATCTACTGGCTGTTCTGCTTCTCTCTCTCCTCTCTCTCTCTCTCTCTCTCTCTCTCTCTCACGCACACACACACACACACACACATCACATTACATCACAAATAAACAAAAACTATGTGTAAGCCTGGGTAAGGACCATATAGGCATTCTTTTGGGGAGCTGTCTATAAACTTTGAAAGTAATTTTAAAACAAAACGTTTTTGAAAGGCAAGAGAAGAGTGAAAAGACAAGCCAAGGCAAATAAAGGGTATTGCTACATCCATCGCTAAGAAACAACTGATATCCACAGTATCTAAGTCACTCCTATAAATCAATACGGTAAACAATCTACTAAAAAGGGCAAAAAGTATGAACAGGCATTTCATAAATATCAAAGTACAAAAGATAAATTAATATGAGAAAAGATGCTCAATCTTACCAGAAATTAACAAGAGAAATCCCATTTACAGTCATGAATAACCCATCCACATCCCACCACCACACGGATAAACACTAAAGCTAGCTCTGTGTGTGTGTGTGTGTGTGTGTGTGTGTATATGTGTGTGTGTGTGTGTCTGTGTCTGTGTGTGTGTGTGTGTGTGTGAGAGAGAGAGAGAGAGAGAGAGAGAAAGGGCATGCACACACACATTTTTAATCCCAGAACTCTTGAGACCAGGAACTCTGGTTCAAGGCCAGCCTGGTCTACAGAGCTAGTTCCAGGACAGCCAGGGCTACACAGAGAAACCCTATCCCGAAAAACTAAAAGTTAAATTAAATTAAATCTAGCAATGCTAAATTTCGTTGTTAGTTTGTTTTGAGACAAGGTCACACTATGTAGGTAGCTCTGGCGGTCTTTGAACAAGCTTCATAGCTTGTTCATCTCTGCCTCCCAAGAGCTGGATTGAAGGCATGTGCCACCACACCCAGCTCAGTGGAAATCAACTTTTATACTCTTCGGTTAGGCAAATTCCATCCATTCATTTGCATATTTAGATGTATTGACCTGTGTTCCTGTAGCCTTGGTGTGCAATTGGAACAGTCCACGAATCAAAGGAAGAGGTCTTTGCTGCCCTGGTAAACACCTGGCCCAAATCCTCCTGCAGTGCCTAAAAACAGACAGCAGGGGGAGCAATTTCATCACTAAGACCACCTTTCCTCCCCTTCAGTCATTTAATAGAACTGGTTGAAAATTGGAAATAGAAATTCTATTCCAGTTTTTCTTCCGGCTTTCTCTGTGTTCGTGGGCACATCACCTCCTTCCTGTACATTTCCTCATTTATAAAGGATAGCCAAGAAGCTTTTCCAGGGGAGAAATCCTACGATCAATAATTATCTCCAATAAATCATGCCTAGGCTCATGAGTTATGATGAATGGTGTCTACTGCCCATGAAGCTGTCGGATGAATGCCCTATGGAAAGGACAGCAGGAAATTCCTTTTGATAAAATGACGATAGATGTATGTTCTCAGGAAGGAAATGATAATAAAGTCAATCACTAATTAAGAAAATGCCCCACAGCCCAATCTTATGGACTCCAGTTCCCAATTGAGGTAGGTTCCCTCTTCTCGGATGACTTTAGCTTGTGTCAAGCTGACATAAAACTATCCAGTGCACTATTCCTGAGATCTGTGAATCATTCTCACAAATTATCAGGTCTAAGAGAGGGGTCATAGAAACTGAGATAGCTGGTTCATCCGAAGCACAGTAGAGCCCAAGACTGGGATTGTCATGTGCAGTGAATGCAGTTTGGGAGACTGAGCTCTCAACCTGTGGGATCTGATGCTAACTGCAGGCAGCTATCAAAATTGAATTGAATTGTCCATTTCTTTCAGGAAAATTGGAATATAGGTCTCTCTCACGTGCTCACACACACACACACACACACACACACACACACACACGCACTTTTGGTATTGAGAATAGTTTGTAATTGAAGTAGAGCATACTAACCCAACAGAATGGAAGCACTGATCTCTAAAACTGACCAGGGCATGAGTTATAGGAAGAAATTGAGGCACCGCTGTGCCAGGATGCAGGACACTGAAGAGACCAGAGATCTAGATGTGACAGGTGTTTCTGGATTGGTGGCAGACCAGGAAGCATAAGGAAGCTGTTGAAACAGTAGTTGAAGCCTGGTGGGGCCTGTGCATTGGAGGTGAAATTGGCTCTAGGTGGAGCTCCGGAGCAGGACAGCAGAGCGCCTGTCTGAGGGCTGGGGGCTTCTTGTGCAGTTTGCTCTCTAGAGGGCTCAGAGTCACAATCCAGGGAACAGCAAAACTGATACATAGTAACAACCGCATCTGGTAAAAGAGCACAGAATTCTCTATACTACTCTTGCCACTATGTACCTGTGAAATTAGTGCAAAGTAACTTAATTTTTTAAATGTTCAAAGAAGGGGGTTGGAGAGATGGCTCAGGGGTTAAGAGTAAGTACCGACTGCTCTTCCAGAGGTCCTGAGTTCAATTCCCAGCAACCACATGGTGGCTCATAACCATCTTTAATAGGATCTGATGCCCTCTTCTGGTGTGTCTGAAAGAGCTACAGTGTACTCATATATATTAAATAAATATATCTTTAAAACTATGTTTAAGCCGGGCGTGGTGGCTTTAATCCCAGCACTCAGGAGGCAGAGGCAGGCGGATTTCTGAGTTCGAGGCCAGCCTAATCTACAGAGTGAGTTCCAGACAGCCAGGGCTATACAGAGAAACCCTGTCTCGAAAAACCAAAATAATAATAATAATAATAATAATAATAATAATAATAATAATAATTTTAAGCAAACAGAAAAAGATGTAGATATAAAGTTTCCTCATATCCAGGGGGCACATAAGCTTTTCTGGTTGGTTGATTGATTGATTGATTGATTGATTGATTTTTGAGCCAGAGTTCTCCTTATGTAGCTCAGGCTAGCCTGAAACTTGGAGTGCTTCTACCATAATGTCTTAGGTGCTAGGTTACAGGTATGTGCCACTATGCCTTGCTTATTATACACGTGGTACTTTAAAATTCAGCCTGCTTGGTTACATGCAGAAAGCAGCCTTTAATTATGCCTGAATATTTACTTATGTAAATATACCTCTGGACACTCTGGTAAGCCATAGTCTGTATCATTCAGAGCTCAGTACTGAAGATCTTATTTCCATTTCCTTATTTTTTTTCACTAACTATGTTACTGTGTATTGCAGATAATTAAATAGTGTACTTTTTATAGAACAATTCTGCTAACAAAAACAATAGCTCTTACTTGTAGCTAAGTACCTTTTATTAGATGTCATAACTACTCTTTTCCAAGCTACATCCCCAGTCTGATTTATAAGCTTGAACCCAAGCTCCGAGACTCACTACAAGGCAGAGGCCATTATTAACTCACTTTTGGATGGTAAGCTCAGACACAGCAAGGGTGGGGACTTATTGAATTGAGTGGCAGAGCTGAGATTGAGCCCAGGGTGTCTGTCTCTAGTGCCCATATTTTTGAAGTGCCTTTTTGTGTTTAGAGCCCATTTTCAAGTTTTTTTCCATAGCTGGGTATGGTGGTTTATATGGTGGACTACACCTTGTAATCCCAGAATTCAGGAGGCAGAGGCAAGTGGATCTCTGTGAGTTCAAGGCCAGCCTAATCCACATAGCTAATTCCAGACCAACCAGGGCTATATAGAGAAATA
Organism: Mus minutoides; assembly: GCA_902729485.2. Taxonomy (NCBI): domain Eukaryota; kingdom Metazoa; phylum Chordata; class Mammalia; order Rodentia; family Muridae; genus Mus; species Mus minutoides. The sequence goes on along the minus strand of LR750936.1, from coordinate 53,634 downwards.
CTGTCTCAAAACCAAAAACGGTTTCTTCGGGGTAGAGACTATGCCTCTCTCTGCACCCACATTCGTCTTCAAGCAGGTTTAAGATAATGTACTCAGAAGTGACACTTAGCTGATAGTCTGAGCCTGGCCAGCAGGTTTGTCTGATCATATTCTGAACTGTTGTCAACCTACTGTGACGTAAGCACTGTCTCTCCAAGTTGTAATGTCTAAGAGGCAAAGCATCTGGTGAGGAATAGGAAATCAGAGAAAGAGACCATCTTCCTCAGAGTAGGACCAAGGCTCCTTCCAAAGAGGCCAGTAGGGACCAGGATGTCCCTCTGCCTATGCCTAGAGATGAACTGAACTCAGAGCAAAGATTGTACGTTCAACATTTCACAACCTAGAGAGAAAGCTCGTGGGCAAAGGGTTGGGGAAGGCTGACTGGAAAAGCAGATCCCTAGGCAAGGGACACATGTGAGAACCCAGGAGTAAAATGTTTAGGAAAGGTGGCAAATGAGCAGATCCCCCTCCCCCCAGGGGGTATCAAGGCTCTGGCCACAAATAGCAGCTTATCTCTGGGAGGCAACAAGGAAACCTCAGAGGGGTCAGCTGGGCTCCATCTCCCTGTCTCTGAGTCTCTCTCTCTCTCTCTCTCTCTCTCTCTCTCTCTCTCTCTCTCTCATGCGTGTGCACACACACAGAGAGAGAGACAGACAGAGAGAGACAGAGACAGAGACAGAGACAGAGAAACAGAATCAGAGAGACAGAGATAGGGAGATACAGACAGAAAGACACCCCCACCTCATGCCCACACCCAGGAGCTCGCTGGCTGTCCTCTGGCTTTTACCTACAGCCTTGCTTTCAAAGTGGGGTGTGCACACACAAATACTTCAGTCCTGGGAACTGGCCTTAAACCCAGATGACCATGTGTCCTCTTCTGACCTAGACAGTCCTGCCTTATTCTTGTTGTGTCAGTCTCCCTGACTAGTAACCCCCTTTTATTCTTCATCATTGTTTGGGTGATAAATCAGAAGGTACCATACTCAAATCCCATGTATACAAGCTGCCAGTGGAGGCTGTTACCTCTCGGTCGACTGTAAATCCCTTTGAAAGAGGAGACAGAGAGCCTGGGTTATAACTCCAAACTTAGCTCTCACCCCAACAGTTGAGAGATGAGCTGTTTCCAGTCCCTGTCAAAGGAACAGCACCACTGACTTCACTAGGCATGTGCTAGCTACTGCGCTGCGCCCCAGCCCTGACCTGGCTTTTTTGAGTGGTCTTAATGACTAAATCAGCAGGCTATGTAAGTGGGTTGACAAAACTACATGCTCACTAAGCTAAGAAGGTGTGCAGAGTGTCACGGTCCAAGTCTCAGGATAACTGTACCTCCCTACTGACCCCTCTAGAATGAAAGAATGGTTTGAACAAACACAAATGTCTCCCTTTCTAGACATTGACAAGGTTATCTGGTGCCAACCACTGTTCCAGATAGTGGTCCAAATACAAGTGTCTAAATAAACAAACTCGCTGCTATCTTTACAAGGCGACCCTGACGCCTACTTACGTGCACCTCCAGATTTAAAGTGGAGCAGATGTCGTGGGGGGGCCCTTTGAAGAATCCAAACGGCTTATATATAAATTCTTCACATTAAAGGATTCTGTGTCATCACCCACTTCCTATTTAATTCTACCGCCAGTTGAAAAATATCAATGCAGCTTTGTGTCGGGTTTATGGAAAGCAAGGACTGCAGGCCGATTCTTCCAAGCTGAGGTGTTTTAAGTATGCAGGTTGCTTTTCCTACTGTAACCATCTCTGTGAGATCTAGACAAAAGGATTTTCTGCAGATCTGGGGTTTCCTGAATAGAAAGGGTTCCTTTAGTGAGCCATTTAGTAGACTTTTTTAAAATTTTAATCCTTTTAGAAAATGCCGTGTTCAGAATAACTTCATCAAACGCGAGCTGTCTTTGAATGGGAGTCCGCTACCAGCGTGTTTACCTGGGGTTTCTTTTCATTTCCTTAAGTTCCTTGGGTAGTTTAAATGCTAGACTCCAATTGCAACTAACCTATTTGTTGGTAAAACCGTGTGTGATAGGCTTAGTGGAGTACATTTTAGGCTCCTGTCAGATGCAGGACCCTGTGAGGGTTCAGCTAATGAAAGAGGTAAAGTATCATTTCAAAGGGATTCATATGAGTGGCCTTTGAAGCATCTCTTACAAAAAAAAAAATCGTAGGATTTTAACAGTGGGAGGAAAAGAAAGCCGGAAATGAGAAGGATGGAGAGAGCTCCAGGCAGGAGAAGCAGCTGCCACGGAGGCTGGGGAGACACGGGAAGAACTACCACTGGGCACGGAGGGAGGAAAGCCACAGGAAGTACAGAGCGTCTCCGGAAGGTGGAGCGTGTGAATGGTGAACATGGCTAAGCCTCTGCTGATAGGTCTACTCTAGGTAGGACTGGGAAAAGTCAGGGGCAAAAACCAATCTGGAAGATTTTGCCATTGGTAAAAGCAAACAAACAAACAAATGCAAACCGGCCGTGTTTGCTGTGAGTTACATCCTTAGCCTCTGGTGTTTGGTTGGTTTTGCTGTGAAGCCCAGACTAATACGGAGCTCACCATTGTCCTGCTTCAGCTTCCTGAGCACTGAGATTAAAGGTACAGACCACCTGGAATAGGTTCAAGAACAGGATTCTAATTTTAAGAATGTAGAAACCTCAAACCGGGCATGCTGGCCCACGCCTTTAATCCCAGCACCTGGGAGGCAGAGGCAGGCGTATTTCTGAGTTCGAGGCCAGCCTGGTCTACAAAGGGAGTTCCAGGACAGCCAGGGCTATACAGAGAAACCCTGTCTTGAGAAAAAAAAAAAAAAAAAAAGAATGTAGAAACCTCTCTGTATACACTGCTCTGAGAAGTGGGTATTCCACAAGAGGTCTGGGGCTTTGGGCCTGGGCAGCGATGGCCATCTGTGCGGGCGGATGGGCATGGGGATGTGTTTGCTCCTGATGTCTATCCTGTACACAGTAGCAGGGGACAGCCACGTAGCAAGGTGTAAATGCAGGGGGCCTTTTGTTGAGTGGATGAAGCGTGAAGGGAAGGTTGGAGACTACTTGACACAGGCCTGGCTCTTGGAGGGGTTAGAACAGCAGGAGGTAACAGAGGAAGCCAAAAAAAAAAAAAAAAAAAAAAAAACCGAAGAAAAGATGGCTAGAACATGAGGGCATTTATTTAGCTAGCAAGAAGACAGCAGTCAAGAAGCAACCCCTTGGAGTGGGGAAGCCAAGAAGCCAAAACTCAGAGGCACCAGGGAGATGCCTCAAAATAGTAATGGCAGAGGTCAGAAAAAGAAGGTGGGAGAGTCCGGTGTGAGAATTCCTCAGTACCAATGCCTCGCTGTGCTCAGTGCAGAGAGCACAGGCCTGTCTTCGCTTGACAACAGGCAGAGCCTGTCAGATGCTGCTGCACATGCTAACTGATTTCCCCAGAGCGCTTGCACAAACAAGCCAGGTCTCTTCCGAGAGAGACTCCCTCACAAGCCTGGCCTCCAGTCCCACTGTGGTCAGTCAGAGCGGAAGCCATGTCTCAATGTCTGACTGGCAAAGGGACGCAATTAGAGATGCAAACGTTTCTCCTGTGTTCCTAAGTGGGCCTAGAACCGAGTTCGATATGTGAAGGCTGAGGAGATGGTGCAGGGTCGGTGAAGCTGGTGGGCCCGTGGTGACGCTTTCAGTGTGGGGCAAAAGGGACAGTGATACTCTGGGTCCTAGCTAGAACACAAAAGCCATTTCAAAAGGTGGATTTTTTTTTCATTAAAAGATCAGGTCTAGACTAGGATAGTCTAGGTCTAGCAGTATGTAGTATTTCTTTATATGTCTGAGAGTGCTAATTTTTATTTTAACATACGTGTAGAAGTATTCATGCATTAGAATTGTTCATACCATCTTGCCTTCCTTGCCTTTGTTCTTTGAGAATTTGATATTTCCTTTCAAAATGATGCTTACGGCTGGATCTGGGGAAACAAAAGGAGAACAGGCCAGAGAGCAGATGAGGCAGAAGGAGAAAGAAACACCAAATGTTTTCTCCCAGCCACAGGCGCTTCCACTAGGGTAAGAAAATTCACAGTGCCCTTTACAGAGAAAAGTGCCTTCCTCTGGAGCTGCGGGAGTCTCAGAGAGACACGCTTAGGCCTCCTGTGGGGACATGGCTGGCTGTCGTGTTTGCACACCTCAGAGAAACATAAGCTAGCAGGCTCTCTGAGAGCTGTTGTTCTCAGTTTAGCATTGTCCCTGAAAGCCAGCTGTGAGCTCGGTGTGTCCCCAAATGCCAGAATAGGAAGGACTTTCTGCCTCCTATCTAGAACAGCACCCTGAAGAAGGGGAAGCCAGTGGCTTTCTGAGTGACAGGATGGCCAGCAGCAGAAAGCAGCCCGTAATGACACTGGGATGTGGGGGAGACTCAGTGCTGGGATGTAGGGAGGACTCAGTGCTGGCATGTAGGGAGGACTCTGTGCTGGGATGTGGGGAGCACTCAGTGCTGGGATGTAGGGAGGACTCAGTGCTGGCATGTAGGGAGGACTCTGTGCTGGGATGTGGGGGAGACTCAGTGCTGGGATGTAGGGAGGACTCAGTGCTGGCATGTAGGGAGGACTCTGTGCTGGGATGTGGGGAGCACTCAGTGTTGGGATATAGGGAGGACTCAGTGCTGGGATATAGGGAGGACTCTGTGCTGGCATGTGGGGGGGGCGACTCAGTGCTGGAATGTGGAAAACACTCTGTGCTTGTGTGCATTCAGGCTAGATGCTCATGGAGGCACTTTATTTTGCTTTTGATGTTTTGAAGCAAGGTTTCACTACATGTTCAGGCTCAACCTCCCAGCTGAGGCCCTCCTGTCTCAGCCTCCCCAGGGATGGGATTGTAGACACACACACCCCCACCACAGCAGGCTCTCTGCCATCTGAGAAGTTTGAGAAGAGGTTGCTGAGCAGGTGCGGAGGCACACACCCATAATTTCATCACTAGTGAGGCTTGAGGCAGGAGGATCACTGCAAGTCCAAGACCACCCTGTTCTATGTAGTAAATTCCAGACCTGTTAGGGCTACACAGTATAAAAACCTATCTCCTACCCTCCCCTTCAATAAAACATAAGGCATCAAACAATTAAACTGAAGCCTCCACTGCCCAGATCAGTGACTGAAAGTAAGAAAATCGAATCCCTGGTTGGTTGTGAGATTGAGGAGCTTTCTGTCCCTGCTCCCCTCTGGTCCCACCACTCACCCCAGCAGGTGTTTTTGCAACCTGCTGGGTCCAGGCTGACTCTTCCATAGGCTGATCCCAGGTTAAAGCCTCCATTCCACACCCTGGAGATAAATGGTTCTCCCCTCCATTCCAATGCACTAAAAGGCTTCCGGTGACAAACTCGACCTTAAATACACAATTCAGACCTCCTCTGGAGGATGGTTCTGTGATTGGGGCAAGTGCCAGTGGTTGACAATCCAGGGCTTCCCCCAAGTGTGCAGTGGGTGAGCTGAGCCTCCACTCTGGCCCAGAAGTTGGCCTCCGGGAGACCCAGTAGAAACAGTCAAGAACACCAGTGGAATACAATCTTCTTCAGCCTCAGCAGAAACACAACTTTGTGGAGGCTGTGTCCTGGGAACCGCATGGGCAGTAAGGAGGGGACCCGTGGCCAGAACCAGCTTGAGCTGGCTACGCCATAGCTTCTGTAGCTCTGGCTTCGTTGGCAGCCCTGAACAGTTTCTATGTATGGACCAGTCCCCTAAGCCTCTTCCCCAGGCAGGAAATGGAGAAGTCTGAGACAGCCCAGGCACTTGGCTATCCTAAGGTTATTTGTATACTGGCCTACCTACCAGCCAGTGGGGTCTATCCCTAGATCCTGCTGTCCCTTCCAAATAAGCTCATTGTGACAATTAGGGAAGTCTCTGTATTCATTAAATATCAAGATTTCTTTTTAGACCATTTGGGCTGTTTAATTGAACTGTATGGGAAACTGTCCTTTTGTATAGATCACACATGGTTCAAAATACAACATTCATCAAGTACAGGCTATGAGACAGGAAACACAAGTTTAAGAGGCAGTCAGTCCTGAGTTCAGGTCTAAGTTTTGTCACTATTTGTGTGTGCATGTGTGTGTGTGTGTGTGTGTGTGTGTGTGTGTGTGCATAGGGGTGTGTGCATGTGCCTGTGTGTCCAGGTGGTCCTCAGGGCCTTGTGCACTCTAGTCAAGTACATTGAACTCCATTGAACTACACCTCCAGCCTTGCCTGTTCTGCTCTTTACCCTCAAACATACACTGACTTCCTGCTCTGTGATGCTGGACAGAGAGCGATGTTGAAGATGGGTGTTAGACTCATCATGGCACATCCCAATATGTGTTTATCTTCTAGAGCCACACCCCAGTGATGTGGTTTTGTGTTAATCACTCTTGCTAAGTGTTATGAGGGTTAAACGGCTTGGTTCATATCCTGTCCAGAAGACACGGGTGGCCCGCTGTTTACCTGGGTTCCCAGGGGACTCCCAGGAAGTGTTAGTGGGGTATATTATGGGGCTCTCTCCAAGGCCATCTCCAAAGAGCTCTGGGGACAGAGACAACTGCACGTGTATGATTTATGCTGCTTTATATAGTGTGCTTGCTGGGACCAAGGCCACTGTAAGCAAAGTCAAAGAATTTCAGGGGCCACCGCTTCCCCACCCACCCACTGGTCTCCAAAGCTGCCATCAGCAGTTTGTGTGTGAGAAGCTCAGAGAAGTACAAGCTGGTTCATCCTTTTTTTTTCTGGGCATGAAATCACCTAATCCAAAGAAAATCATAGTGAAATGTATCAGTTTGAGGCAAAGCAGAGCTTGGGACCTCACGGAAGGCCAGAACCTCGACTCTAGGAGCTAATTTTAAGGACTCCGTATACATGATTTGACTCTGGTTTAGGTAAAGGATGTGCACGCTGGCCGGTCCTTCCCTCAGTATCCCACCCAGCCGTGTCTTTGGTGTGAAGACAGACTTTGCCGTACAGATGATTTTGCAGCCCGGGGGCTTCTTTGGTAGGCTCTGTGTGCAGAGGCCACATGGCTGTTTCACAGGTCAGCTTGCACATCATTTACAGTGTGTAAGTCATGCTGGACAGAGTATTAATAAACGTGAAGCTGCCATCTGGCAGCGCCGCAGACAACAGTACCTTCACTGTCATCGCTGTCCTCAGAGCCATGCAGCCTTGTGGGTCTCTTCATGACAGGCAGTTCCCAGGGAGATGAGGCCAGAAGCTGCATTAGCTTCTTCTCATAGGTCTTTCTGGTGGAAGCTGAGGAACACCACGGGGAACTAAGCCGTTCTGGGTTGCATATACAGGGTCCGAGCTGTTTTATAACCCAGCCCTCTCTTCTAGGACCTTACATGATTGGCTACATATGGATCTTAACCATGAGACGGCCCCCACAGCCAGCCGCTCAACTCGTTCTTCTCATTATATAAACAGGTAATAACTGCAGATTATCAATAATCAGGTACTGAGTCTCTCTGAGAGCAACTGGGACAAAGTTGTCTATGAGGGATAGAGATAATTAAAATAGAGGGCACATATAAAAACCCAAAAGGGCTAATATGGTTTTTTTTTAAATTGGACTTTTAGCATTAAGAAATAAAAAATAACAAGCACCCCTCCCCCTCCCCGGCCTTGTATCTCCTGTCTGTAAGGACCTAGACTATCTGTTACCTCTTCCCTCCATATGGCTGTTTTCCTCTATTTTCAGTGGCTTTTACTGCATATGTTCCTTCTACTTCTCTGCTTTAAATTTTGGAATTAGCTTGTAAGCAGCAAACGAATCCCCCGCACCCCACCCCACCCCAGCACCCAGTATTAACTGCAGACATACGTAGTATTGGGCCAGGTGTGAATCCAAACTTCATAAGACGCTTGTGCAACTCATTGTCACTCAGACACTTCACATCCACCATTGTGATCGAAACGTGGCCTCTTCTCTGACAGTGGAGTCCTTCAAACAGGAAAATATTAAATCCATTAAGGTCCTCGTTTCACAGATAAATACTACCGCTAGACTCACATCTGCACCACCACCACCCCACCACCCCACCCCCCACCCGCCCGGCTGCAGGGCTAAGACACTCATTGTCCCCTTCTGTCTGCCAGAGGCTCCTGCTGGCACTGGTAGCCTTGGTGAACAACTCGAAGGCTTCCACACCATTCCAGGTTCTTGAGGATCAGTGATTTCAAACTTTTCTGCTCAATGAAGGTAAGAAAACTTACCTGGATAAAATGATATTTCCAGCCGGGCGTGGTGGCGCACGCCTTTAATCCCAGCACTTGGGAGGCAGAGGCAGGTGGATTTCTGAGTTCGAGGCCAGCCTGGTCTACAGAGTGAGTTCCAGGACCACCAGGGCTACACAGAGAAACCCTGTCTCGAAAAACCAAAAAAAAAAAAAAAAAAAAAAAAAAAAAAAAAAAAAAAAAAAAAAAAAAAAAAAAAAAAAAAAAAAAAAAAAAAAAAAAAAAAAAAAAAAAAAAAAAAGATATTTCCACAACTGCTCTGGAACTCTGTTCAGGACTCAAGTGCCCCGAAGATAAGCCATTAATTAAATGTGAACGAAGGGAGAGAGATTTGTTTCTGTGAGCTAGAAGAGTTATTTATTGCTGCCCTCTTTTTTCCTGAGGCTACTACCCAGGGCTTAGAGCAGTCGAGGATTACAGGCTGAAGCAGGTTTCACTCGTGCACTGAGCACAACGAGATGCAGTTGTTTTTTTTTTTTTAAGGATTTAAAATTTTCCAATTATGAGTAGTGTGCGTGTGTGTGTGTGTGTGTGTGTGTGCATATGCACACGTGTAGATGGGTGGGTACCACAGGGCATGTGTGGAGGCCAGCAGACAACTTGTGGAATCAGTTTTCTTCCGTCACCATATGGATGGACAGGCAAAGGCATTTAATGACTGAGCTATGTGGTCATGGTGGTTTTCAATCAGCCACTAGAAAAGTGTGGTCAGTGAACTGGCCAACACTTAATTCTTACCACAGATTAAGTCACATAGGTCTGTGAAGTCTTGGTCTGTCTAAATCTGTATAGCCTCAATTCCATTAGTTTTATCCCCTTTATCTCTTGATTCCTACCCCTAAAACTGACCCCCTTCACCTGTTTAATAAAGTTGGGAGAGAGGGTGGGATCACTCATTCACAGAGCCTTTTGGAAGGCTCTGCCATACGGAACTTGTTTATTGCACCCGTTTCTAACAGGTTTCAAGGAATTTTAATATTGCCGTAAAAACAAGCTAAGTGCTCAGCACAGGAAGATCAGGTCCCGTTCCAGTGACTTTTTATTGGTGTTCAATCAATGTCCTATTAGGAAGCTCGACATAAACAAGCTGGAAAAAAGCAGGAATTGTGACCTAGGACGGAGCGCTCTGGAACACGCGCTTGGGCAATTTTGTGCTTCAAACTAGGCTTCCTTTTGAAAACATAGTCCTGGTTAACATTAGCTTCCTTCTTCTCCTCCTCTTCCTCTTCCTCTTCCTCCTCTTCCTCTTCCTCCTCCTCCTCTTCTTCCTCCTCCTCCTCTTTCTCCTCCTCTTCCTCCATGTGCCTGGGAAGCTGGATGAACCATTCCAGAAAACAGAAGTCTAACCTCGGAAAGGTAAAAGGCTCAGCAGCTTGGATATTTATTTATTTATTTATTTATTTATTTATTTATTTATTTATTGTGCTGGAGGCACACTTAGGCAGATCCGGCCGACATTTGTTCCAGAGAACAGCTGTCTGTTGTTTCCCTTGCTTCCCCAAAATAACCTTCCAAAGAGCTCTCATCAATTTCAAGTGACATTAGACAATTGCCTAGAGGGAACACACATATGGAAGACAGATATTCAAATGGAATCCAACTGGATGATGAACCCACTCACCCCTTCACATGGTTGTCTGAAGTCTATGCAATCAGTCTGGTTACTTTAGCTAGGTGAGTCTTGCCCGAGGGGTACCATGAACAACTGCCCCTTCTCCAACTGTTAGATATTATGGTAATCATAATACTGACAGTGTGACATCAGCACCATACCTTCACCCCAGCAACACTGATGAGAAAACCAGATGATGGATTTAAGCTAAACTCACAAACAGAAGGAGGCGCTGGCCCGTTCTGGAGTTGGAGCGCCAAAGAGAAAGCATGAGGCTACAAGGTACGCTTGAGCACAGGGAGCAAGGAGGTGCATGAGACAACGAAGTGCCAAGAAATGGAGAAGAGAAAAGAGACAGCAAGCACATGGCAGCGTCCAAGCCACCAACCAAGACCCACGGGGAAACAGGAAAGTGGAAGAGAGTTGGATCCACATCAAAAGTGTTTCCATTAAGAAAACAAGATTCGCCGGGCGTGGTGGCGCACGCCTTTAATCCCAGCACTTGGGAGGCAGAGGCAGGCAGATTTCTGAATTTGAGGCCAGCCTGGTCTACAGAATGTGTTCCAGGACAGTCAGGGCTACACAGAGAAACCCTGTCTCAAAAAAAGAAAGAAAGAAAGAAAGAAAGAAAGAGGGAGGGAGGGAGGGAGGGAGGGAGGGAGGAAGGAAGGAAGGAAGGAAGGAAGGAAGGCAGGAAGGAAGGAAGGAAGGAAGGAA